>OY998183.1:6631656-7231656 GCA_963921935.1 Galeruca laticollis
ATTTTAGCCTGCTATTATACACAACCCTCAGAGTCCTATACTGTTTTAGATCTTCTGGCTGTTTTCTTGCATCGGCTATTAACTTCAAAGATGAAAGTTGATTTCTCAGGTACCTTAAATCATCTGTAAACCAAGACACTGGAGAATGTTCAGTGCCTTGCTTAGCTTTTCTTAGAGGAAAACACTCCGAACTTAAATTATGAAAAGTGTTAACAAGGAAAGAGGCCAAAACGTCTACATCCGATAGTCCCGATAAAAAAGGACTCCAGTCAATAGTGGCTAGATGATGTTTTAATATATTTAGTCCTTTATTTGTAATACAACGTCTCATAACAGATTGCGACGTATTAGTTGGATTCATATTATTATCTATGACAATATATTGAGCCCGATGGTCAGAAAAGCAAGGCTCGAAAACACCGACCAAAAATTGTTGTTCCGCGATATTGGTAATTATATTGTCAATACAGTTGGACGAGGTAGCAGTAATCCTTGTATCCTCTAAAATGGTGATTGCCATGCCGTACGACTGCAGCAAACATTTTAACCTATTCAAAACACCAGTTTCAACCTTAAAATTCAAATTGAAGTCTCCTAAAATCACCAACCTTTCATATTTGTTCAATAAGTTGTGCAATACATGTTCAAAATTCGCGAGAAACAGATCAATGCTGCCTTTACCAGATCTGTATAGTGCTATAACTGAGATTTTTATCGATGGCAAGTAAATTGCCGTAAATTCTGAATTTTGTTCGCTGTTAAAGTCGTCCAAATTAATTGACATAAACTTTAAACTATCATTGTTTTCTTTTACGTAAATAGATAGGCCTCCATGAATTTTATTACTACGGCAAAAAAAGGTAGCCAATGTATATCCAGGTATATTAATATGTTGAAGACAGTTCTCAGTCGGCCAGTGTTCAGAGAAACAAACAACATCAAAATGATGATCAGAAAGAAAAGCATTTATTGTTTCCCCTTTATTAGAGATGCACTGAATATTAATATGAAACATACTTACCGCACTCTGCTGATTACACCTTTTTAACACACTAAGAACATTAGTTGTATTAAATTTATTTAAATTGTTTGGATTTACATTTCCTCGTCGGTCGTCTGGTGTTGGTGAAAATTTCTTTTAATATTAAATCTTCTTACAGTTGCTTCTTTGGGCCAAATATACGGGTTATAAACTTGGTCTATATTCTCAAAAGGAAAAGACACTTTGAATATGGACGCATTCATTTTTACTCCATTCAACACAGGAAAAGTATACGTCAGGAGCTGATTGTTTAAGAAAGTATAAAAGATCATTTGAAGTCATGTCGGCACTTATGCGAGAGATATGTACATGTCCTTGTCGTGCAAGGGTCTTGAATTTTGAAACATCATTGCTTCCAATAATCGGTTTATATTTATTTATGCTGGCGTTTTTTTGAGAGAAATTCACAATGGAATTCTCCGTATTAATTATGTTTATGTTTACAAATGGTTTTTGTACAGATTTTTGTAAAGTTGGCTTTTGGATAGTGGTCGATTTATATTTATCAGTACTAGTTTTTGTACCATGATTGTTTGAGACAGGTTTTTTGTGGTTCCGAGTGTTTGTAGTAATCGAATTCACGCAATTGACATTGTTGCCACTAGATGCCTCTGCTGTATTCAGATTATCGAAAGGATTTTGATAATTACATTGTTTAAGCAACAAAATTAAGCTTTCCTGTTCCTCTGTACGTTTTTCCGGGTGAAAAGAAAGTTTACTTACAGATACAAGTTCACTTTTAACTGCATTTAAGTCTTTCAAGAGGTGATCACACTGTGCACATGTAGCGTTTTTGAGGTTAACTTGATTACCTTCTGATTTCCTCACATTAGATACAGTATCACTTAAACTTTCCACATAGTCTAATAGTTGCACATTATTCACACCCGAGGGAAGTTTAAAATTTGTAATTATTTCAATTAGTTCATTCTTTTTGAGTTTATTTAGCTCTGCTGTTAACAATACAACTTCAACGTCCGCCATCTTTTTACAAAAATGAAACAATTTTTCATAAATATTTATAGCGTTCGGTTAACAATTATGAGGAGCGAAAATATTCTGGCGATTTTTTATGTATTTAGAATAATATTCTGCTGAAATATCATGATTTATACTATGACAAAATTGATTCTTTTTTCCTATCCTCTTTAGAATTTTCAGATAGTTTACCCCTGCCATTAGGGATTGCCAGAAGTGACTTGTATTGTTGAGCAGGTGCTAAAGATTAAGTAAGTACCTTTTCATGACTTTTGAAATGACAACTGTAAATCCGTCACTGGCTCTTCCTCTAATATTACGATTAAAAAATGCCGCCCCAGAAGTGTTCGCAGTGAAGGTAATTTTAATGATCTCCTCATCAACACTTCAATAATGTTAGTTGGGAAGTAGTTTCCCCTTGTAAAATAATGTCCCATAATTTCTCTTCCACGAATATAAATAATATGGAGTAGTATTGTATCTACCCATATGTAGAAATTTACATGTGAAAAAAAATAATAAAAATTTTTCAAGACGGGGTTAGAAAAATACCGCAGCCAATCAAGTTTCATAAACTATTTGGCACAAACCTTTTATAATATCAAAAACAGTTTATAGGCAAAAAATGTCCTTTCTTGATTTCATACATTTCAGGATGCATTATTGAAATATGAAAAATGGTGCTTGTTGAATTTGGGTAGAAAAGTTGACCGATTAGGAATTAAAATCGTCAAAGGATTACTTCTTACCTTTTTTTCTCCTGACTTCTTCCAAAGGTTGCAACCTTCCCCTTCTAATAAATGGACTGTATCTTCTTATGGAAGGGTTGGTATCGTGAATCAGTGAAAACCGGCACTAACGCACAAGTTTCGTTGAGATATCTATTCTCTTCGAACCCGTATATCGAAGTGTCAGATAGTAGTTAATTATTTAGCCTGATTCGAAGACCAGTGTTGTATACAGTGTTTCCTCGAATAAGGCAAGACAATAACCATTTGACGTTGTTTAATTATGAACTGCGGTCAATTTACAAGCATTGAAAACTTATATTAAAAATAGAAAAAAATATATATAGATTTATATCTTTAAAAACACTTATTGTGTCATTAATCCTGGCCGTGTATATCCAATTTACAAATAAAATTCCTGGGATTCGGCCATTAATTATTTATTACTTTTTGGTGATGTCATATAAAATACATAAAAAATACTTAACTACTACTACGCACATTTCGGCATAACGCCATTTTCAAGTAGGTACAAAGTTAGATAAAAACTGTAATGGAATGTAATGATCTGTAATATCTGGACCTCTAATGAAATCTAGACCCTTATTTATTTTAACATGTAAATGTAATAACGCTAGACCAGTGTAATATCTCTAACCTCTTTGAGTGTAATATTTGCTTTCTGTACTCTAATCTATATAAACTACTCTAAAAAATTTACACTCATCCTGAAATTTCGCCACTCGAACAAATTCTGAATATTCGCTCTTCCAAAATGTCACCTGTGTAATAAACCCCTCTACTCCCCTACATAATGTCGGCTGTCACCAAAATCTATAACCCAAAATGCGCAGCTGAGCGGACAAAGGCTACTCCGGCCCGTTTCCTGAGCTAGGTTCGCCTGGTTTTAAAGCGGGTTGGTCTCCCTTTGCCAGGACAGGGTTGGTCTCGGTATTTCGTCTCCTTTCCGAGGGTACCACACTCTCCAGAGGGGGAAGGACTGACTTACGGGATACGGGTGATGGATTTTAAATAAGGTGGAACTACAACGGTGTATAAAAAAATATATTCAACAAATCACCTGTGAAAATACACACACATACATAAATCCTAATATAAAAAGAAAAATCCCGAGATACCCTCAAATAATTAAAGGTCTTAGATACAATTTAAAATCCTACCTATACCCTTTTTCCTTTGGAAACGTGTGCCCAGACGATAAATATGATATTATTGTGTGTTTACCTTCTCATCAACCGATTTATTTCTAATTCACGGCTTGGGCTGTCCTTGACCTAGTGTTACAACCGCCGACGACAGTTATTCTCGACAAAACAAAATTTGATGTGTCAGTGACTAATAAAATATTTATCGGCCAGCGTCACGACTTTCGTAATCCCCCTCAGTAATGAAATCACCTACATATGTTTACGCATTCCATTAATAATTAAAACTTTAAAATCAAATCGGAACATGTAAATGTAAATTTACCTAATTGACTACTTATCAGCACAAGTTCGCTGCAGTGCACAAAAAGTATTATCTATAAAACACACTCCGGCTTTTGTGTTGCCGTGTACATAATTTTTAACTCTCTTGAAACTTACTGTCTCCTACCTACCTACGAGGTGGAATAGAAATATGCGGCCTAAACAAAATGATAACTCCCCCAGATGAAAAGGAAAAAAAAATTTAATTTGACAAGTTGGAGACTCTTTGGCAAATTTAATTAGTATCAGCCCACACGGTAAATAAACTATATATATATATATATATATATATATATATATATATATATTACACAAAAAAAAATTATTTAACTGAGTCTGCCCAGATGTGTCCAAGCCCTTTAGAAAAATAGAAAATTCAGATACAAATATTCGCATCCGCTATTTCGTGTATTGGCAAACGAATTTATCCTCTCAAGTTTCAGAATTTCGATGCAAATAATAACTGACAAATCTTTCCAATAAAAAAAAACTCCCAATCTAAATTCTGTTCAAAAACTTACGGCTTTGGAAACTTCTTTTGTATGGCCGGGGTGCTGCTGGAATTCGCTAGCTTCTTACCGCCACGAGTAGTGCCACTTCGCCGATATCGGGCTAGGTAGATTACAATTTTTGCGTAGAGGGTAATTCTACCGTTTTGTGACTCGAAACGGGGGACAGTGTTCACTGACAAGGATATCTCAGTATCCCTATTGCACCCTGACACAACGGCGAGAACTTTTGCCTCTGATAACGCTAACACTAAAAAAACTACTACCGCTACCGTCACGAAGGAAGGGACCCCTTTCTCTTCGCGAGTTCGACCGGCACTCTCCCTGTTTTCTCTCCTCCACTGTTTTTGTGTTTTCCCTACTTGGGTTTTTTTGTCGAATTGCAAAACAATTTCTTTTTTTTTTGTTGTTCAAACGTGTGCTAATTTTTGATTGTTGAAAATCGTATTCAAAACAAATTGGTTTACTGTGACCCAGTAAGATGTTTTATTTTTCTTTCGTCTGTTTTGACTTCGTCTAAATTTTTTAAACAAAATGTGGGTCGCATTCCAGTTTTTTATTATGATTTAAAATAAAATATGTTTTACCGTGTGGTCTAAAACTTTCTACACTAAATTTATTTTTTGATATTTATATTTATTACAAAACCTAAAAGAGATATCTTCAGGTAGTCAATATATACAATATACAAATTAATGAGACTCAAAAATATAACAGAAAAAACAAACAAACTTACATGTAGAAAACCCAACGTTCAACATCTCAGGCTGTAGGAGTAAATGCAATAAAAATACATTTGATAACAAATTTTAAATCATTCAGCCAAAAACCATCGTACACTCCTTTCGCTTGAAAGAAAGTAGTATACTGTTTACCCGGTATCAATTAAAATACATTTAATTAATTTTTATTTCCACCTTAAATGTATTTTAATTGATACCGGGTAAACAGTATACTACTTTCTTTCAAGCGAATGATTCAAAATTTGTTATCAAATGTATTTTTATTGCATTTACTTCTACAGCCTGAGATGTTGAACGTTGGGTTTTCAACATGTAAGTTTGTTTGTTGTTTTTTCTGTTATCTCTTTGAGTCTCATTAATTTGTATATTGTATTTATTGACTACCTGAAGATATCTCTGCTAGGTTTTTATCTAACTTTGTACCTACTTGAAAATGGCATTATGCCGAAACGTGCGTAGTAGTAGTAGTGAAGTATTTTTTATGCTTTTATATGACATCACCAAAAAGTAATAAATAATTAATGGCCGAATTCCAGGAATTTTATTTGTAAATATAAATTTATATTAAAGTATATCCTAAAAACTAAACATACCCCCCACCAAAATGCATAGTATTTTAACTAAATTAATCAGAAAAAAATGGCAAAGGGCATAACTTTACCATAGGTCTCTGAAGGAGACCCTGAGCGGTCTTAACATTGGCCACTCTGGCGATACCATCTGAACCAGGAAACACTTTTACAATTCTACCCCACTTTCCAATGTAAGGATGGAGAATTATCCTCTTTAATGATGACTAAATTGTCGGGTTTCAGTGGATTTTGTTTATTAAACCATTTATTTCTTTGCTGGAGAGTATTTAAGTATTCTGTGTGCCACCTTTTCCACACATCTTGTTGCAGCCTTTGCAAAAGTTGCCAACGATCCAGTTGATTCAATTTTAGATGTGTGAGATCGGGATCAGGCACCGCAGTGGGTGGTTCTAACATGAGAAAATGACCCGGAGTAAGTACCGAAAGAGCATTTGGATCCGAACTTAGGGAATATAAAGGCCTAGAGTTCAGTATGGCTTCTATTTGAGTTAGGAGTGTGTAAAACTCCTTAAAAGTCAAAACTTGAACACTTTGAATATTTTATTGGTAGAGTATTTTATATTATGAATGAAACGAAAGGAATGGCCAATAACACGCTTTATTTTATTTAGTGACGAGAATTTGTTTTGGAAATAGTCGAGTATATCTAGTGACACAAAAGTAGTAAGAACTAACGGTTTTTCTTCGGGACAAGATACAACAGACATTGAAGATTCTGGTCACTGCTTCCTTGAGTTGATCAACCATGGAGGGCCAAAAAACCACAAAGAATGATTGATAATGTGTCCCGGCAGTAGGCCTCGGGAGGCACAATCTGCTGGATTACAAGTCGTCTGAACAAAATGCCAACGATCCGCAGCAACCCTTTCTTGTATGTGAGCCACACGGTGGCTTACAAAGGTTTTTCAACTCCATGCGGGTGATTTAATCCATGATAAGGTTACCATGGAATCAGACCATGCAAAAACTTCATCAATTTTGATTTTACCCTGGAAGGAACCGAGTATAAAGTCTATTAAATCAGCTAACAAAACTGCTGCACACAGTTCTAACCGCGGTATTGAAAGGACTTTAAGTGGAGCAACTCTAGTTTTGGCACTAATTAAGTAAATCTGAGAGGTGTTATCTGTACCAGTAAACCTAAAATAGGTCACCGCAGAGTAGCCTTTTTCTGAACTATCAGAGAAGCCATGCAATTCGCACGAAATAAACTTCGTGGGTAAACAACGGGGTATACTGATCTGTGAGAGGAGCGGAAGCTCAGACTTGTACTGCGACCATTTATCAATTAGATCTTGGGGAGGAATTTCGTCCCAGTCCAAGCCTAAACTCCAGAGGTATTGGAGCATATACTTGGCAGAAAAGGAAAGTGGAGCTAGGAAACCAACTGGGTCATACATCCTAGCCACTTCCGAGAGAATTATACGTTTAGAACAAGACCTAGAGAGAGGCTGAACATCATAAGAGAACGTATCTAAAGATTTATTCCACCTTAGACCTAAGACTTTAATTACAAAATCATGAGAGTCAAAAGAGGAAAGAGAGTGTTGACAATCGTCAGGAGGTAAATTTTGCAATAAGTCGGGATGATTACATGCCCATTTTTTTAAGACAAAACCCCCTTTAGCTAACATGGAAATTAATTCAGACTGCAAAAGCTTCGCTTCCTCTATAGTAAAAGCACCGGTTATGACATAATCAATATAAATATCTGAGGAAAGTGAGGTTGCAGCTCGAGGACAATATTTTCTTTCTTCGTGAACTAACTGATTAATAGTGCGAAGAGCAAGAAAAGGAGACGATGATACACCATAAGTTACAGTGGCAAGCTTAAAATCTTGAACAGGATCTTGGGGAGAAAATCGCCAGAGAATCTTTTGATAATTCTGATCCTCTTCCGTTTTAAGATTTGCCTCTACATTTGTTTGATATCGACGATAAAAACAAAGGGATGCAGTCTGAATCGTAGTGAAATTCCTACGATATCCTTTTGCAACTTTTGGCCGACAAGAAGAGAATCATTTAGAGATATCCCCATATGAGATTTAAAAGAAGCATCAAAAACAACCCTGAGTCTAGTTGTATTACTATTAGGATTTTTTACGCAATGATGAGGAATATAGTAAACCCTTTCAAATGACGAGGGAGGTTGTACCCGGACCATATGGCCTGTAGATAAGTAGTCTTTGATGAAGTTATTATATTCAGAATACAGCTGAGAATCTTTTAGAAGACGCAATTCCATGGCTTTTAATCTCTTAAGAGCAGGTGTTCTAGTATCCCCAAAAAATGGAACACGACTTTTGAAGGGAAGAGAAACACCGAAACGACCAGTAGCTAACTTTATGTAAGACTGTTGGAAGATAGTTTCACATTTCTTATCTTCGTCCGATATTTGATAAGATGGAGGAATGCCCTCGAGTTCCCAGAATTTTTGTAGAGTTGAATCTAGAGAAGTGAGGCATGACGATAGAAAGGATTGAACGAGTATTTTGTAAGGAATATTCATTTTACCCATTAAAATCCATCCAAAACTCGCATTTACAGCAGTCGGTTCACCTTCTGCTCCTTGAATTTTATCAGGTTTTAATATTTTTGAGAATACGTCAACTTCGAGAAACATGTCTATAGAAGACGAGATGTTGAACGTTTTATCGGCCAGATCTAAATTAGCAGTGTGAGAGAATGGATCAGTAGAAATGGAATGAACTGGCATATTATTGCAAATTTTGGATAATATTTGAGCATCTACATTAAAGGATGGGACTGTCTTTCCAAGGGGTTTTAAGGTACAATGGATGGACTTGCAGGAAAAGGTTCCACTATCCTCTACTCCACCAATTTGCATAGGAGTATCGAATCGAGGTTAACCTAATCTTTTAGCACATTTTTCAGTAATAAGAGACACTTGACTGCACTCATAAATTAATACTTTAACCTTTTGAAAATGTCCACGAGAATCAAGCACCTCTACCTGAGCAGTAGGCAATAAATTACAAGAAGAGATTGATGTATGTAAGACAGTAGCAGAACTACCCAGTATTGAGTCATGGCAACTGGATTCTTTAGTAAAAATTGAGGGAAAGGTAGTGCCTACAACACCGCTAGTTTTAGCACCTGGCTCATCAAAATGTAACAGGATATGATGCATTTTCTGACAGATTTTACATCCACTACTGGAACTACAATTGTTGGTAGAATGTTTACTACCTAAGCAATTAGTACACCATTTATACTGTTTAGATAACTCAAATCTCTCTTTAGAGCACATTTAGTTTGTTCTGTATTAGTAAGAAAGGCAGAACTTTGCGGTTTTGCAGTTTTTATGAATGCAGATTTGTTACTTGAAGAAATACTTTTCTTTGGGGCGTGTATCAATACCACCGAGTCATATGCATCACACTGTTTCTCAAGAAAATTATACAAATCATCGTATTTTGGAATATCTGAGGATGAACAGGGATTTTCTTGTTCGAAACGATGAAGCATTTCAGAGTCAATTTTTTTGCTTAACATGTGAAAAAGTATAAAATCCCAATCGTTCACCGGCAATCCCAAATTTTTTAAGAGCTTCTAAATTATCGAAAAATAGTGCCAACACTTGCCTCAGCGCTTTTGGAGATTCTAAATTTATTTTCTAAGTATTATAAATTTGTTCCCAATAGAACGTAGCTAATGCACGAATATTTTGGAAGTGTTTTACTAATTTTTTGTATGCTACCTTATAATTGTCTTCCGTAAGATTGATATTTTTAACGAGAATGAGAGCTTCACCAGAGAGTGATGAAATTAAATATCTAAATTTTTCGACACTAGAGAGAGATGTATTATTATGAATTAGAGATTTATATAAATCAAAAAAGGTAGGCCACAATTTCATGTCTCCAGAAAATACTGGAATATTAAGTTTAGGTAACTTGACTTTGGAGGTTTGGTTCTTGTTATCAGAAGTAGAAGCAGTATCAAATAATTCAGAATGAATTGTTAATATATTATAATATTGGTCATCCACTTGTTGACGAAGAAGTCTTTACTTGCAGACAACATTGTAATAATAGCAGTGTGTTGCATATTGAATTCACTGTAAAAAGACTTTAATTCTGATGATCGAGCTTTAAAATGACTATGGACACCTTTGTCAATTTTAGCTTGTTCTGCTAGATTATAAAGAATTGAAATTCTATCCACCGCAGATTCCCTCAATGTTTTTGCTTGACGCAACCAAGCAGCTATTTATTTGTGAAGGAGAAAGAATCCAAAGCTTAGTAAACAATTAAACAAAAGAAGAAACATTGCTCTATTTCTGCTAAACAATCCCAAAGTAACCTTTTTAGAACTGTTTATTCTTACTGATAACGACATATGTATTGAAAAAGTTCAAATTCAATCTCAAAAATAATCCTTGAATAAAAATTCAACTAAAATTTCGGTGAAATAATCTTTTTTGTATTCAATCAACTATTTATTACATCGAGAGTTAAACGTCAGTTATTAAAACTAGAACGTTAAAGGAGGAGTTAAATTATCAAGAGATGTTTCTTCTTCTTCTTCTTCTTCTTTTAAATAGACCTATTGGTCTGTTGCTTGCTGAAGCCGTCTCTGGATGGTTTCTTGCGAGGTGGACTGCCAGCTTTCCTGCCACCTTTTTGGGGGTCTTCCTGGTGGGCGATTTCCGTGTGGCCTGCTTTCCATCATTATTCTCGGTAATCTGTTTTCGTCCATTCTTCGTACGTGCGCGTACCATTCTCTTCGTCTCTGTCTGCCCCATCTGACTATGTCTACTATGCTGCATTGAGCTCGTATGTCAGTGTTTCTTATCCTGTCCCGTCTGGTCTTCCCTAGGATAGTTCGTAAGATTTTCATTTCGGCCGAGCGCAGCATACTTTTTGTTTTATTTGTGTCTTCGCGTACTTCTATTCCGTAAGTCATAATAGGTCTGATGCAAGTCTTATAGATCTTCATCTTGTTATCTGTTCCCATGTGCTGGTTTGACCATATCACATCTCTAAGACATCCTGACAGAGCTGCTGCTTTAGTTATGAGACTTCTTACTTCTTTCGCTGGATCGTGGTAGCTGCAGATGTCCATGCCTAGATATTTAAAGACATTGAGTTGCTCGATTGGCTTATCCTCTACAACCGCTTTACACCTGACAGGTTCTCTGGAGAATGTCATAGCTTTGGTTTTTGATGTTGAAAGTGCCATGTTGAGTTGTTGGCTGACTTGATAGAATTTAAACAGCTGTCTCTGAAGATCGTTCTCCGTTTCTGCTATAATAGCTGCGTCGTCTGCATAGCAGACCATAGATATTTTTGAGTGGCCCATTCTGTACCCCAAATCTAAGAATGTGACTTGTTGTATTATTTCATCCATCAGGAGGTTATATCATTAAATAAAACAAATAATATTGGCATGAAATATCCACTATAAATGAGAAATATGTTAGTCACATTAAAGAGCGCAACGTTATTTCAATACGTATACTAATACACAATTAACAATATTTTTATTTTTAAATATTATTAAATAAGTGTGAGACAAACTGTTACCGTTGTTCAGAATAAATAGAGATTGCCTTTAAGTTCCAAACTAATCGATAAATTTACTGTGATTAGCAAAAAGTTAATTGTTTCAGAGCAAAAAATTAACAGTGCCAATGCCAATTGACCTTCAGTATTAATATATTTACGTGTTTAAAAATTACGAAAATTATTATTTATTTTAAAATGATTAATGAATTAATATTCTAACTTATGAAATTTGAAATGAGAAAACATTAAATCCGCCGGAGTGACCAAAAAAAATGTTGAATTTGGGTAGAAAAGTTGACCGATTAGGAATTAAAATCGTCAAAGGATTAGTTCATACCTTTTTTTCTCCTGACTTCTTCCAAAGGTTGCAACCTTCACCTTCTAATAAATGGACTGACTGTATCTTCTTATGTAAGGGTTGGTATCGTGAATCAGTGAAAACCGGCACTAACGCACAAGTTTCGTTGAGATATCTATTCTCTTCGAACCCGTATATCGAAGTGTCAGATAGTAGTTATATATTTAGCCTGATTCGAAGACCAGTGTTGTATACAGTGTTTCCTCGAATAAGGCAAGACAATAACCATTTGACGTTGTTTAATTATGAATAGCGGTCGATTTATAAGCATTGAAAACTTATATTTGAAAGAGAAAATATATATATATATATATATATATATATATATATATATGTATATATGAAATTGACTGTCTCGACCCTTACTTCGTGGAATATGCTCATATTAGTGTTTTTTAATGAAACTCACGGTCTCTAGTTAATTCCACAATATAATACAAGTTATTGAAAATTCTAAAAAATTGACAATTGTTTCGATAAATCAATATCATCGTCAGAATGACAAAAGTTACATTTCATTTTATGCCTACCTGATGTTTAGTAGTTATTTTTGGCTAGACCAAGAAGTAACCTAAATTGTGATTGGCTTAATATATCTTTATAGAAAAAAGAAGATGATGTGATATTACAAATATTGAAGCTTAGATATTATTAGCCCTATGGTGATATCCTGGATATCATTTTTCCAATTAAGATCAGTATAACTGTGCAATGATATAGAAAACCAGGAAAACTATATCTGCTGATCTTTACAATTATCACTTAAGAAGACAGTTTATTAGTGGAGAATTCCCTAGATTTAACTGTTCATTGACAACTTCATATTGTGGGTGTCTTAAATGTCTTCTAATTTCCAGTTCTTCAAGGAAATCCAGTTCTTGTTCCTTTTCACAAATATGCAGAACTTCTAGTTCTGTGTTAGGTGTCCATGAATGATTGGTGTCAAGTAGATGTTTTGCGTAGTGGAATTTATCTGGTTGTTTTAATATGTATTCTCGTAAGTGCTCACTGTATCGTATTTCAAAATTCCTAAGGGTCTGACCCAAATAGACAGCATTACATTCTGGACACTTGTGTTTATATATACCTGACTTCTTTAATAATAGTATTTTTGTTTTTACATTTAACAATTTTGTACTAACGTTACTTTCTGTTTTAAAAGAAATTGTTGTATTCGTTGCTGAAGATATTATCTTTGAAATATTATTAGAAATATTTCCTGCATATGTGATGGTTTTATAAGTTTTAATTTCATCAGCTTGTTTAGGATATATTAGTTGTAATGCCACTTTTTCCTCTTTTCTACTAATTAGCTCATTTATCATATCTAATGGATAACCGTTAGATGTATATAATATATATATATATATATATATATATATATAGATTTATATTAAAGTATATCCTAAAAACTAAACAGTGCTGGATTTCAGAAATGTAGTTTACCTTATCCTCCTGATACATCTTTGGTTCACAATCAATTTCTATATGTGAATCGGGAGATTCCATATTTTTACTGCTCGTAACAATTTCATCGTTAGACGTTTCTTCAATTCTCGCTAAAGACAATTGTGCCAGTCTTATGTGTGCTTCATTTAACTGTTGTTTGAGATTAGTTATTTCATTCTTTAGAGGTTCCACTATTTCTGAAAATGGGGAAAGTTCGTTGTTTTCGGCGTTGGAAAGTGATAATTTTGGCTCGGGTAATGCTTGCGGACTTTCGGGAAACTGAAAAAAAAAACATATTTATAGAACAATGCTATATAGCTTTCCTCTCACTGCTAACGAGTCATATCCGTATGGCAGTGATTAAGAATAGCATCCTCATGAACTGGCATGAGAACAAATCCTTACGACTGTCAGAATATTGTACCAAAATATTTATTAGTTACTTTTGTGACAATAATGAATACTTTTCACCGAGGATGACATGTTAGATTAGATTTTAACGGGGTTACACTGCACTGAAACCTAAGGTTTATTGTGCCCCCAAAGAGGATGACATGTTACGCCGACATTCTGCTATAATCCTATTTTGGAAGCAAAGAGTAATCGGAATTTTCGGGGGGATTTCACGAAGGACATATGAAAAAACATCAATAACAGTTATGCAATAATAATATTGCAGAAACCACACATGAAAATAATAGTTGAAATAGATTTTCTCCCGCTAGAACAATTTTTGAAATATTGTATGTGTATCCAAAATTTCAAATTTGTTCTAGTGTCAATTAGAGGACATTAACATTTAAAATTTCTTTTTCTACTCTCACACTAGTAAATTCCATATTACCTACTATTTGGTTACTAAGTAAATATATCATTACGGATACTGTCACGTAATGATTAGCACGTAATAATAGTATATTTTACACCAAGGTAGTGAAGACTATTATTATCAACCGAGCACCAAAATTATTTCGCGAGGGGCTTTGTCCTGAGCGGAATAAGGTGCGAGGTTTATAAATGTCTTCACCACCGTGGCGTATATACATTTTTTTCCACTACTAGCCAAATTTAAGACAAAAATAAAAAAATGTCTCATAAAAATCATGTAGGTATAATTTAATCACACAGCAATAGAATACCATTATTCCTATAGTTCATAATCACGAATATCAAGTGCAACGAATTAACGAAACCAATTGTACGATCACATCCAAAAATTTAACAAAACGTGGTTTATGTTTTACTTTGAACTTTGAACAATCACAGCGGTAGTGCGTTCACAACACTTTTTTCTTAATTTATGGGGGTAAATTAGGAATTAAATCGTGAGAAAAAGCTTTTTGCTTGATTTATAGGGGTAAGATAGCTGTCAAATCGTGAGATAAAGCCTTTTCCTTGATTTATGGGGGTAAGATAGCTGTCAAATCGTGAGATAAAGCTTTTTCCTTGATTTATAGGGGTAAGATAGCTGTCAAATCATGAGATAAAGCCTTTTCCTTGATTTATAGGGGTAAGATAGCTGTCAAATCGTGAGATAAAGCTTTTTTCTTAATTTATGGGGGTAAATTAGGAATTAAATCGTGAGAAAAAGCTTTTTGCTTGATTTATAGGGGTAAGATAGCTGTCAAATCGTGAGATAAAGCCTTTTCCTTGATTTATGGGGGTAAGATAGCTGTCAAATCGTGAGATAAAGCCTTTTCCTTGATTTATAGGGGTAAGATAGCTGTCAAATCATGAGATAAAGCCTTTTCCTTGATTTATAGGGGTAAGATAGCTGTCAAATCGTGAGATAAAGCTTTTTTCTTAATTTATGGGGGTAAATTAGGAATTAAATCGTGAGAAAAAGCTTTTTCCTTGATTTATAGGGGTAAGATAGCTGTCAAATCGTGAGATAAAGCTTTTTCCTTGATTTATAGGGGTAAGATAGTTGTCAAATCGTGAGATAAAGCCTTTTCCTTGATTTATGGGGATAAGATAGCTGTCAAATCGTGAGATAAAGCTTTTTCCTTGATTTATAAGAGTAAGATAGCTGTCAAATCGTGAGCGTTCATAATAGTATATTACGTGACGTGTGTTGTAAGAAGCATTTTACGCACGAACGGAAAAGTTCGTCCGTGAGTGCGTAAAAATGCGTTACAATACGAGTTACGTACTATACTTTACCTACGACCCACTTGTACTTGTGTTTATAATCTTATTAAGGTATTTAAAGTACAAGTAAAAACGTACATCCTCGATGCCTAGCCATGTTTTATAAAAGTCGCTCCTCGATGCCCAGCCAAGCATTTTAGAAGGTCACCCTCGATGCCCAGCCAAGTTTCGTAAAAGTCCATCCTAAGTAGTATTTCTTTTTATTAAATATGTATGAAGAATTACCGGAATTGCAAAAAAAATAGCGTATACACCTCTCGACTAAAGTGAGATTAATCCCTTAGGTGGATTACTTCCCTCAGAAATCAAACACCACCCGCGAATTATGTTTCGTCGCTTCGAAAAATACTTTTTAAAAAAAACAAAAATTACTATTTATGACATTTATTCTATGAAAGTTACAAACAATCTCTCCATTTCTCACATCATTATTCATTTATATAAGTTTTTGAAGAAATACAACGTAAGCTATAATATTATATATGAGTCAGCCATTGTCGTATCTTAACTCCTCCGGCCAAAGAGAAAACTATGGGGTTTCTCCAGAGTTTGAGATGCCAGGAAAGTTTTCGAAATCCCTTTTTCCTTGTTTCTTCTCATTTTTCTTCTTAATCTTCTTCTGTTTTCTTTTGTAAATTTTGAAGGCTACTATGATTATGCTTAAAAAGACAATAATATATAATAATATTGTGTAAAAACTAATCTTTTTGAAATGAACAGGAGCCAAGTCCAATCTTGCTAATTTCGATTTGTCTTCTTGGAGTATGTTCTGAATGTTACTTAATTCATCTAAATTCACTGAGTCTATTTGCACTTTATTTAAATGAAAAGAGTCTGTTTTAAAGTCTTCGTTCGAAAATTGCAATTTAGGAAGTTCTACACTTTTATATTTTGGTATATTACTTGAAAAAGTTTTTAATGTGAAATTGTTTATTGAGCCTACACACTGGTTATTTAATTCAATTATAAAACTACCGTTTAGTGGAATGTTATTCATGTTTTTACCACATTTTTGGATGGCCACTGTGTTGAATGGAGATATTACGATCCACTGGTTGTCTTCTATCTTCTGAACTTTTACATTATTGATAATCACTGGAATTTGTTTACATAATAAATCTCTTGACTGAGAGTACTTAAGTAGTTGTACTTCGCAAGGAGTGTCTTGAGTAATTGGTAACTTTTGGAGATCACTACACAGGAAATCTTCTTGAGATATTTCTTTGCAGCTTTCTTCTGAGAAGGTGTAATGTTGATCGTTTAAAAGGATAAATTTGGATTGTGGTATAATCGTTTTAAAGGATTGTTTTGATGGTGTAGGTAAAGAATAGAGATGATAGTAATTATATTCTGAATTTTCGACAATTGGAATTTCTAGTATGAAAATTATATTGTTACCTTTACTATAGCTTTTGATTTCAATTATTTTCTCAAGCAATAAAATGTTTTGCAAAGACAAATTGATTGGAAATTTGTTATTTTTGTCTATGTTTTTACTGACTTCTAATATTTCAGAAAACAGATCGTTAGGATCAACTATTGAATTGTGAAAAGTATTAAGTTTGGCAAAACTGATTGCCGTTTCAATTTTTTCAAGTATATCATATGTTATTTGAAAACTCATAGAAAATTGTGAAACAAGTTGTTCTATTGCAAAATAGTGATAAGTTTCTACTTTATCTATATTCAAGTGTGTAATTATTTTTTGTAAATCATTGATACGTGAATTTAATATTAATTGGTTATGAGCTAATATTTTGGTATTATTCTCAAAGTTGTTGATAGACGATTGGAGTAAAGTTATTTGATCTTGAATAAGAGATTTCAACTTGTTTTGACTGCTAGATAAATATGTAATGGCTTCGTCATAACGCTTTGCATCATTTTGATCTAAATTTCCGGTTATAAATTTTATTGCAGATCCTAATCCGTCAAATAATGATCTCTTTGAGTTTGTGTTCCAAAATGGATTTAACTGGTTCAATTGAAGAGTAATCTTTTGTTCAATTAACTTGATCAGGTGATAAGAATTTTGAAAATGTTTATTAAAATTATAAATTTCAGGTGATTTCAATAAAGAGTTATAGAGATTATTATATTGTTCCTTTAAAGCAAGAAATTCTTTGTTAATGTTTGTAATATCAAATATATGTATAAACGTCCAATAGTTTATTTTAATTTGTGCTGTTCCTAAATGAAGAGGAAAAAGACCGGGATTATCATTTAGGTTATGGTACTGGGGTGTGTCTGGTTCTGCGTTGGCGATCCAGAGGAAGAATCTGTAATAGGAGGTTTCCTTATTTCTTTAATATGTACTATTTGTTTGTCTATTATTTGTTTCTTATGTTTTAATGATTTTCTGGAAATTTCTACTCTATTTCTATCTAATATTTTTGTTATATTATAAGGTCCTAAAAATCTTTTACTTTTTTTATTTCGATTTTTGGGGTTTCGTTTGAATACAGTTTGACCTATTTTAAATTGTATGTTTGTGTCACCTTGTATATTTGTTTTCTCTATAATTTTTTGTTTATTTTTATTCATATTTTCTCGAACATCTTCATAAATATGTTCTAATTTTTTTTGTGGTTATTAACGTAATCCGTATAAAATGAATGAGTCATAAAAATTTCGTTGGGGTTTCTAGAATGTGTATGTCCAAAGGTAAGTTCAAAAGGTGTGAAATTCGTGGCACTGTGTATTGAATTATTGTAGGCAATAATAGCATAGTCCATTAAGTCATTTTCATTGGGATAAATTTCTCTTAAAATTCTTAAATGTTCTATTAAGGTGGAATGTAATCTTTCAACTATTGAATTTGACTCGTGATGACCAGGAGTTGTGAAGTGAACTTTTATTTTATGTAATGCCAGGAGATTTTTAACTGTTTCATTGTTAAATTCTGTACCTTTATCGACTGTTATTGATTGGTGAATTCCAAAAGATACAAAATATTTTATAAGTGCTTTGCTTATAACAACTGCTGATTTGCCTGGAATGAATATTGCTTGTGCAGATTTTGTGAATGCGTCAATTAATGTTAAATAACTTTTTCCGTCAAAGACGAAAACATCTATGTGAACAATTTGGAATGGTCTAGAAGCTGTTTCTGTCAACATGAGAGGAACATAAGGATTATGTCTTGAATATTTATTTTTTTTGACAAATGGTACAATTATTAATGTAGTCTGTGATTGTTTTTTTCATATTTTTCCAATAATAAAGTTTACGTAGTTGTTCTAAAGTTTCATGGATTCCTCGATGGTTATTCTTACCTTCATGGTAGTTTTTTAACAAAAGAATTTGTTCTTCCTGATCTTTTACAGTATTAAGTAATTTAGTACATTTAATTAATTTCGGTCCGTTCGCAGAAAAATGTTTTAGATAAACATTATGAAAGTACATATAAAATGTATTATTTAAATCTGTATATTCAGCTATAAAACAGAAAATGAATTTTTCGTTATCTATCTCGGGAATTTTAATTTTCATTATTTTTTGATTTTCATATGTTTCATGAGAAACATCTGTTTTTGAATATATATTTGGATAAACAAGAACTTGATGTACTTTATTATTTATCATTTCGTCTAAAATGGGTATACCGTTACTGTTGTTATCTTTTGCTGAATGGTTTGTTATATTGTCAGAGTCGTCTGAGTCAGGTTTTGTCCAGAAGGGTTCAGGAGTGTTTAAATCATTACGATCATTATTTTCTTGTAGTGTTGGGGGTTGTATTTGTACGTCAGATATAATGTTAACTTTTGATTGATTAGTGTTACTTGTAGAAGGTTGTGGATCTATGGGAATATTTTCAGCAAACTGCTGTAAGAAATCTAGAATATCGTCTTGGGAATCTCCGGGGTTATTGACTATTGATTCTGTTTCTAATGCATTGATAGGAATTCGAGATAAGCAATCGGCATTGGAATTTAATTTTCCCTTTTTATAGAAGATTTTATAATCATATTCTTCCAACTTTAAACGCCATCGGACTAATTTGGAATTTGGTTCTTTAAGACTAAATAACCAAGAAAGAGGTTTGTGATCTGTGTAAATATGAAATTGTCTGCCGTATAAATAAGGCCTGAAATGTTTACATGCCCACACAATGGCAAGCAATTCTTTTTCTATAACCGAATAGTTAATTTCAGATTGATTTAGAGTTCTAGAAGCATATGCTATGGGTTTGTCATTGGGTACGTTTCCTTGGGATAAAACTGCACCTATTGCATATTTACTAGCATCGGTTGTGAGAATAAAAGTTTTTGAAAAATCAGGATATTGCAAAATGGGGTCATTGGTTAATATCTCCTTACAAGTTTGGAATGAATTAAGAAATTCTTCGTTATGAATAATTTTTGAACCTTTTTTCAAACATTTGGTCATGGGTTTTGTTATTTTAGCAAAGTCTGCTATGAAACGTCGGTAGTAACCTAAGAGACCTAAGAAGCTTTTAATTTCTGTTTGACTTTTGGGGATTGGATAATTTTTAATGATTGAAATTTTGTCTGGGTTAGGCTTTACGCCATTGGGTGTGATTATATGTCCTAAATACATAATTGTTTTCTTTAAAAATTCAGATTTATCAAGTTGAACTTTTAGATTGTGTTGTCTAAGTCTTTCAAAAACAGATTTTAATTTTTCTAAGTGTTCCTGAAGGGATGTACTATATATTAAGATATCGTCTAAATAAACTATGCACGTTTCGTCAGTCAAACCACGGAATACATTGTCCATTACGTTTTGGAAAGTTGATGGACCATTTTTAAGTCCGAAACTCATACGTTTGAAATGAAAATGTCCCTGGGGAGTACTGAAAGCTGTCTTGTCAATGTCTTGAGGATCTATTTCAATTTGGTGAAAACCACTTGCGAGATCAAGTGTTGTGAAGTAATTTGCTCTACCTAGTCTGTCTAGTATTTCGTGTATTCTAGGAATTGGGTATCGATTTTGAACTGTTTTCTCATTTAATTTTCTATAATCAATAACTAAACGCCATTTCTTTTTGTCTGATGCATCTAATTTCTTGGGAACAATCCAGATTGGCGAGGAAAATGCAGATGTAGATGGTTCAATAATACCTTCGTCTAACATTTTTGTAATTTGTCTATTAACTTCTTCCCTATGTATTTCGGGAAGCCTGTAAGATTTTGTATAAATAGGGCTATCATCAGTCAAAGTGATTTTATGTTTTATTTGATTGGTAAAACTTAATGGTATTCCGTCACAATAAAATATGTCTCTATAATTAAAACACAAATTTCTAATGGCTTGTTTTTCTTCTTTATTGCAGTGATCAAGTCTGAGATTTTTTAAGTTTTCTTTAAGCTTATTTTGTTGAATAGTTGTTAATTCTGAATCAGATTCACATTCCATGTTTTCAAGAAAATTTACTTCTAGTGAGTTTAAAATTTCAATTTCGAAAGGTTCTTTTATATCTAATTTTACTGGATTTTCGTTACTATTTATGATGGTTGTAGTTGCAAAATTATTATGAATATTGACTAATGCCTTAGGCATTTCTAAACCTTTTCCTAAGTTTTCGTATTCGAGTATACCTATGCCATTTGTTTCAGTTACAGGGATTTTAACAACTTGTTGGCAACGGCCAGGAATGATAATCGAATAATTATTTTTTTGTACCTTACTATCATTATTTACATTTGAATCAAAAATTAAAGGAATAATTGCTGTGGGTGTTTCAATTTGTTTTTGGTGAACATTTATATTTGCGTTTAATTGTTTTAATAAATCGACGCCAATGATACCATCAAATTTGTCGCTAAATTTGAATAAATAAAATTTATGAGATTCATTTAAGTTAAAAGTTTTAAATAATGGAATATGAGCTATTTCATTGTGATACGAAATTCCGTGTGCTGTTTGTATATTAAATGGCTCTTCAAAAATGCAGTGTTTATAAAATTTGTAACCTAAATCGGGATTTATCAGAGACTTAGAACTGCCGGTGTCGACTAGGAAGTTTGCATTTATTTCTTGAATTTTGATATAAGGTAAATTTGCTTTTAAAGCGTTTACTAATATTACGTCTGGTTGTGTGGATATGGGATGTGAGTAAAATCCTGAGTTGCATTTTGAGGATTGTTACATGAGAAAATATCCTGGTTGTCTGTTACATCATTGTTGACATGTGTAGAGAGATAATTATTATAATCATAAGAATATTGAGTTTCAAGTTCAGATAAATATGGGTCAATGTTTTCTAGAGATTCTGTTGGGAACTCATTTTGATATTCAAATAAATTTTCAGTTTGATTATTATTTAATTGTTGATTTTGATTTGGATCACTAATGGTTTGATTATAAAGTTCGTTAGAAATATATTTTTGTTGTTTAGGCTGGAATCTTGTATTGCCAGAAGATGTGTCCATGGGTTCTGGTTTATAGTTTTGGGAATTATTAGGTGAATTAATTTGTCTTGAATTATTTTGAGAAACTGGTTGATGATTTTGATTCTGGAATATTGTTTGACGATTTTGGTATTGAAAAATGGGGTGATGATTTTGGTTTTGAAAAGTTGGGCGATTGTTTTGGTTTTGAAAAATTTGAGAACGCTGGGCTGAAAAATTGTTATTGGGACGCCAATTATAAGAATTGTTATTTGGTTGGAAATTTGGTCTGAACTGTGATGAATTCATAAGAGGTGTGGAGTTTTGTCGAAAAACTGTGGGAAATGATTGATTGTTTCCGAAATTTGATGAAAAGTTAGGTGTTGGTTGTCTATAATTAGGATTTTTAGCTGGTGTAATTCTTAAACTAGGTCTAAAAGTAGTGTTTGAGTTTAATTGATTACTTCTTTGAGTAGAATACATAAAGTTTTCTTCCTCAATAACTAAGCTCATTGCTTTTTCTAAACTATCAGGTACTCTTAATCTAACATTTGTTTGAATAGGTAAAGGTAAACCTCGTATATAGGTTTTTAAAGCTAAATTATTATAATTTTCAAGTTGAAGTCTCCGTTCCCTATCACTAATATTAATAAACGAATTTAATTTTGAAATAATTAAACTACGAGCGTCTTGACAACGCATGCCAAAGTTATAGGGTGATTCATTTTTAAATGGTTTTAAATTAATTAAATCTTGAATAAGACAATCAATATTACGTTGATCGCCAAAACTTAAATTTAAAGAATCTTTAACATCCTTCCATGTTTTTAACTCTATTCTAGAACCAATTAATATTTGTGCACGTCCGGCAAGTTTGCCCAAGATAGCTTTTAATAGAAATGTATTTAAAGCTATGTCAGTTTCACTAGCAAATACGGATATTAAACTTCCAATAAATATTGTTAAAGTATGAGGGTTTCCATCATAATAAGGAATAGAATCTAAATATAATTTTAGTAATTGATAATTTACTGAAGGAGTAGACATTTCTAAGTCTAGAGTATTATTTAAATTGTTTTCTATAGGACTATCTGGTTCGCTTAATGTTAAACTTTTTTCTAATAATATTTCTAAAGTACTAATATCTATATCACTCATAAATTACTATCAAAAGGAAATTAAGGAAAGAAAAGTACTTACAAAAGGAAAACTTTGATCATTTTCTTATTTCTAGCTTAATTCTAGTTCTTCTAGGTTCAGTCGATGCGGTACCAAACCCAAGATCTTCTTACTTCTAACTTATTTCTAATTCTTAAAGATTCGATCGATGTTAGACCAAACCCAAGATGTAATCTTCGTTTTTCTTTTCTTCTTCGAAGTTGACGATAGATCGGTTCAGAACTATCGGATTGTATTCGATATTCGCTCGAACAAGTCAAATAGTTCAAAGTTCGATATTCACTCGAAAGAAACCGGTCACTAAAGTTCGAAATTTTCGGTAAATCGTTGATACGAAAGCTCACGTACTATACGTTAAAAAACTCCGAAAATCCCACTACGACTGCGCCAATTATGTTTCGTCGCTTCGAAAAATACTTTTTAAAAAAAACAAAAATTACTATTTATGACATTTATTCTATGAAAGTTACAAACAATCTCTCCATTTCTCACATCATTATTCATTTATATAAGTTTTTGAAGAAATACAACGTAAGCTATAATATTATATATGAGTCAGCCATTGTCGTATCTTAACTCGCGGGATTAAATGGGCCACTTTAGTCGCTTGGTGTTTAATATACTAATTGTTTACTAATATGAGATACATTCAGACAGCTAAAAGATGCGGATTGAATGAAACCGAACCAATGATCATATAATTCCAAATAACTCTTAGTAGTGAATGCAATCTCATATCTAATAAATGTTATCTACCATTTAAATATAGAAAATATAGAATAAAATTCAACGTCAAATATCTAAATAATAAATTTTTGATAAAAAGGCAACGTCTATTGACAATTGTTAAGTGGTTGCTATGGAAGCCGTACGATTTACTTTATGGCCGTGCGTTGACTACTTACAGGGCTGGTCGTAGGTAAAACATTTAACATATGCTTCACCATAGAGAAAGTAATATATTATTTGTCTATGTGAGTCAAGGTTAGCTACCAGTTTCTCTCAACAGAAGATTTTCAAATTCCACTGGTGATAATGTTTAAGGTAAAAACATTCCTCGATCCTCGTTTTTCTAAAATTAACGGAAAATAAACAACACATTTCAATGTCAAATTTTGATAGTGTCGATCTACAAATCGTTCAAACTGATTTCTCCCTAGTCGTTTACTCCGTCGTCCGACTGACACTCCTCACCTCACCCAAATGTTATGAACGCACTCCTTATGTCATCAGAAATTTTTGGTTGAGCGCGAATTTTAAACTAATGACAGTTTTATTGAAATAATTTTATCTTGTTAGGTAATTTCAACCAGTAAATATGTTAAACACAATCACCTGGGTATACAAAATTATGTTACACTAGTTTTTGTTAAGCAATAATCCCTGAACTCTCAAAACATATGAATTTGTCCATTATTGACCTAGGTTAACAATAGAAAAAATTATTAACCACTAATAGAGAAATTCAACTTCTCAGTTGGCTAGATGACATAATAATTGTCAACTCTACAGCTAGTAGTGGGAAAAACTTACGCTTCAGTTCTAAGAAAATACCAATTTATCACCCAAGCCTAGTCTGTCAATGGTTTCGAGTAACCATGGAAACGAGTTAGTAGAGGTTGTTTTGACGTTTAATAATTAATAAGACTCGCTGTCACTAGCTGTTAGTGTGAATGTACATTTGTTTTAAAGACAAATAATTAAAATGAGCTCATCAAATAGTGAAAACGAACTAAGTAGCACACCACCCAATATTATACAGTTGCCGTGGACACTACTGACAACATATTGCCAGAAAAATCAAGAGGAAGATATGAAAATGTACCTATACCGGCAGTTTATGGACTGGCGAACAACTAACAATGCAAGTTCATTTTTCTACAACTACTATGCAAAAGACGCTTTTCTACACAAATTTTTATGCGCAAAGCAAGCCTTTTCTTAATTAGTTTGGTATCCATTAGAAGAGTAATAATGTAGAGTGTGGGAAAAGTACACGTTATGGTAATGTAGATTATGTATTTCAGTTTATTGATTAAAGATTATAAACAAATTCATGTATTACCCATTATTTTAGGAACTATGAACCGAGATCATAATTTATCTTTCGAGTTGTCGAATTCCGATATTGAGAATACTCCTCCAGATATTATCGAAAAGGCTCAAAATGCAATCGAAAATTTGTTACCTGGAGTTTCCAAAAACAAGTCATAATTTTAAAGATTATATTTAGTTATTCAATCTATTATTATTTAGTAATCAATATACTTCATAATATATAAAAATCGAAATGAAAAACTTAAAATAAAATAAAGCGGCGGAAAGACCTAAATACAGTATTTCATAATTGTTGCCGCGATAGCTTAGTGGAAAACACATCAGCATTGGAACGACGAGGCCCGGGTTCAAATCCTGTCGACTTTTTTATATATTTGCAATTTATTTAATCTTTTTACTTTAATTTTGGATCTCTTAAATTCGTTCTGTTTAAGTTAAATGAAATACATACATAAGTTACTTTTTTCTTTAATTAATAAACGTAGTTGTAGAAAAATATTGTGTACAACTCGTACGCAAAGCACTTTTCCCACTCGCTGGATTTGCGGCACGAAAAGTAACGCTTTGCGCACTTGTACAAACTACTATTTTTAACACAATAAAAATGATATAATATTATATAATTAGAATAACTACTATTTTAAGGTTGTTGCAATTTTTGGAATATGTGGAGCTTGTAGAAAACAAGAGTAAGGAAATCTTAAACTTAGTGACATCAATTATTCAAGTACAATGTTGTTGGTTAGAATCTCTGATACGAAAACTGAAGTACCTAGATCTTTCGTGATTTCTGGTAATTTCTATAAAATTTGCAAACAATATATAGATATTCGCCAACAATATAGCGATCCGCAAATAAATCAATTCTTCCTAAACTATAAAAGAGGTAAATGTACGAAACAAGTGGTAGGATTGAATAAAATAGGCGGTGTACTAAACAAATGGCCGAATATTTAAAGTTACCTGATCCCAAAGAGTACACAGGTCACTGTTTAAGACGAACTTCCGCCACTCTTTTGGTGGACGCCGGTGGTGATTTAATGACTCTTAAACGACATGGGGGTTGGAAGTCTTCGACTACAGCTGAGGGATATGTCGATGATTCAATAAATAAAAAGACATTAACAGCCAATAGAATTATAAATTCGGTTGAAAATAATCTACAAACATCTACGTACACTGAAAATAGTAATATCCAAAAAGAATATACCATACAGTCTACGTCATCCCAAAATTTACCGGATACTTTTGAAAACCCGAAAAGGGCGGATAAGGGTATAGTAATAAATAATTGCCAAAATTTTACAATTGATTACTATAAATAAATGTTTACTTTAAATTATTTTTTCTGGCTACTGTTTAATAAATAAATGCTACTTTATTCATGCGTTTTATTTTTATTAATGAAGTTGTTTGTAGAAAAAGTATAGTACACAACTAGAGTTGTAAGCTTATTACATGCTTATAGAATTACCACACTCGCCGCTACGCGGCTCGTGCGCAACTTTTCTATTCGCATGTAATAAGGAACTTACAACTCTTGTTATGTAATATACTATTATTTACAATAGACTATCTTTCCCATTTTACAACTTATTCAAGAACAAAAGAAAATGCCGATGGTCTGGCGATTCTTGAATTTGTTGAGTGCATAGTCCGTGAAGTATATGTGGCTCCTTGCGTTCACCGCATTATTCATAAGTTGTGATTTTAAAATAACTTTGTCCACGGTTTATATTTCTCGCTCCTACGGTATTTCGGCTGGGTTTTCCCTGAAAAGCAGCTGAAAAACAATTGTTCGGGTTCTTAGATTTTGAGGAAAGCAACATGGCAGATATTAGTATTGGAAGCTGGGTGATCTTTCTGTCCAGTGTAGAGGGCTGGGCTGAAATAATTCCCCGCTTTTGATTCTTGGGTTTGTGAAATAATAATCAATTATATTGTTAGCGTACCATGCAGAAGCCTACACCCACTATCATGAGTTGCTTCTGCGCGATTTACGGCTTTGAGTGCTAATCGAAGATTTTCTAGCAGATATTTATCATAAAAGTTTGTAGAAACTGTAGTTACGAAGTCTTTGATAGTGGGTAGTTCAGCTTTATCATGTAACCAGGAGGTTTTTGGTAGATGTGGATAGGGTACTTGGTGTTTAATTGCCATTCTCAGGCACTTGTTTTGTACCACCTGCAGGGAGTGAAAATTGTGTTTTATTCCTGTAAGGTAACCTGGTGCTGAATATGTAAGTATAGGGCGTATTATTTGTTTGTATATGGTTATTTTGTTTTTGGTTGAGAGTTTACTTTGTTTGCATATGAGTGGGTATAACCTCAGATTAATAAATAAAATAGATATGTTTGTTTTGACTTTTTCCTGCCCCAAACATTGAGTCACATTCTAAGCTCACTTGCGGGACACTTCCACTGCTTTGCCATATTTACAAATCCTCTTTAGATGCAGGAAAAATGATATTAGACATTTAATTGAAAATTTCTTAAAAAGTTATGCAATTAAAAAAAATTCCAATGGCACAGGACCAATTGGACAGTCTTATTTCAGTAACATGTTTGAATAAAACCGAAAATAAAAAATTAGATACAAAAGTAATAGAATGCTTTGAGATGTACAAAAATCCAAAGTAACATTCTGGCATCAAATCAAAAACAAAAAAATAGCGAGTTTGGTTTCGATCCGTCAAAAAATACGCCCTCTATCGTGCTTACAAATTCCGTTATATATACATATATATTATACTGCTTTTTTAAGAAACAATAAGAGCATAGATTCGAATTCAATCCATAGACACAATATTATAAAGATATACCTCGTGCATGAGTACTAAATTACATAAACAGAGACATACTGACCTGTGGAGTATGTAACACATACCCAGATAACCGTAAGTAAAATGGAAATCCAATTTAACCATATTTTAAATGTTCATTTGGTAGTTTACTTTAAATTTTCGATAGTAGCATATTTCAAATTGTTTACTAAATTCACATAAGATTTCATCCTAGAAAAAAAAATAGTTAATAGTATATAATTATAAAATAAGAATATAACATGAGGTTTAAAACATAACAATCGAATTAAAATTAAGAGAAAGAATAAAATTTGTTAACTTTTAAATTCATATGAAATTTGAGATTATGTTGACACAGAAAATTATTTATAATAAACTAAAACAAAAAGGCAATGTAAGATCTCAACAAGAATAACAGAGAATTTGGAGATTAAAACAATAATTAATGAGACATTCAATTGAATATGAAATATAATTCCAGATGTTAAGTTTATAAGACATAAGCAGTAGTAATGATAAATTGTTGAAATAATTGATAAATGTATAATTAGTTGATTATGATTGTAAATATTAGTTGTAAGTATAATGAATGTAAAATGGAAACGAATAATTGTCGCGTTTAGTGCGAGAAAATACGGGAAAAGTGGACTTAAGAAAATTTCCAGAAATTATACATGAATGGTACCATTAAATAGGGAATATTCCACAGATTCCCATAGTATCGATAATTTTCCAATGTGTGGAAACATATTCCAATAACTAAAGTTTTAAAGTATGACATTTCAAGGAAAGTCATAAATTTCTTTGACAGGTGTTAAAATTAATCGTATAGTAATCTGTGATTTGGAAAGCTTATTTAAGGAAATGGATTACCTGTCAAAAGGGGATTCGAATAATAGCCAGAGGAGGTGATGTGACACCTGAAGAGAGAAAACGACGCTTGGAGAGGCTTCCATTTTAAAACTCTCAAGAAAACGTGAAAAAAGGACTGTTTTCCGATACAATTAATTGTGAGTAACAAACAAATAATATTAATAAGCTTACCTGAGAACTATTTCCAATATTCTCAAACATTTTAATCAAGTTTAAATCCATGTATATATGTTTTTGTGAAATTGAAATGAACACTGACATCGTTATTACACCACTAGGAACTGTTGATATACACACAAATCAAAATCTAGTCTGTATATGTTGAAAAATCTGTATTTAAGAGTGTTTAACAACAATAGAGAACCATTACTTCTTCTAATTTACCTATGAATGTCTGCTAGACACATGCGCATGAATTATAATCGTTTTTAGTCTAATAAATTTATACACATCTGGTAACATAAAATCGAAATACGATTTAATCATCAATAGGAAATCTATTATTGATTTATAGAAAATTACTTCAAAATAGAAGATTTCTGCAATTTAATAATGTAAAAATAAAAATCTATCACATTGATTTATAGAAAATTATTTTAAGATTGAAGGTTTCTACATTTGTCTGTTCTTGTATTGTAAAAAAATAAAATCTATTGTGTTTTAAAAATTTTATTGTGTATACATCTCCCGCTAACAGGTGTCTCTGTTCAAAAAGGGAACTAATTCAACCCATTGATGGGAAGAGTCTCATTGCCTATACGAGGTAAGTCTAAACTGAGAGGAAAAATATTAATTTAATCACATTCAAAAATTTTATTTCATAAAAACATTAGCTAGCCGGACAAATATAAATAAAAAAGAGTAAAACATAAACTAAGATAATAATATAATAAAATTGGATAAACTAATATGGCAATTTTCTTCTAAAATAAATAAAATAGACTAAAAATAATAATATTAAAAAAATAACAATATATATATATATATATATATATATATATATATATATATATAACCTTTGGAACGGAGGGTGATTTTGGCATCTAGGAACACCAAAACGAAAAACTGCATTGAAATTTTTCCGAAGTCGCGTCATGCTACTCTCTACAATAGCCCTATTTCAATCTGAAATAAGACTAAAAGTCATAATAATTCATGCATTTGAGTCGCTGCTTTTAAAATTAATTAATAATACTTGAATTTTATATAATAAAGGCATATTCTTATATAAATTTTAAACAAGTATTTGTTGTAACTAAAAGTGGTTTTTTTATCGATATCTCGATAACGATGATCGATACGTGAAAAATGTATGGAGCCATAATTGTAGATCGTATAAAGAGCAACAAAAAAGTATTGCATAAAAGTTGTCGTATCTCAGCGGGGAAACGAGTTATGATGAAAAAACTAAATTTAACCCTTTTCTCAAGATGGCGGAAAACCTACAAGGTTATTTTGGTCGACAATTTGAACTTAAGCTTTTCTAGCCCCTTCCCCCCCACGTAATATTAAAAATTTGGCATTCTCGGTTCATTTGCATTTCTAACCCGATTTTTCCGACGTAATAACTGGACTAAATGGTTTCATTTTACTACACTATTTACAAAGCCAATAACATAAACAATGGTGGTCAAAATACTCATCGAAAAGATTTTTTGGAAAAACTTTGTTTTGATCCATTAGATGATCATAGAAGACGACCATGTTTACAAGAAAGTATACCAAGTGTTACGGTCTGAATTTAGAATAAAATTCTTACTTGCATTATTTCTTAAATACATTCATTAATTTTAGAATAATTAAACAAATTTTAAATTGGTAATTTAATAAATCCCAGTGGATAATAAAAATAACATTGCACATTCATTTCCTGTAGGTAATTATAGTTCGTCTTGATTTTTTTTAATATGCATTCTTTTATTGACTGTTGTGGACTATTTATTATTTTCGGACACTGTATAGTTAATAAATCTAAAAATGCTTCGGTGATCGGTAAAACTCGTATACCTTGTACACGGCCGGTATTAATCTCCGACTCGCCGAAACTGCTTCGCTACAAGAACGGTCTTTTCGGCTTTTTCACAACATGTATGATTATTTATTAAAGCGGCAATAAGGAAGGAGAATGTAGGAAATTTGGACGTACTTCGTTTGTTTCTCCATTGTGCTCGAGAAAGACATGTTTACCAACTGGAATAATTTGAAGCCTAGATTTGAATAGTTTTTATTAACGGATTTTTGGATATTTCGAATTTTAAAAACTTTTGATATGGTTTGTATCATTGATTTTGAAGCCATCTTTTCTTTGGAAACGACGAGAAGAAAGGTGTGTATTGTATGGTTTGAGGAACGAAAAAGGTTCGGTCCTTTGTGCAAGTTATTTTCTTGGTTTCATTCTCATTTACCCTAATTGGAGGATAGAATTTGCACAAATTGTTTGGAAATCCGACTATTTTGAGGAAGCAATTCGTTTGGAAGTCGATTTTCCGCCGTTAAGGGATATTATTTTGCACTGGAACCACGATTCACTAAGATCGAATCAACTTTCTTTCAACACCTGCAAGAATTCGCCATTTTGTAGCCTATTGGTGGAGGCTTTTGATTGATTAATTCCACGTGGCTGAATATTGGAATTTTGAGAACCCTCATTGATAAATTGAGGTGAGTTATTTTTAGTTTTCACAAATGACAACTTTGTAGATGGTGAGATTGATTATTTTCTCTCCTTGTTGTAGGGTTTCTATTTTTGGTTTCCTACTTCTACGTTATATATTCCCGTCTATTTTGGGATTTATTTTGGAGTTTCTTGATTATCGAGATTGGATTTAGTACTCGATTTCACACCTGGTTCGACTTGCTATATACTAGCAAAAATTATTCCCGGCCGAGACGATCCCTGAAGATTTACCAGATATCTACTCCCGATTGTGAGCTTGTGGACGTTTGGTTGGAACCCAAAACGTACCATCCAGCTAAGTATAACAGAGAATTTCGTTTTGCTGAATCACCTCTCAATAAAGACTTATATTATCGTTTTATGATTCTCATTATCACTCGTAATTATTAAGTGATTTTATATTAGTTATATCTACTAATATTAATTTATATATTAGTACAATTGAACATTTACGGCTTGATTTGGGCTGGAATCCCACATCAAAGCATTGATAAGTGTGGTGTTTACAATGTTTTAGATAATTATTCGGCTTGTGATACTTATTGATACAGTGTACATACATGTAAAGCTCGTATGATCATACCACGCTATAACTCCTACTAAATCGATTACTCTTTTGTTTTATACCTACAATATTTTTGTATTGGTAATTGATATTTGACTTATTTTCATTTGTGTTTACTTGTAACAGGAGCTTCGTATTGTTGATTTCCTTATTCGCAATAAACGATTGGCCTGTATGTACCAGTTGGACTATTTATTTATTTACTCATACGTTAGTTGTGTACATATATTTCCCGCGTTTTGGCTACTTCTATAACTTTTTTTACGATCACCTTCAGCATTAAGGTGCGTACAGACATATAACAAAACTTCGTATCGTAACGCCGTCGCGTAACAAGTGTGGACGGCACTGCGTAACATCGTAACACCAGAACATAGTATAACGAGAAAAACCTACAAACCCTCACAGTGCTCGTTATAGGTATACGGGTTGTCTCACGTGGTACAACCCGTGCTCGCCAGTCGACTAGCTTCGAGTCGAAGAAGGGGTGGATTCTTCAAAAAAATTATTAAGTATACAAAAAGGGCGCCAGAGAAGTTTTGGCAAGCACCCAAGACTTCCTAAGTTAGCCCACAACTCCTCAGTGGGTTAACAACACACACTACACACTCCAAAGGTTAATCTGATAGGTAAATTATCATAAGAAAATAAAAGTCAGCAAATATCCCCTGATTGAAATTTTAATTAGTCTTGGTGGAACAAAGGTCTCTTTTCAAAATATTTGTTACAATGTCACTACAACAATATCGCAAATAATGTCTGAGCTCAGCTGAAGGCCGTAAACACAGGATGTAGATGGGCTGAAGGCCGAAATCTACGTAAATCCAAAAAAATTCCTAACTAACTTATCAGTTACAAACAAATAAATAACTGTCGAGCATATTCTATAATTCTAGGGAAACGACCAAATAGTTCATGTACAATATCTCAAAAATACTACGATAATATATATCAAAAATCAACAATGTACAATTACAAGGGTTCGCCCTTCCGCAAATTATACCAATATCAATATAAATTGTTGCATAAACCTAAAATTTAAATAGCAATCGCGTTTAGCGTTGCTAGCGAAAATACAATTCAAAATTATGAACGGTGCAAGTTATATTCACAAAATTGTCAGAAATAGGCAAAAAAAAATAAAACCACTAAATAACGCAATACCAGGTACGTACCGTAGTGTCTTAGCGTGTTTTTAAACTATGAGCAAAGATTTCAAATTTTTAAATACAAAGTACCAGTGTAAGCAAGATTATAATAATTGTCGCAAAAAGAAATAAAACTTTAAATGAAAAATAGGAATATGTGACGCTTAAAGGTGGATTTACTAATGAAAATGATGAATAAAAAGGAAAACTATTCACTTATCCTTTTCCGGAACCAGAACAGGAACTGATGTTGCTCCAGACTATTCCAGTCCTCCTGGAACTGGTCTCACTGACCCATTAAATTCCAATCAGTGAATTTTGACATCCACTTACAAAAAAAAACCCCTTGTTAATGAATCCTTCTAGCTAACGCCGTCTACGGAAAATTTACCACCAGTATACAATTCCTGTAAATCCTTAAGGAACCCACAGTCATCGACCGTTTTTGGTTCAGTAACTTATCGGGTAAAAGCTACCAGCTGTTGGTTCCAGCCGTATTTTTCTTTCCCTACGACGAAATTGTCGGTTTTTCCTATCGAATTCTAATGGCTCCCAGAGCACATGCAAAAATTTTTAAAGTTAGTAATGTGTGTGTACACTTCGACGGCAAATGGAGGACTGACCACTTCTCGCATACCGTGCTTTAGATTCTATCCCTCGACAAGCTTGCCAATCGTTAAATTTACGACAGCTCGGCGAATTTTTCGCGTTACAATAGTAACATCTCGGCGTTCCATCGGTTGTCGGTTTTTTGACGCCGCATCATAGAAATGATACGCACTGATGTTGCACCACTTGTTAGCATGTCTGGACAGGTCTGTGGTACACAGTTGCGATTTATTTTTCGTTTTGTTTATTCAGTGGAAAACATGGAGTGGACAGAAGAATCTACCCTGGGTTTCATAAATAGTTATCGTAATAAAGAAATTTTGTGGGATGCAAAACATCCCAAATACTATAATAAAATAAAGAAGCATGATGCTTGGGAAGAACTTGCTGTAGAGTTTGGGACAACAGTAGATGAATGCAAAAAATTAATGTTCTTCTGTCAGGTACGGGTAAAGGTAAGTTTGAATAATTGAAAATTAATTTCTTTTCTATTTTGTTTATTTACTTTTCAATTACAAATTTCAAGGTTCGGGAAACACAAGGCACCGTAAGTATAAAACGAATTACGAATTACGTATAATTATCTTGCCACAAAAGTCGATTTTCGTTTCGATAACAATTCGTCTCTAATTCGTGTTGCATTTTCGGTTGGTCTGGGAATATTTCTAATTGGAAATAAAGGAGACATTGGTTCATTAGTTATAGTTTTATACTTTCCTTCTACAAGCTTTCCATTAATTTCTGTATCGAAGGTTCCATGTGGCGTATACAAAGCACAAGATGTGGAACTTTCTCTTAAAAAATTATGTAGATGAGCTACTGCCATTATAACTAATTCAGCTTTTCTGGGTTCAAGTAACATCGGTTCACGAAATACTCTAGAAACGGCTGAGGCGATGCCAAATACATTTTCTACAGTTCTTCGTGCGCGAGATAATCTGTAGTTAAACACTCTTTGCAATGATCCTTTAGGATGTAATCCCGAAAACGGTTCTATTAACGACTCAGTTAAGGCAAATGCCTCGTCTCCAATACAAAAATAGGGAATTTTCTGTTGCCTGCCATGTAAAGCTTCTAGTTCAGGTAAATTTAAGTCATTTCGCTCTAATTTTTTGTAAAGCGAGCAGTTTTTAAAGATACCACCATCTGCGATTCTTCCTTGGCCTCCAGCATCAACATACAAAAAGTTATAATTAGCATCCACTAGGGCAAAAAGAACTACACTAATTGTTGATTTGTAATTAAAGAACTCGTTTCCGGTGTTAATTGGAGCATGTAGAACAACATGCTTACCATCTAAAGCAGCCTAAAGTTTCCTATTTTCTCGTGGGGGATGAAGCATTTGCTTTGCACAAACACCTACTTCGACCTTATGGTGGACATAATTTGACAGTCAAAAAAAGGGTTTTTTTTTCAATTACCGTCTATCGAGAGCTCGAAGATATATAGAATGCACGTTTGGAATACTAAGTAATAAATGGAGAATTTTTCACCGTCCTATAAACTTGGATCCTGACTTTGCCGTAGACATAGTCAAAGCTTGTGTTGTCTTACACAACTTTGTTAGGGACAGGGATGGCTTTGAAGTAGAAGATACATTAACAATAACGGGACTCCTTGGTTTGTCTGGAGGAGGAACAGTACGAGGGGGATTATCAGCCAGCAATGCTAAAAATATTGTAGCTGATTACTTTTTAACTGATACAGGTTCCGTAAAATGGCAACTTTCTAAAATTTGATAGAATTTATGTTATTAAATTTTGTACTTACCAAAGCTGTTTTTTTCCGTGGTCTCCAACTCTTCAAAATCCGGTCTCAATTCTAAAAATATTTCCTTCCAGGTATTTCTTGTTTCGTTTCGGTCTTTATACGTATCTCTGGTTTTGTCCCAGATTACGGGCCTTTGTTCCACTAACGATAAAAGATTATCCATGTCCACATCCGCATTTTCCATTTTTAACACTAATGTGTACAGACACTCACAAAATAAAACTGTACACCAATGTAAAAGAGCAAGAAACGTTAACAAACCTGCTGTAAAATACGGCAAGTGTGAAAGCTTCCAAGCAATTCAGTACAAGACTGAACAGGTCGCGCCGTTCAAACGGTAACAGTAGCCGTGAAATCCAGTGGGAAGCCACGGCGACATTACGGTAAAGATTTGCCGTATCCACGGCTACGGTGCGTGTGAAAGCATTCATTATACTCTGCATCCCCTGGCCGTGTAAACGCCGCCGTATGGACGGTCACCGTGCATGTGTGAAACAAGCCTAATAGTTTCTAAAATTCGGTGGCGCCTATTCCCGGATTTGACTTAAATGTACGACCAAGGAAACAATAATACAAAGAACCCCATATTATTCCCTGAGGTATAGTTCTTAGTTATTTTTCTCCAGATATAGTTTAATCACTGTAATTCTTTTATTAGCACGGGTAATCATCGGCGATAACGCCTTATATAAGCAGCGATTATTTATTTATTTTTGTACTCCAGTATTTCTCAAAAGAATCTAGTTTAGTATTTTTTTTTGGGACTATGAATAACGAGTAGACCTACGATATTATTCGGATAGTTTATTTCAGTATACTGTGAAAATTATATTTTAGTAATAACTTGTAGTCTTTGATAATTTTGTCACCTTATATTTTCTCTCAAGAACACTAGTACCAATCGACTTTTTGGGTAAAGGTTAATTACATAATGGTTAATATATCCACTGGTAACCTTGGCTAACCTCAATAATTCTTTAGTTAAGGTTAGGGCAACCCTAATGACAGCTTAAGACTATAATACAAGAAGAAGTCGTCAAAGATTATCAGAAATATATAATATAACTACGTCTTGTATCTCAAGTGCCTGCGGATGCAAATTATGATAAATGTGCACACTGTTCTTCAATAAAAAAATGGAAAACAAGAAACACCTGTTAAGAATGCTCTAAATTCATATGCAAAATTTAACACCAGTGTGTCAATACTGCAAAAGTGTGAATGAGGATTTGAATTACGGAGTTCATGGCACTTATTAGAGTAGCACAAAATGCATTTTATTTTGTATTAATATTTGCTTAGGTAAGTTATAGTTTTCACTATTCCAATTTATCAAAATACTAAGTTTGATAAACAATAATGTGCCCAAAAAAGAAACAGATGAATAAATAAACCCGAGAGGCCGAAAATATCCCTGTTAAAATAAGTCGGTCTCAGAGACCGACGTTAGTAAGCTTCTCTTGTCAAAATACGTTAGTAGTTATTGATCTTTGATGTATTCTCATCTCTACATATTGAAGTCTTTACAAAGATCCGTATCTTGCATTATTTTATCGTAGTTTTGTCTGTGACAGTTCTCATGGACATTTCTACATGTGATTTTTCTACAAGGACATTTGATTATTCAGGTTAAAATTACATACTATGCAACTGTTACAGGGAAATACAACTAATGTTTTGGAAATAAAATATAAAAAATTTCATATTAGTATTAACATCAATTATCAAACAGGTACATAATAGTGTTTGAATATAAATGACAGAAACACTATCGCGTTGAATATTAATATTAATAAATTGTAACTGGGATCATTAAATATACTTACGGGTATCTTGTTATCAACGTCTGACAGTTCATTATCTGCGGGTTCCAATTCACTGACTTCCAATGGACAAGTTACCGATTCTTCATGAGCGCTTGTGCAAGACTCTGTAAAACAAATAATGATAAATTAATTAATGTTGTTGATGTACAATAAATGGTACTTTATATTTTCACTTTTATATTGATGAAACGATGTTATTTAGAAAATAGAAAATAATAGTTGCATCCACTACTAGGGTTATTAGCAACATAACATAACAGTAACATGAAATAACATTTAGGCTGGTAACGTCACTATAACATACAATAATATTTGAATAGCATCATATCAAAGATATGAATCAGTAATAAGCAACATGGTAACGAGCTTAGTAATTTACATTTTGTTGACTAAACCTATTTCAGAGAGGAATCCGATTGTGTTTTCAAAATTACAGTACACACCAAGAGTTGATTTTAAATCTGCACTTATACTGTACGTCCGGCGTTGTTCCGCGAACCTCGGACACTCGACCATGAAATGTTTAACTGACATTGGCACCTGACACATATCACAGATTTTGTCTTCTTCTCCTTTCAGCAAGTGTTCATGGGTATACTTTGTATGTCCAGTGCGCAAACGGGTGATTATTATTTGGTGTCTTCTTTGGCTAGGGATGTTTCTCCATGGTTTGATATCATCTTTAATTTCTTTAAGTTTCATTCCAGATTCTGCCCAGACAGATGACCAGTAGTTAGAGACCACATATTTCATATATTTTTTCAGATCAGTATACGGTACTCCCTCTTGCTTTTGAAAGATTGGTTCATTCATGGTTTCACGTGCAATTTTATCAACCCGCTCATTGCCAGAGATCCCAACATGTGACGGGACCCACATAAAGACCAATCGTCTGGATTTTTCCCTAATTGTGTGAACATACTCTTTGATGAGCCTTGTCAGGGGATTATCTGAATAAATGAGTTGTATACCTTGTAACGAGCTTAACGAATCTGTAAGAATTAAAGTATTGTGGATATCTTCATGAGCGGCGTATTTGATTGCTTGAAGGATTGCAAAAAGTTCACCACTATAAATGCTGCATTGTGGAGGTAGTTTGAATCCACTGGATGTATTCGGGCTTAAAAAAGCTGATGCTACTCCTTGGTTTGACTTGGACGCGTCTGTGTAGATATGAATATAATCACAATATTCATTTATTGATGAGAGGAAATGATTGTGAAGCAGACTAGGAATAATTTCAGATTTGTTGAATTTGGGGAGGTATAGGTTGCATGGTGGCAAGGCAATAAGCCAAGGTGGCGTGTCTGAGTTGTTGTTGGGAAGAGTAACTGGGAAAGTCACATTCAATTCGGAACTGAACTTGTTGATCCTCTGATAGAAAGGGTATGTTAGTCTTCTTCGGTTTTCATACAGATTGCGAAAACGGTTTGGAAAGGTGTTATGATATACTGGATGCTGACTATCAGTAGAGACTAAAGCTGCATACGCTAAGCTCAGCTGCTGTCGTCGCAGCTGCAATGATGGCTCCCCAGCTTCACTGTAGAGACTCTCAGCGGGCGTTGTCCTGTATGCTCCAAGGGCCAGCCGTATTGCTGTATTGTGTACCGTGTTAACAATTTTCAGAACTGATTTACTTGCTGAGGCATATATTATAGAGCCATAATCGATTTTGGATCTTACTAGAGCTCGATAGAGAAGTAAGAGCGTTTGTCTGTCGGAACCCCAATTTTGGTTTGACAGAATTCTCAGTAGATTGATGCCGCTCTGACATGATGTTCTGAGATGGTTAAGATGGGCATTCCAGTTTAACTTTCTGTCGAAAATCATTCCTAGGTAACGCATCTGTTCCACCACTTGGATATTCCGGCCACATAGTTTCAGATTAGGCAGTGCTGAATCTCTTTTTTTAGTAAAAAACATGCACTTAGTTTTTTCTGGGCACATTTTGAAACCAGTGCATTTTAGCCAACTCTCAATTGAAATCACTGCCTCCTGCAAGTTATTTTGGATTGTGGTAAGATTTTTTCCTCGCGAGTATACCACAAGATCGTCAGCATAAAGGCTAGCTTCTACAGGTTGTTTCATATTCTTCACAGCTTCATTTATCGCAATTAGAAAGAGGGTGACGCTCAAAACCGAACCTTGAGGGGTACCATTCTGTTGCACTCTTTTCCCGGAAAGTGTTCCATTAACTTTAACTCTGAAGAATCTTTCTTCCACGAAATTTTCAGCAAATTTTAGAAGATTGCCATTTATACCCCAGGAGCTCAGCTTTCTAAGAATGTTATATCTCCAGGTCATGTCATAAGCTTTACTTATATCGAAGAAGATTGCTATGGTGTTTTGTTTGTTAGCATACCCTTCGTGAATATCTGATTCTAAGTTAATTAGATTGCCTGATGTTCATCTACCCTTCCTAAAACCACTTTGTTTTGGTGTGAGCAGGTGGTTTTTCTCCAGGAACCAAGTGAGTCGATTGTTAACAGTTTTTTCCATCAGCTTGCACATTGTACAAGTTAAGGATATTGGTCTGTATGATTGAGGATCTGTCTTTGGTTTACCATGTTTTATTAACGGAACTATGGTTGCCTCTGACCACTTCTCAGGAAAGACCCCTTCTGTCCATATCTTATTAAATATTTTCAGGAGAATATGCTTAGCTGTATCTGGCATGTTTTGTAGGAAAATGAACGGGATATCATCAGGTCCTGGGCTGGAGTTTTTGAAAGAAACAAGAGCTTCGAGGAATTCTTCATAGGATATGATGAAACGATGTTAAAAATTCTCATTTTATCAGTTGTCATGTTATTGTAGATTTGAAATAAACTACGAATTAGAAATGGTAAGAAATATTCTTTGAAAGTAGATATAATTCACTTTAAGTCATCTACCTCTTAACTCATGGAAAAAAAATATTAAAAGTTGGTGTTGAATTAGATGTTTCCTAATTTCTGTAATAAACATTTTATTATTAAAGGTCAGGAGTGCATATACATTAAATTCCAGGAACGAGATGTGTCTAGAAGTTTTGCAAAATATAACTTACATAAAAGTTTCCCGATAAAGATCCAACTAGCGGAGACTGAACATTGGACGCTCAACGAAGGAGAGTATCTATTATTTAACATCGTTCAAGTGAAGAATTATATAAGAAGTATTGTGTTAAAGGAATCAAATGAAAAAAGTTTCTCAAGATAAAATATCGGACTGACGAAAACAAAACGAGAGCCAGTCACAAAATGTCTGCTAGTTGTATATTTAACGAGAGTTGTTCGTTTTTCCCATTTCGATATATATTTTAGACTTCTGAATACACATCGACGAAGTTGACGAAACTCGAAGTCTTCTGGTGTCCGTTTTAAGCTTCAGCGGACGAACAGTAAGTGCTAGAGTTTAGGTATATATGGATTCGGAGTGTATCGGGATTTATATCCGTTCTAAGAATCTAATTATACCTGTCGTATCTAGTTCACAAAATAAAACTCTTTGATTTCTTAATGGACTGTATTTTCTAACCTTTCAACATAAAAGTATCATTACAGCAGTCAGAAGTACAATCTAGAAAAGACATTTTTTTGACAGTACTATTTTTTTAACAAGAAATCTACTTACCTGACTGGCGGAAATTTAAAAATAAACATCAAATTAAAGTAGAAAATAAATGACCATTATTAATTCTAAACATTCCCCTCACTTTGAAACGGTTCAACTTTCAATAAAAAGTTAACTATTTATTAAGTGTAAATTTTGAAACCATTTTCTAGTGTTTAATTTAACTACCAACACAAGTACATGAGGACCGGTAAATACTTATTCGTCGTAAGTTCCAATTCATGAGTAGCAAATTGTCACTTTTATTAACACCAGCTGTTCAACTTCTGCCTTTGGAGTGGTTTTATTCCATTTGGTACGACACTGCAACTCACTCACATATTCTGATGACCAGCAATCCCAAAACTGCTGCAATAGAACCTGAATTTTCTGATACTATCAGACGATTAGAAGGGAGACTTCTTACATATGGATCAGGTAGCGATACGAATCGTCCAATAAAAAATGAGATGGGGTTAAAACATCTAGATCATTAGGACTAAGTATAAGGCACAGTTCGAATTTATACTCGGTACGATAAAGACGTTAGTTCTGAGTGTCGAATATAAACGGATATTATTAATATTGATAAAATAGTTTTGAGTTGGATTTTCAATTTTATTATTATGGAAAATAACACTCAGTGACGATTCTCCCCCTGATAAAGGGGGAACAGACAATAATAATGTAAATAACGGGAAGGTGCCCTCACAAATTATCAACACTGAAAAAGTTGTCCTGAATGGTAAAGAAAACAACAACCAGTTAGCCGAAAAAGTAATTAGTGATAAAAGACAACAAAAAAGTCTTCTTCTTCTTCTTCTTCTTTTAAATAGACTTATTGGTCTGTTGCTTGCTGAAGCCGTCTCTGGATGGTTTCTTGCGAGGTGGACTGCCAGCTTTCCTGCCACCTTTTTGGGGGTCTTTCTGGTGGGCGATTTCCGTGTGGCTTGCTTTCCATCATTATTCTCGGTAATCTGTTTTCGTCCATTCTTCGTACGTGCGCGTACCATTCTCTTCGTCTCTGTCTGCCCCATCTGACTATGTCTACTATGCTGCATTGAGCTCGTATGTCAGTGTTTCTTATCCTGTCCCGTCTGGTCTTTCCTAGGATAGTTCGTAGGATTTTCATTTCGGCCGAGCGCAGCATACTTTTTGTTTTATTTGTGTCTTCGCGTACTTCTATTCCGTAAGTCATAATAGGTCTGATGCAAGTCTTATAGATATTCATCTTGCTATCTGTTCCCATGTGCTGGTTTGACCATATCACATCTCTAAGACATCCTGACAGAGCTGCTGCTTTAGTATGAGGCTTCTCACTTCTTTTACCGGATCGTGGTAGCTGCAGATGTCCATGCCTATATATTTAAAGACATTGAGTTGCTCGATTGGCTTATCCTCTACAACCGCTTTACACCTGACAGGTTCTCTGGAGAATGTCAAAGCTTTGGTTTTTGATGTTGAAATTGCCATGTTGAGTTGTTGGCTGACTTTATAGAATTTAAACAGCTGTCTCTGAAGATCGTTCTCCGTTTCTGCTATAATAGCTGCGTCGTCTGCATAGCAGACCATAGATATTTTTGAGTGGCCCATTCTGTACCCCAAATCTAAGGATGTGACTTGTTGTATTATTTCATCCATCAGGAGGTTGAAAAGGAAAGGGCTCAGGCTGTCACCCTGCCGCCTGGTGTTTTTATGTTGGATGTAGTTTGTTCTCCTGACTTGATCTTTGTCACATTTCCAGTGTTTAAGTTTTTAATTAGTTTGGTGATTTGGGACGGGGACTGTCTTTTTGTTAGAATTTGTAGGACGTCTGTCAAGTGCACTTTGTCGAATGCCTTTGTTAAGTCTATGAAGCAGGCTTGTTAAACTCTACTGATTTCTCCTTTAGTTGTTTCATTATGAAGAGAGCGTCCGTTGTTGACCTGTTTGTTCGAAAACCAAGCTGTTCCTCTCTATTCTTGATACGTGATTCCAATTTGTCTTTTAGGATGCTAGTGAGCAGTTTCATGGACGTACTTAGCAGGGTTATGCCCCTGTAGTTTTCAGGTGCTGTCTTTTGCCCCTTTTTGAAGATGGGAATAGTGATGCTGCTGCGCCAATCTTCGGGAATCTGTGATGTATTTAAAATTTTATTGAAAAGAGTTAGCAACTTCTCGATGAGTTTCTTTCCCCCATATTTTAGCAATTCATTCGGGATGTTGTCTGTACCCGCGGCTTTCCTGTTTAATTTATAAAAACCAAATTTATATTCAGAAATTGTTTATGTATTCATTGAAAGGGTCAATGATCAAAATATTGGCAAATTACATCCCATGGCCGTAGGTCATATCCTACACAAAAAACTTAATATTCAAAATATAATAAAAATTGATAATGTGGGCAAAAATAGAATTAGAGTTCAAGTTTAAAATATATCTGATGCTAATAAACTTGTTACTAATCCTGATCTGATCAATGAACATTTAAAAGCATACGTACCAAATAATTTGCTAAATAGAAAAGGAGTAATAAAAAATTTTAATACTATTTTTGATGAAGAATATTTATTCAGTAATTTTCTCTCTCCTATAACTATTTCAGACATTACTAGAATTAAAAGAAAAATAACACGTAATAATCAGACAATTTTAGTACCAAGACAATCTGTAATTGTCACGTTTGAGGGTAATAAACTACCTTCCGTCATATACATAAATTCTGTAGCATGTCATGTTGAACCATATATACCTAAAGTTACGCAATGTTTTAAATGTATAAAATACGGCCATGTAGCAAAACAATGTCGCAGCACTACAGCACTATGTATAAACTGTGGAAAAGAAAAAGTTGATACGCATGTATGCCGCGATCCACAAGATAGTTGCTGCATACATTGTAAAACTAACACGCATAAATCAATATCCAAAACTTGCCCGCTAATATCAAACAACAAGAAATTAAAAAGAAGATGGTTGAGGAAAACTTAACATTCTTAGAAGCTAAACGAATGAATATCAATTCTTATGCCAATATAGATGAACAAGAGTTCCCCTCTCTTCCAAATCAAAACGCCAAACATAGAAAAAGTAATACCTACTCCTCGACAACAACAGCAAGTACTCATAATACAGAAAATCATGGAAATAGTCGCAGCGTAACACAGTCAGAATTTAATGGCCAGAAGAAACGAAAAGCCTCATCCCCCATTACAAAAGTCGATGTTTCACCTATGTATCCATTCAGATTCGGACCTGATAAACCAATTACGCACCCCTCCAGAAACAATCCTAAGAATTCCGATACTCAAGAAGATCTAGCAGAAAAAGTCCTAGTAGCAATCCAAAAGGTCCTCAGCTCAATAAACTCATTCGAAGAACTTTTCTCAATAGATGTTAAATATATTTGAAAAATTGCATTTTCTAGTAATTAAGAACCTGGACAAGAGACTATTATGATTGACGATGAATTTGAAGAATACTAATAACTTGAATATTCTTCAGTGGAACGCACGTTTCGCTGTATCCAATAAAAACAGTCTGATAAATATATTATCTGATCTTAGAATAGATATCGCTTTATTATCAGAAACGTGGTTTAATCCAAATAAATCTTATACATTTCCTGGTTATCATATTGTACATAGAGATACACTTGATGCCACCACTGGGGTGGCAATACTAATAAAAAACACTATAAAATACAAAGAAAATGTTATCGAGGATATCAATGAAAATATGCAAGCTTGTTCAGTTCAAATAATTGGCGTAGACTTCAGTCTTACATTGATTTCAATTTATTGTCCACCAGACGCTAAAATTAGTACACAAGACTTCATGAAACTTTTTAAATATGCCGATTAGTCCACTTTAATTGGAAGTGATTTCAATGGACATCACGGATTATGGGGATTTTACAAAACCAATACATCAGGAACAAACATTCTAAATGCATTGAATCAGTCTAACAACATGATACTATTAAACGATGGATCATCAACTAAGATATCAAGAACAACCAATAAGTCGGCGATTGATCTAACATTCGCTACTTCCGATATTGCAAATGGAATTCATTGGCAAGTGTTACCAGACACCTTAGGATCAGACCATTATGCTATTCTAATTAATTTTCTTTACTCATGAGCTCAAATAGAAACGATAATATATCCCACTACAAAATGGAATACTAAGAAAGCTGACTGGAAAAAATATAACTCAGTTTCTCAAAGCTATTTTAAGAAAATCCCAGAAACTTTTAATGACATACATGAAAAATATGAATATTTCATGAAAGGTATAGAGATTTCAGCTTCTGTGTCTATACCAGTGTTTAAAATAAACAAACCACCACCACCACCCTGGTGGGATAGTGAGTGCGATTGTGCAACAGAACGCAGAAAAAAAGCAATTAGTGCATATAAACGTCTAAGTTCATCGGAGAATTACATTATTAGTCAACAAAGAAATCGCTGTAACAAAATGATTCCTAAAAATAAAAGCCAAAAATCATTGGATTACTTTTTGTAATAAATTAAATAAAAATACAACTAGTACAGAATTATGGCAACAAGCTAAAAGAATGCAGAGAATCACAATAGGTAGTAATTCAAACAACAAAACATGCAAAAACTTCGATTGGGTTGAGGAATTTATGAATAAAATCGCACCTTGCGCAGTATCTCAAGAATTTACAAATATTAATGAAGAAGAAGATGATACAGATAATGAATTATTTAACAAACCCATAATTTATAGGGAATTATCATTCGCTCTTAAAAAAACTAATAACACGTCACCTGGCATAGATCAAATTACATATGACATGATATGGAATTTAGCACATAACGCAAAATTGTTTTTACCAGGAATATACAACGATGTCTGGATTCATAATAATATCATTGAAGATTGGAAAAGATCAATAGTAATACCCATACATAAAAACGGAAAAAGTCCTGACTTAGCCGACTCATATCGACCCATAACTTTGCTGTCGTGTATATTGAAAACATTTGAGAGAATTATCAAACAGAGATTAGAATTTTTCATGATTTCTAAATCAACACTTCCTTCGGGTCAATATGGTTTTAGAAGAGGATGTAGCACCAATGACGCCATATTACAACTGGTGACCGATACACAAATGTTTCTCAAAAAATCATTATTTAGGAGCAGCATTTCTCGATATTAAGGAAGCATATGATTCGGTTGACTTAGTATTTTTACGGGAAAAGTTAATCAATATTGGGATACCAAGAAGAATTTGTAATGTAATGTGTAACCTGTTTAATTATAGAAAAGTTTATGTCAGATATATAAACAATTCACTTACAAACCCTCGAAATACTTCCACAGGATTACCAGTACTTTCTCCATTATTATTTAATATATTCACAGCAAGTCTCCATGAAGAAATTAACTACAAACTAATCCAATATGCGGATGACTTTGTAGTGTATAACTCCGATAAAACCTTACCAAATACTTTGACAAATCTAAAGGAATCGGTCATCTCCATCACACAGAAATTGGACTCATTAGGCTTTCTGGTTACTCCTGAAAAATCGAGTATTATGTTTTTTACACGCCATAACTTACCACACATGGTCAATATTACAATAAACGAGATCCCATACCCAGTCTCAACATCAGTTGTTTACCTTGGTAATACTTTAGATTAAAAATTTACTTGGGAATGTCATGTGGAGAGTATTATTACAAAATGTAATGAAGGTTTAAACTTCCTAAAATTAATACGAAGGACATGGTGGGGAGTCGACCCTCATACTTGCATAACTTTCTACAAAACACATATAAGATCGATTATAGATTATGGATGTACTCTATATGAAACCGCAACTCCAAGCTTACTAAAAAAATTAGAAATTGTACAGAACAATGCCATGAGACTTTGTATCGGAGCAATGAAATCCACACCAGTAGAAGCACTTCGAGTTGAAGCCTTAGAACCACCATAAGAACTTCGTAGAACATTACTAACAGAAAAATTAATTATTAAATCCCATTACAGACAGCCAGCAATCATTAAAAATATTTCGGAGTTAAATATATATGACCTTACAAACAAATATTGGGCCAAAAAACCTTCGCCCATTACATGCCAGGCATTTAGGGAAAATTATAATTTAATTAATAATTTAGATGTTTCCAAGACATATGAACTTAATGATTTCTTCACATCACTGAAATACGTACATGTTGAAATTCCAAATTATAATCACAATATAATGATCAGTAAGAATATACTATCACACTATTTATCAAAATATGATAGTTGCATTAACATATATACGGATGCTTCCAAACAACCCAGTGGTGTAGGGTGCGCAGTTTATGCCCCGTCAGTGAAGGTTCAAATGCAATATAAACTTAGTAACGCTACTTCTATTTTTTTCTGCAGGAGCAATCGGAATTATCAAAGCTCTTGAATTCATTGAACGACATGGTTAGAAAAAATCCATCATAATATCGTATTCCGTATCAGTTCTCACGAGCATTAGCCAACCTTTTGATATAAATACTACTTATGAAAATCAAATCATTCCAAAAATTAAACTGAAAATCGAAAAGCTACGCCCAAAAGATTTCCATATCAGTTTTTTGTGGATAAAAGTACATATTGGACTGCAGCATAATGAACATGTGGATAATCTAGCCAAAGAAGCCGTAAAAAATGGACTACCAATAAATAATACAATAAACGTGGATGAGTGCCTAAGCCAATGTAAAATTAAACTAAAAGAAAGATGGAAAAATTTATGGCATGAGTATTGCATTGAAAAACCTACAGGATATACACTCTTACACCCAGTAATTCCCAACCAATACTGGTACAGGAACTATCAATTACCGCGTAGTAGTATAGTCACTATAAGTAGACCTAAGTTTGGCCATGCATGCTATCCCGCACATCTTAATAAAATAAAAGTAGTAGATTCGAACTTGTGCGACACTTGTTACCGTATATGCGACTTGGAACACATTTTTTTGAATGTAATAAATATACACAACATAGACAAGATATGTATAGAGAACTAATAAAAATCGATGTTCTACCTCCCTTCAATGTAATGAACTTACTGGCATTAAATAAGCTGCCTGTTTATAACATTTTACTAACATTCATTAAAGCATGCAATTTAAAACTGCAATATTATGTAGCTTCTTCTCCTCTGTAAGTGAACCTAACCTGATTATTCCCTATTAGTACCGTGGTCTACCTTTTCTGTGAGTTAGCCACCCTGAAAGACCTCTGGGTGTGAAACGTATATCCTTAACCTATCCAAATTGATTCTTACAGTTAACATATTTGGTACCCTTTTTAGTACTGTAGCTCATGTTTAAATGGACTATGTCCCTCGGCCAAGAAAACAAAAAAAAAGTATAAGGCATTTGAAAGAGAGGTCGTGAATTGAATACAGCTTCAATTTGTGTTATTAAAGTTAACAACCCTTCAAACGTTAAAGAACCGTGAGTCATAATTCTTTTCAAATGATGGTTTTATGACCTCACCCCAACTTTCTATAAATCACCAATATTTGGGGAATTCGCAGGGATAAACTTCCAAGATATGTCTCATTTTCCAGTGTACTAGCTAAAGATCCACTATAATTTTTAAGAAAAAGTCCTAAATCTAAAATTATCTATTAGACCCAACAAAATCTGACCCATTATGGATGTGTTTCTTTAATGTCGAAACCTAACTGTTGTAGACATTTAATTGCCAAAATGAGCGCTAATTTTCTCCCATATGTTACTGTATTCAATGTATATTCCTGAAGTTCCTCTTCAGGATCGCTTCTCCAAAGTATCTTCTGAAGTGATCTCTGACTAGAATCCACCAATATCGTACATATTAGCGCATACTACAACAGGATGGACCCTAAATCATCTTGGATTTAAGGGCCAGTACATTGAATATCATTAAATGATATACCTGATCCATTAAAAACAACCCTTAATTTCGTTGTTGTACTAATTTCGTTTAACACCATCTGATGTGGAAAAAAATATGAATCTGTATCCGCCTCAAAACCAGAAGTCACCAGTGACATGTGCTCCATGTCTCTATATCTATATATATAAGAAAACTAAGTCGATAAAATGTGCGTGCCGATAAAACTTAAAAAGGAGTCCCGACACGATAAAGGGACTTATGTGGTGTGATAGCCCTTTATCCCCCCTCGAACAAGAAAGTTCCCGTTTTAATCTAAAGGGCATGTTTTTAAAGATATAAGGGACTTTCCGACCCTTCAACTTGGAAATTAAGTGCAGTGGCGCCATCTGTTATCGAATATTTGAACTTCGTTCAAGACAACTATGGAGACTATACACTCCAATAGTGGCGCCATCTGTTATTGAATATTTGAACTTCATTCAGGACAACGATTGTTTGGGTTGCATTTCCAAAAGCGTTGCGAGCAAAAATATTTTCAAATTTTCTCGAATATTCTAGAGCCTAGCTCTCTGAATATATAAGAGCCCGGTGTCGCTCACCAGAGTTAGTTTAATTTGAACAGCGAAACGAGCGATTTCAAAACGAAAAGAAGAGAAGTTATCTGTGAGCCTTTATTTAGAAGTATCACGTGTGAGTATTTTTAATAGTGTGTTTAATTAACTCTCGATTTTGAAACGAAATAGGAAAAAGTTATTTGTGGGTTTTTATCGTGAAATTTCAAATGTGAGTATTTTTAATAGTGTTTAATTAATTCTAATGGTTTTTTTTCTTTAAATTGTAATTTTCTCAACCTTCAAAAAGTCGCGCGGCGTCGAATTGATGCCTTCTATATACTTTTGGCCGTAAACAAAATATCGCTCGACCGCTTGAAGGTTAAATATATTTTTTTGTGTCTCAACGTACCCCACGTTTCCGTTACAAAATAATTATCTATAAAATGTTTATTCAATTTATATTTTATAGAATACAATGCCCAGACGTAAGAGAGGAGGAGATTTGGCCAGTTCTGCAGCGAAACGGCGGAAACAAAAAGAATCTCGAAGAAATGAAACGGAAGAAGAGCACGAAGCACGTTTACAGAATCAACGGACCAGAATGAGTAACCTGAGAAGTAGAAGAAGCGAAGAAAGAACAGCAAATAAAAGTACTGAAGAGTCGAGAATTTTAAAAGATAATCTAACAAAGGAAGCATTCCACTACGAACCGACGAAAAAATATTACAATCCTAAATACGTTGTTATTGGAAAGATGAATAACGTTTGCCAGTTTTGCCACGCAAAAAAATTCAGTAAAGAAACACCAGGTCTCTGTTGCATAAATGGAAAAATTCGATTACTACCAATTGAATCACCTCCGCAGGAATTTCTGCATTACATGCTCGGGGAAACACTAGAATCAAAACACTTTCTTCAAAATATAAGATCATATAACTCCTGCTTTCAAATGACTTCTTTCGGTGCTACTTCGACTAACACTAATAGAAATGAATTTGAATATGTATTTTCAATTCAAGGGCAAATTTATCACAAAATAGGATCGTTACTGCCAATGCCTAACGAAGACCATAAATTTCTAAAAGTATATTTCATCGGAAATGAAGAACAAGAAATTGATCAACGATGCACAAATTTTAATGGACTGAGACGCGAAATAATCCAAGATGTACAGAGGATCTTAGACAAGTATAATCAACTGATTTATATATTCAAAACAACATTAGACCGCATGATTTTTGGTGACTATAAAATTGTAATTCGAGCCGATAAAAGACCACGTGGAGAACACGAACGCAGATTTAATGCACCTCAGGTAGATGAAGTCGCCATTGTAGTTGTGGCCAATGAAAATACAAGCCGTGACATAATTGTACATCGAAGAAGAAAAGGACTACAACGCATTGCAGAGACACACCGTTCATATGATGCTCTTCAATATCCGTTAATATTTGTGCACGGAGAGGACGGATACCATTTCAATATAAAACAAATTCATCCTGAAACAGGCATAGAAACAAACAAAAAAGTCACTTCTAAGGAGTTCTATGCTTACCGCTTAATGATCAGAGACAATGAAACATATAATCACATACTCAACACTCGCCGTTTATTCCAACAATTTCTGGTAGATATGTACGCAAAAATAGAAGCAGAACGGATGCTTTACATAAGATTGAATCAGAAAAAACTACGCACAGAAGAATACATCCACCTTCGAGACGCGATCATGAATGACGGCAATATTGACGATATTGGAACAATAGTAATCTTACCCTCATCATACATAGGAAGTCCAAGACATATGCACGAATATACACAAGATGCCATGACCTACGTAAGAAAATATGGACGACCTGATCTCTTTATAACATTTACATGCAATTCATCATGGCCAGAGATCAAAGAACAACTAAAATACGGACAAACCTCCATAGATGGACACGATATAATAGCCCGAGTTTTTCGACAAAAACAAATACGATTTATTAACACGTCATCTCATATCAACTCCCGGGCGAAGCCGGGTTTTTTAGCTAGTTCATTCATAAATTCTATATACATTTTCTTCGATGTTCAATTTATTTCTACTCTTTCTTCTAGAGATAAGAATCTCTTTACAGCAAGTTCTCTGGAGTCACCCAACTTGAGTTTTACAAGTATTCTTTCACATTAATTGATCCTGAACGTCAATACTGCTGTTTGTTAACTTACATTCTACCTGGGAGCTTGTAGTTCCCTTTGAACTTGATCCTGATATTAACAACCCTAAACGTAATTGTATTTGCCAGCAGACAATAAACTATAAATGGCAGTAATTCCCAACAATATGTCAATTTTTCCTTAGGATATTAGATCCGCTATTGTTACCTTCTATGGTCTCTTTAAATGACTTATATTTATAGACTGACTTGGAATTGCATTGCTAATCACAGGCACAACTAAACGTGACAACTCTAAATGATAATCATTGATTTTAGACTTCAGTAAATTTATGTTTTATACTTGATACTAAATTTAATATTTTACAAAAATCTGCAGTAATTAAATTTACTTGGGATCCATTATCCAGTTAGACTCGACATGAGTGAGTACATCCAACCGCATCAACAATTTATACTTGAGCTGTTGATAATAATACTTCATCCTGTGGAATTGCATACCATTCTGATAAAGTTGCACTAATTAAAGCTGTAGGCACTTGTTGTCGAACACCATTTGTCCCAGCCTCATTTTCAGGTCTAGGGTTTGTTGGATCATTTCCTACCGAGACACGCCTTTCATAATGCAGTTATGAATGATGTTTACCACGCAATTTTCACAATTGGATGAATGACTACAAGGATTTTTCATGTGCCCTTTTTAAAAATATTTTAAGCATAAACCCAATCGGTTAAATTCCTTATATCTATTATAAATGGTTAATTTCAAAAATTTGTGACAATCTACAATATCATGGTTTCTTTCACACAAATGTAGAGGAAGAAATAGTTCTCATTGATTTTTTGGAAAAGCCTACTCACACTTTTAGTTTATTTTTTCTATATCTCTTAAAGTAATATTAAGTACCATTAAAAATTATTAAAATGTCTCGAATGTGGATAAAATACTTCTTGGTTTATGTTCTTGCCAACGTGCAAACAACCTTTGATCTAATTTTTCATGCATAATGTAAATAGCTAATGTATCTCATGATTTAATTGAAATGCTTAATTTTTCTAACCCGAACAATAATTTCTTGATCATATCTAACATGCTTCTTAGTTCTAGGAAGGATTCTTTATCTATGAAGAAAAATTTAATCAGCAAATTTAGATAATTGACTAACATAGTTATATCGTCATATATTTTAATAAGCAAATCATACACTATTTGATAATTATCTTTCGTACATTTGACAACAATCACCAAATTTTTCGCTCCCCCTGTAGGGCACCTTTTAAGTATTTAAACTTTTCAATACCAGATAATGACCCATGCACCAATGAAAAGAATGTGTTCAAAATTCACAAGTTTCAATATCCTCTTCATTATCTTAGGGGAAAGTGGTCACCATTCGTACGCGAGGCTCATTCCTAAAGTTGGTTAAAAAAATCCAAACGGCGAACGAGCACGCCTTTGCTTGTGAGCATAGACATACCGGCCGCCATGTTGCGTCGCACTACGGTGTATCAGCTGACAAGACGTAACGTGTTTTCGCGGGCGGTGAGTAAATTTTTTACCTAAGGTTAGTTCGTGATTGTAAGTAGAATTGGCATGTTTTTGACAAAATGGTGATGATTAATTAATGTGAGCAGTTTATTTTGAGCTCTAATTGTTATATTTCTTAAACTAAATTAGAATTTGAATAAAGTTGTATTTTATTTTTATTCGGACACCCAGACAGGGGGCATATTCGTACGTGTACGAATGCTCCCCGTTAGATTTTATCAACCACCAGTATATCAAAATTCAATTTTTAAGAAATAAAATATACCTAGTATCTTTTAAAATTATCGCACAGACAGCATACTAACATATTTTTTCTTATATTCTACTTCTAACAGAATGATATATTTTTATTAAGTCAACCTTATATACAGGGTGTCCCGGGACTAATGGGAAAAAAGTCAGGACCGTATAATCTGAGCTAAAATAATGTAAGTGTTTTTAAATGAAACTCAAGGTCTCTAGTTAATTCCACAATATAATACAAGTTATTGAAAATTCTAAAAAATTGACAATTGTTTCGATAAATCAATATCATCGTCAGACGATGATATTGATTTATCGAAACAATTGTCAATTTTTTAGAATTTTCAATAACTTGTATTATATTGTGGAATTAACTAGAGACCTTGAGTTTCATTTAAAAACACTAATATGAGCATATTCCACGAAGTAAGGGTCGAGACAGTCAATTTCATTAAAATAATGTAAGTACTCCATATAAACTTTTACTATGCAGGCCCTCGTTTTCGAGTTATAGGCCTCCAAAGTTTTAATTTTGAATTTGGTTTTTATTTGTATTTTTTGTACTAGTTATTTGATCTTTATAAAATTTACGGCAAAGCTATAATGTATGTGTATGTTTATTTTGGTAAGGTAAACAGATTTACAGTAGTGCATTGAAGCCAGGGACGGACTACTCGCTATGGTTAGTGATCCAAAAATTTTGCAGGTATGGCACACCCTGTATGAAATTATCGAAATTCACTTCCCCACACATTAAGCTAACGAAAAGGTACTCTTGTTGGAATTCGATAAAATAAGCCGTTTGGCTAAGATTTACAGTTTTATTAATGCACTACGTACCAGTTTATGCATTCACCATTTTTATAAGTACACAACGAGGTAAAACAAACTTTTAATATATGTCCAAAATTTACCTAGAGTACTACAAAAAAATAATTTAACGATAGCAGAAGATGAAAAACATGAACGACTTATTAATTGGAAAGTTGGTAAAAACTTTTTATAAGTGTTTTTACCGTTTATCAAGTTACCATAGGATTAGTTGTCAAACGTTGTGTAGAATAGTTCGTAGTCAGTACTTGTCAATAATTCATAAGTCCTTAATTTAACAGTTACAATAGCAGAATTCGCTTTTATTGAGTACGCAGATAAACATCTAATGTATGGACTGGCTTCTAGAAACTGTTTAGAGGCCAAAAGGCTTTATGAATAACATTTTGCAAACAGAGCATTGCCAGACAGACGAATGTTTGGGCGTATTGATCTCAGGTTACGAGAAACAGGTATGAATAAGTAAATGTAATTTTCCATGTATACAAAACAAAATTTTAAATTTTAGGAAGATTTTCGCCAGAAAAAGCTGGAGAAGGTCCAGTACGAAGCATACGTACTGTGGCAGTTGAACAAGACTTGTTAAATGCAGTTGATAATGGACCATCGAGTTTTAGAAAATTATCAAGAGAACATAACGTCTCGAAATCAGTTGTTCATCGCGTCCTAAAAGAACAGCTGTTATATCCTTTTCACATGAAAAAAGTACACCGTATGACAGTGGCTGATTATCCTGCTCGACTTGAGTATAGCCAGTGGTTTCTGCGACAACAACAAGCAGACAACACATTTATTAGTAACGTTCTCTTTACGAACGAACCGGGTTTCACCAGAGATGGAATCATAAATTCTCATAATATGCATTTATGGGATGATGTGAATCCACATGGCATTATCCAAACTAGGATCCAGCATAGATTCATGGTTAATGTTTGGCAGGAATAGTTGGCAATAATTTGATACAGCCATACTTTATTGACGGTACTTTGACCGGTCAGAGATATTTGGAGTTTTTTGCAAAATGAGTTATGGAACCTGTTTGATGATGTGCTACTACAAACTCTTAGGAATTTATGGTTCATGCATGATGGGGCCCCCCCTCATTTCAGTTTAGATGTACGACAGCATTTACACACAAGGCTTCCTAATAGATGGATTGGTCGTGGAGGCCCTTTTCAATGGCCACCGCGATCAGGAGACGTTAATCCTATGGATTTCTTTCTCTAGGGTTATCTCAAAAGTAAGGTATACGCAACACCTGTGCAAACAAGGCAAGATTTAATAGACAGAATTGTGTTACACTGCAATGTTATTAGAAATAGTGTGAAATTGCTCTTTCAAGTGCAAAGAAACAACCTTCGTAGACTTAGAATGTGCGTGGAAGTGGGAGGAGCTCATATTGAACATTTATTAGAATAACGTTAGTTTTTGTTGTTGTTTAGGAATTAGTTTTAGTCTAATGTTTTATAACTTGTGTTTTTTGAGGTTTTCTTAATGGTTTAATAATGTTATGTTCGTAATTTTGATTAAAAGCAAGTAAATTCTGGACATCGTATTAATAAGTTAGTTAGGTAGATTTGTACGTAGTGCATTAATAAAACTGTAAATATTAGCCAAACGGCTTATTTTATCGAATTCCAACAAGAGTACCTTTTCATTAGCTTAATGTGTGGGGAAGTGAATTTCGATAATTTCATACAGGGTGTGCCATACCTGCAACATTTTTGGATCACTAACCATTGCGAGTAGTCCGTCCCTGGCTTCAATGCACTACTGTAAATCTGTTTACCTTACCAAAATAAACATACACTTACATTATAGCTTTGCCCTAAATTTTATGAAGATCAAATAACTAGTACAAAAAATAAAAACCAAATTCAAAATTAAAACTTTGGAGGCCTATAACTCGAAAACGAGGGCCTGCATAGTAAAAGTTTATATGAAGTACTAACATTATTTTGGCTCATATTATACTCTCCTGACTTTTTTCCCATTAGTCCCGGGACACCCTGTATATAATTAATATTTTATTGCAGAATCATGGTGCGAAAATATAAAAAAAAAGGTACGCGTACTCAGGAAGTGGATGAAGAGTCTATGAAGTTAGCAATTGATGATATAATACAAGGAAGGTTGTCGTATAGGAAAGCCGCGTTAAATTACAACATCAAAACATCAACGCTGGAAAGCAGAGTCAAAAAATTTAAAGATGGCTCTAACGCCGATGTATCCTTACGAACTTTCCATTCAAAATTCACGAGTCTACAAGTCTTCTCCATGGAAGAAGAGGCACGCTTAAATGACTATATTACTAATTGCTGCAAAATGCATTATGGGCTAACGATAGTACAAATTCGGAAACTTGCCTACGAATACGCGAAAGCGTTGAATTTGAAATATCCAGCGAAGTGGGACGAAAATCAAATTGCTGGCTTAGAGTGGATGCATAAATAGAGGGAACGAAATGACAACCTCAGTCTGCGAAAGCCAGAAAACACTAGCGCTGCTCGATCATTCGCGTTTAATAAGAATACAGTCCAAGAGTTCTATAAAAATTTGGCTGATGTATTACAGCGACATAATTTTGCTGCCGACAGGATATTTAACTTTGACGAGTCCGGCGTGTCTACTGTTTTAGAAACTCCTAAAGTTTTGGCTCCTAAATCACAGAAACAAGTGGGACAAATCGTGTCAGCGGAAAGAAGCGAATTGATAACATTTGGTGGTATTATTGCTGCAAGTGGAAATACTATCCCTCCGCTTTTTGTATTTCTACGGGTGCACTACAAAGATCATTTTCTTGAAGGTGCGCCTGAAGGAAGCCTCGGAGCTGCTAATAGAAGTGGGTGGATAAATGCGGACATATTTGTTTCAGTATTAAAACACATTCAGGTACACACACTGAGCTCTAAGGAGCATCCGATTTTACTGCTATGTGATAATCACGAAAGCCACATCAGCTTAGAGGCTATAACATTTGCTCGAGATAATGGCATTATTGTTGTGTCTTTTCCGCCGCACACTAGTCATCGATTGCAACCCTTAGACGTTGGAGTATTCGACCCATTCAAGGCAAAGTTGAAAATAGCGTTCAATAATTGGCATATGTCGAATCCAGGCAAAACAATCAACATTTATATCATTCCTAAATTGGTAAAACTTGCATATTTCGAATCTGTTACCGCCAAAAATATTACAAGTGGATTTGAAAAGCCAGGTATATGCCCATTCAATGAAATGGCCTTTAGCGATGAAGATTTCGCTCCCATTGACGTGTATGCTTCAAATAATTCGGTAAATGTGCCATCTAATCCGGAAACAAGTACTGTCACTCAAGAACCACAACCTTCCACCAGCGTGCCATCGACTGATATGAGTCAGATATTCGTGAGCAGTCGCCTTCTTTGCTCCAAAATCCTCAATACATTGTTACCGGAACTGGCGAACCTGAACCTCCCACTTCTGCGGCTGAGGCACAATCTGAACTGAGTTCTTATCTTCCCATAACACCAGAAGTCATAAGACCTTATCCTACAGCTGTTAGAACCAGAAAAACCAATAAAGGAAGAAGAACGGGTAAATCCCGTATATATGCAGATACACCTGAAAAAACTGAACTAGTAGAGAGACATAGACAGAAAGAATTGAAAAAATAGAACAGGAAAGGAAAGCCAGAGCTAAAGCAGTGAAACGTAGTTTGAAGGAACTTAATTCAAGACAAAATAAAAAGAAAGCTAAGAAAGTCGAAAGCGATGAAGATTCAGAGGAATCTGAAGGATCGCAATTTAGCTTGCGGGAGAGTTCAACATCTCCAGTAGATTCAGAAATGGACGAAGAGACTGATGATAGCAGTATCAATAATAATTTAAATGTGACACCAGAGAAAATCAAGGAAAATTGTTATGTTTTGGTAAAGTTTGAAAAAAACACTTCTGTTGTTTATGGCGTCGGAAAAGTTCTCTGTCTTTATTCGGATACAAAGATGCAAATATCTTATCTTCGGAAGAAACCAGGATTATCATGGTCATTCTTTTTCCCTGATATAGAAGACATACACACTCTGTATATCAGCGATGTCATTATGATCCTCCCTGATCCTCAACCACGAACGGGCTGTACAGCTAGAATGGCTAGACTTTTTACTTTCGCAGTTAATTTAAATGATTATAATGTGCAATAAGTTCAAAATAACAACCAAATGTATAATTACCTACTTTGAGTTCAAATTGTCTAATACTGTACAACGATGTCATACAAAATGATACTAAACATCTCATTCAGACTGATTGTAAGCTCAGAATTATCAATAAGTAAACTGCGGATGAATGATTTTATGTTTCGTTATTTTTCTAAAGACAGATTTATCGACTATGAGCTAAGTCACACACTATTAAGTTAGTTCTTTGATAAATGAATATTTTTATAATAACAATAATAAAAATGTAACGACTTTAATTGGCTTTTTAATTACCCTGTATGAATCTACCCCATGGCATACGAAAGTACCCCACCTACTGTACTGTACGTGGGGTACTTTCGTACAAATATCTTATCGCAGAAAAATGACTATAACCGTTTGACGTACTAGTATCGAACTTTTTTGTAACAAACTACAATATATTTGTTACACTTAGGTACATAAACTAGATAATTTTGACAATTATTCATAATGTGAAAAAATTAAATCTAAAAAGTGTACGAAGGGTAACCACTCTCCCCTACAAGCGCCCTATATAGTCTTGAATAACCTCAAATTCACTATACGACTTTATAAATTTATCTACCCTTTCCTCTAATTCTCCTAACATCATTTAATCACTAATCCCGCCCATCTCATTTATTTCTATAAAATTTATAAATCTGTACATTTACTTTCAATTCCAACACTTTTACGGCTCATATTATTTAATGTTTCACTCATTTTAAAATACGAATTTCTATTAAATTAAATTTACTGTTTCGACCCTTAAATAAAGCTATAAATTTACATTAAATGATTAAATGATATAAAAAACAAATTTCATTGGAAGGACATACCGCTTCTTCTAATGTACTAAGTATTCCAATCAACAATATCCTTAGAGTTTCAGCTAACTTCCAAAGCTACACGTTGTCGACCTAACCTAACTTAACAGAAGGTGCTTTTTTTCCAATTTTCACCAACCAGTATATTATCTGCCTCGAAGGAGCGAGGGACGGCGGAAGGCCCGTGCGAACCGTGCGCCCGCACGGGGCGCCAACATCTAGGAGCGCCAAATCAAGAGATAGTTAATAAAAAACTGGCAAGAACTAAAAGTGTCCAATAGAAAAAATATAAATAATAAACTAGAGCACAAGAAAATGTGTAAAATTATTTATTATCCAGTATAAATTAAGTGCATAATATATCAATCAGTTTATTTGCTTATGATGTATTGTGCCTTACCGAGCGTGAACAGACGGGCGGTATTATTTTATTGACGAAGAAAGGCGTCATCGCCGTACCGGTCGGTCAGAAGATAAGCAAGCTCAAGCGCTGTTATTTTATCGGGGAATGAAAGGAGCCGCCAGTTGCCACCGCACCACCTGCAGGTAATAAATATTTTTTGTTTTGTCTAGCCGGTATCAGGGTAGTGTTTTCAAATTCAAAAAGAAATAATTAGTTGCTACCTACTGTGTGTTACAGCAGTGTGGAAGTATATGTTGTTGTTGTTTAAGATAAAGTGTGATATTTATTTAAATTTTAAAGGGTTAACCTATTGCTGAAATTACTGCAATGTCAGACAAAAAACAGTCAGAAGCGTATTACAGAAAAAGAAAAGCAAAAATAGAAGCTGAAAATAAACGACATGCAAATTTTTTTAAAATGCTTTTGGAAACCCCTTTCACATCAAATAGAGAACAAACTCAGGAGCAAGAAGGGACATCTGTTATATCTGGACCCAATACTAAGCCTGAAACAAAAACTTTACAGCGCAATCTGGTGAATCACATTTATAAGTCGAAATTGAGGGACAGGCGGAAAAAGAACAAACAGAAAATAATATAATGCAGATTAAAACAAATGCATATTTAAATTATATATTTTTAACTAGGCCATCAAAACGTAAGATTATTTATAGTTATATTGAACTAAAATTTTAATTCTCAAATTAATCTAATTCTATACTTATTATTAATCCAATAATTTGTTATAACGATTTTAATTTTAATCTATTGTAAAACTATTATATAAGAAACTTCGGAGTGTGCAAGTGAAGTGTGCTAGGTCATTTAATCAAAAGAAAAAAATTAAAAGTTTCATCTAGGATGAAGATAAAAAAATGTTGATGGTTGCTAAGCGGGAATCGAGGGAGTTGTTGATTGATTTTTGATTGAAAAGAAGGGAAGAAAATTGAGAGAGATTTCTAAAGAGATTATTAAAATAGAGACATTCAGAAGAATCAAATAAGATTATAATAAGAAAACTAAAGAAAGAAGATACATGTTGAAATATAAGAATAGCTGTAAAAGAAATTATTCTCAAATATAAGTATAATCAATCAAGTATTACTTCAGAGTACAATAACACTAGTGGATAATATTGTAGATTAAATAAAGAGGAGAAAAAGTATTTGGTCACAACACAAGTAAATATAATAAAGCATTACTTACTGGAACTACGGAGAAGCAGTCTTCGGTATCCAGCAAGGACATAGAACTGAATTTTGGTTCAGTTCATTACTACACCTAATTAAATTAAGAAACATCGAAGAAAAATCCAGTGCATAAATACAAACTGTAAGGTAAATTTATTAAAACTAAATTTATATCATTTCTATTTTTCACAAAGGAACTGTCAAAACTTAGTACATAACCTTTTTATCTGATCGGACTTGTGTCAATTCAAATGATAATTTTTGATATATTTCACATAAAATTCAACGACCAGATAAAAAGTTACTCAACAAATTTTAGATAAGGATATTCTAACAAATTTTACTGAATAGATTTATAACTAATATAGAAAAAAAGAAGGAACTTTTCGATAATTTCAATATAATTTCTCATAATCTTTAAATATTATTCAGTAAGATAGTTAAAACCATTGGCCAAGGTATTTATTAGTAGTACAGAAACGTATTGAGTACTATTTAGATCTATTTAAAAATTATTGGAAAATAATAAGTAACAGTTAGTGTAAATATTTCTTTTCCTTATAAATTATATAACATCTTAAATATTTTGAAGTTTAAATTTAAATATAAACGTATCCTTACTCACGATAATTCCCTACAAATAATTAAGAGTTTCATCTTGAGGACTGAAGTTAGCTGGCCTTTTACTTTTTAAACTAAACAGACATTCATTCATTATTTCATTAATTTCATCTGGCGCTCAATAACTAAAATTATAATAAATAATATAAACCTAATATAAATAATATAAAAAAATATAAACAATTAAATAAATAAAAGATACGATTATCACAATATATAATAAAACATCGTTTTCCAACTATTTTAGACAAATTTAATTAATTTTAAAAACATGTGTAGGTATTAAAAATTATTTATATTTATCTAAAATAGTTGGAAAACGTTGTTTTATTTACAAGTAAATGGAAAAACAACTAGTTTTCCATTTACATATAATATAAAGAAAAAATGAGGCAAAAACTATTGGTATCAAACTGAACTTTTATGTCAATTGCAGGATTCAAAGGCTGAGTCGGAATCGAGCGTGGTATTATCATATGATCCAGGAGAGTGGCCAGAAATTATACGTGATCAAAAACGCCAGATTTTGGTTATACGTGGACCTCTACAATTACAAATTAAAAATTTTGATTTTCCCGTAAACAAAGCGGATCGTCGGTTTACTGTTAATAATTATAAAAGGCGATTACGTAATGGAGAGGAAGTTTCACGTATTTGGCTTATTTATTCACGCAAAAAAGACTCAATATTTTGTTTTTGTTGTCGTCTTTTTGGTACGGCCTTTATTACTTTATTAACCAGTGCAGGATTTTCGTATTGTCACATGTCAGAGTATTTGTCTAAGCATGAAAAATCACCCAACCACATGAAATAATTAATATAATTGGATCTAAAATAAAAAGAAAAATAGTAAACGACATAATTAAATCTAAATATTATTCTATTCTGCTGGATTGCACGCCCGATATGCGCCATACGGAACAGATGACTTTAATTATTCGTTATGTAAATATAGAATCTGGAAAAGAAGTAACAATTCAGGAATCTTTTATGGGCTTTATACCTGTTTATACTTCAACTGGAGAAGGTTTAACAGAATATTTATTAGAAGAATAACATAACAGGCTTGATATTCTTTTAATAAATATGAGAGGATATGGATACGATAATGGGGCTAATATGCGTGGGAAACATGTAGGAGTGCAAAAACGTATACTAGATGTAAATCCTAGAGCTTTTTTTGTTCCTTGCAGTGCACATTGTTTAAATTCAGTTGTTAACGATGCAGCTCTTACGTGTGTCCAGGCAGTATCATATTTTGGAATAATTCAGAAAATTTACAATTTTTTGGGGGGTTCGACACATAGATGGAGTATTTTAAAAAACAACATCACAAATTTGACTTTGAAGCCGCTCAGCTAAACTCGGTGGGAAAGTCGCATCGACGCGATAACGCCATTTCGTTATGAAATGGGAAACATATATGATGCTTTATATCAGGCGTTTACTGACGACAAAATTGATGCATTTGGAAAAAATACAGCTTCGAATTTGTTAAGAAACATTAAAAAATTTAATTTTATATGTTGCACTGTGATCTGGTATAACATATTATACAGAATTAATATAATCAGCAAAATTCTTCAACAGAAAGCAGTTAATATACTAACCTCAAATGATTTACTTTCAAAAACTGTAAAATATTTGAAGAATATAAGGTGTGACAGGGGATTTGAGGAAGTACTTGTAGATGCTAGAGAATTGGCTGATAGTTTAGAAGTAGAAGTTAATTTTGAAGAAATTGCAGCAATCTGACCTAGAAAAATCAAACGTCAATTTACGTACGAAAGTAGAGATGAACCCGTGGACGATCCAGCACGATCATTTAAAATAATAGTAGTTTGTACAACAAGTGCGCAAAGCGTTACTTTTCCCACGAGCGCAAATCCAGAGAGTGGGAAAAGTGCTTTGCGTACGAGTTGTACACAATATTTTTTCTACAACTACGTTTATTAATTAAAGAAAAAAGTAACTTTTATTTAACTTAAACAGAACGGTTCATAGTTCCTAAAATAATGGGTAATAAATGAATCTGTTTATAATCTATAATCAATAAACTGAAATACATAATCTAAAAAATAGTTTACTTACAGAATTTTTAGTTTAAATTTAAAATTTGAACACCCAGAAATCCACTATAAAGTATTGTCAAAAAAATTAGACATTGACATTTCCGTGATCAAAGTGACATTTCCGTGCGGAAAAGTACCATAACGTGTACTTTTCCACACTCTACATTATTACTTTTCTAACGGATATCAAACTAATTAAGAAAAGGCTAGCTTTGCGCATAAAAATTTGTATAGAAAAGCGTGTTTTGCATAGTAATTGTAGAAAAACTTTTTTTTATTTGATTGTGGATTAAACTATAAATTCCCTGGAAAAAAGATTTGAAATATTGCGTAATCACAATAAAATCTTTAATTTTTTGTATAATATAAGCGGTATTTGTAATATGGATAGTGAAGAGATTTTAAAAAAGTATCAACATTGCGAGTTATGTCTTACAGACGGAGTTAATGCTGATATTAATGGTACAGAATTACACCATGAACTAAGTGTTTTGTCACCAATTGTTCCTTCAGAGAGATCGCAATGTTGTTGTAACTTTGCGTATTTTATTAACTCTTCCTGTTACTGTGGCAACAGGTGAAAGAAGTTTTTCAAAATTAAAAGTTATTTACGTTCAAGTATTTCTCAAGAGCGCCTAGTTTTGAGCATAGAATTTGATCAAATGATGAATATTAAGATTGACAATATTCTTAACCTTTCGGCACTGCCGTAACGATTTTGTTACCGATCACTGCCGCCGGACTGAGAGTCCGCACTCCAAAATGGGCCTAAAAATTTTTTTTGTTTTGTCAAAATTTGTCAAAAGTTAATTGTTTTTATCAAAAACACAAGAAGTACCAAAAATTCTTTATTTTGAATAATTGAGAAAATTTATAAAACTCGAAACAAATAAAATGTTTGAATACAAAACAAAAGAAAGAAATAATGCAGAAAACTCGTTATGGAATACATAAAACTAATTTAAAAATACCTATCTATATCATTAACATGTAATTTTAATGTAAATAGCAATCTGCACATACGCAAGTAACATGTTCCAAACAGATAAACTTTCCACATGTTTTACATGAGAATCGTGTCGGCCTGTTCTTTCTTCTGTCACAGTATTCGCACCTTCCTCTCACATTTACCGGATCTGCAGCTGGAGGTTGTGGTAATCCCTCGGGTGTTCCAAACATTTCTGAAATTCTAAGTCTTATGCTTTTGCATATGTAAAAATTTACGACGACGCATGTTTTTGCCTGGATTTTGCAAGGAAAACAACACCATAGAATTAATTCCTGCAATGTTCAACATTGAATAAAAAATCACCATCGGCCAACGTCTGGTATTCCTGGCGCAATCGTAAGCTGCACACATCATATCTAGTGTGTCTACGCCACCCTTGGTGCTGTTGTAGTCGATTATCATCTCTGGTTTTCCCGTGGCTCCATCAATTCGGTCGTCGTGGTGTAGACTTGAAACTAGCAGTACGTTTTTGTTTTTTTTCGGGATATATGAAACCAATGTCATCATGTTTTCGAAGGCGAACATACTTGTCCCAAGTGGCCTTTTGACTAGGTTCGAAAGTTCTAAGGGGATTTCCCGCTTATTGTTTCTGATCGTTCCCAAAAAAGTGAGTTTATAATTCGAATATAAATTGCGTACTAACGGAATGCTAGTGAACCAGTTATCACAGGTCAAGTTTCTTTTTGAATTTCTAAGCGGTTCAACAAGTCTTTCAACAACGGCTGAAGCAGAAGTATCCTGAACATATGGTCCTGAGGGTTGAGATCCCACATATACTTCCAAATTACAAGCGTAGTATATTTTAGAATCCACCAGTGCATATACTTTTAGGCCATACTAGTTAGGCTTACTCGGAATGTATACGCGAAAGCCACATCTCCCGCGAAATGCCTCCAACTTTTCATCTATAGTGACATTCTCAAAAGGCGTATACGCAGATTTGCATTTTTCAACGAACAAATCAAATATAGATCTAATTGGGGCCAATTTATCAACTTTGTGTCTTTCCTTTCTGGTATCCATATCGTCGAATCGCAAATGCTGTAGTAGGAAAGAAAAACGAAATTTTGACATACCAATTCGAAAAATTTCTACTCCAGTTCCATCGTTATTCCATAACTCATCAATGTTGACCCGACCAGACTTTAACACGCCAGCTATATATAGCAGTCCAATAAAACAATGCATCTCAGAAAGATTTGTGCCTGGCTCTCGCAACAATCTGTCGCCAAACTTGGGTCTTTGCTTGTCGATATGTTGGTTAGTATAGCGGACAATTTGTTCTATAATCTCCAAATCAAAGAAATACTTCCATATATTTATAGCAGACTTCAAGCCTCGTACAGCCATTTTTGGTCCCGGGAGATGAATTATCAAATTCTCTGCACGTGTTCTGGACGAAGGAGGGGCACATTTTGACCATTTTGTTTTTTTATCTTCCCCAAGAAAGCATGGAAGATTAGCCGTTGGTTCTATTTCAGTATCGGATATTTCCTGTTCTGTGTCTGAGTTATCTTCCTGTACTTCTATGTTATCTTCTTCCAAATCGTCGTCCGAATCATCTACTTTCTCTTCTTCTGATTCCTCTTCTAAACACTCTAACATGAGTTTGTTTAACCTTTCTAATTCCTTCTCGTAGCTACCCATCTGTAAAATTTTAATAAACTTTAAAACTTCAAAAACTAAAAAAAACAATTGTAGAATACCTTTCTTCTAGTCAAAAATGCAACTAAAAATCTGAATGTTGAAATTAGAATGCGTTACTACCGTGGGACTGTCACTCCGCAAAAGCCTATAATTCGTAAAGTAACACACCTTTGCGCACCCGGCAACACACTGATATTCGAGGAATGCCGCTTGAGGATTACTGAGACAGAGATGGTGAGGTAGTGGGGGAATTCCAAATAATCTGGAATTCTCGGGAGCTTCGGAGTCTGAGTCCGCGCGGCAGTGGCGGAAGGGATTTTTCGCAAACTAAAACCAGAAAAGTTAATTTTAATTAAATTTAGTTTGTATTTAGTAGAATAATATAATTTTTATGCATTTTTGAGAAAATATTTTTATTATGTTTATTTTTATTATATAATGTTTTAGATGTTTATAACTTTAAGTGTCATTATTAGTTTTTATAATATTTAATAAATAATTTTCTTCTGTTCTTTTGTTTAATTTACACACGATTCGCGATTATGAAAGTGAATATAGTAACTTATTAGTTTTTCTTTGAGTGTTTTTATTTTAACTTTGTAAATTGATTACACATAACAGTTATTGCAAAACTTACAAAATTTTAAAAATATGTGTTTCATCAAATCGAGGGGAGACGGGGCGGAAAATTTGCCTTTCGCACGGGCGTTAAACTAGCCTTTCGCCGGCCCTGGAAGGAACACATGTACGAATTATTATCCGTTCTAATAATCTAATTATCCCTTACGTATCTTGTTGCCCAAATAAAACTCTCTCGTTCCTTAAAGGACTGTATTTTATAAAATCTCAACATTACAACAGTGAGACGTACATTCTTGACCAGACATTTTTTTTAAAGTTAAATTTTTTTAACAAGAAATCTACTTACCTGACTGGCGGTAATTTAAAGATTAGCATCCAATTAAAGTAGAAAATAAATGAACATTAATAATTCTAAACAATCAGCATGATCTGAAATTAACAAAAATCTTCACTTTCACGTACATGATCATTCATTAAATTGAAATAACTGTTTGTTCTAAGTATACGCCATACTGTCGCGCTTCCCTACTTGTTTATTATCTTGTCCGGAAACTAAAATTACAAATTTCGTGACTGTAACATTATTTGATATGATTGATATTGTTTCGTAACGAACATTTACGCTAAAAAATATTACACCCACTTTTCACTACTCCCTCCATAAACAATTTTCAATGGGGAGAGGAGTCATGAGATAATTCATTCAAGTGGGGTTGTATGATCAACAATAATAATTTACAGATAAAACATGTGGAAAAGTATTATACATAAATGGTGAAACGGGGGTTATATCAAGCAGGCCTATTAGTCCCTCTAATTAATTTAATTTTTCTCTTTATAGATGTATCATTATTGGAAGAAAAATCTGTAGATGGCGATTCCAGTGCCCAAAAAGTATATCATATGACGTTTTCACCTAGTGATTATTGAGTGGTAATATTAAATGATAAATTTGATTAGAAAATTATAAATCATATCATACAAAGAACTGAAAATAATGTAAATATGTCATGCAAAAACCCATTTATTGTTCTATAGACCTCTCACCGATTTACTATCAAAGAAAGCAGAACAAACAAAAGCTTGGGTATTTCTATTGCAATTGGTATATTACTTTACATATTATTACACAACATACATTCATCGATCATTTTTCTGTCGAACAATAATAACAGAAAAGCAAATTATTTGACAACGCTGCATCAAGCATTCCTACGTTGTTACATTGTTTTAGACCAGTGGTTCCCAACCTTTTCTAGACCACCGCCTCCTATAGAAGAGAACAAAAATTTCAGCCCCCCCCCCCGTTGCTGGTTAGACCAAACTAGTTAATTTTATTTGAATAACATCTGTACCGTCCCAATTGATCTGTATTTAGCTTTAATTTCAGTTAATGTCTTAATTTTATTTTAGAGGAATGATGAAGTACAAATTTATTAAACGATTACCAAATGTACAATAAAATTGTTTATTAAACTTTTAAATATAAACACAGAATCAATAAGAAATACAATCACAATAAAAATAAGAAATGCAATACAATAAGAAATACAAAATTAATAATAAAGAAAAAATCAATGAGACGGTTGAGGCTGGTGGAGTGTTACCAGTTTGTTAATATCGGGTTCCAATTTCGTTAACATCAATCGCAGATCGCCACGTTCAGTGATGTGTAATCTGTTCCTCTTCTTTGACAGCAAATCAGTTACTGCACTAAATGCACGCTCACCCATATAGGACGAAGGAAATGCAATTAACAACTTCTGTACTATTGTCCACAATCCAGGATAGAGAACTGGTATTAGTTTTTGAAGCCAGAACTCTTGTTGTCCACGTTTGAATTTTACTTTCAGTTCTTCGTTAGTTGTAAGTTCTAATAGCTCCTCTTCCAAATTTGATGAGCCTTCAGTATCTGTGTTTACGAAAGGATCTATAACCCAACTTGGTATTTCCATGTTTAAAATATCTTGAAAACGCTCTGTAAAATCAACATGAAGAACTTCCAAGTGGTGGCAGTAAGTAAGTGAATCTTCCGGTTTTGCAGACACTGTTGATAATGTGGGAAAATGGTTGTACTCACCTCTACCAATATTTCTTTTGAATATAGGAAGCTATGACGTTTTTAGTTTTAATTAAATTTAAATCATCACCTTGCAATTGTAGATTAACTTGATTAAATACTTTAAACAGGTCCGTCAAATAGGCGATGTCATTTTTTGACGTAATCAGGTTTTCGCGCAATTGTTCGTTTTCTTCAAGAAATTCCAACACTGAGTCAAATAGATTTAAAAAACCATTCAGACAAACACCTTTAGAGAGGCAAAGTACTTCTGTGTGCAGCAGCAAGCGATTGTAGTCTTCATCATTTTCATTGCAAAACTTATGAAACAAACGGTCATTCAATGAATTGCTTCTAATGATATTGATTGCTTTTATAACGTTATTGAGGGACGCATGCAGACGTTCATTTAATTTTTTTTCAGCCAAATGCTGACGGTGTATAATACAATGTACAGCGAGTACATTTGGCACTGCTTTTCTCAAATGTGCTATAAAACCCTTATGACGCCCGGTCATTGCTGGAGCACCATCAGTAGCAGCAGACAAAATATTGCTAATAAGAATTTCTTTCTCTTGAAAACATTCTTGCATGATATTAAATATAGAATGTCCCTTTGTATCAGATTCCAAATTCTTAGCAAATAATAACTCTTGATGAATTTTTTCTTCTTTTATAAATCGTACGTATGATAAGAGTAGAGCTTCGTTACTTGGTAGAGTTGATTCATCGAGTTGAATGAAAATTTGCAAGTCTTTAGGTAATCGCATAATGATATTTCAACGTCATTTACCATTTCATCTATTCTTCTTTGCACTGAATTATTACTGAGAGGATTTTTTTAATGATATCAAATGGTGTCTTATGATGGAGAACAGTTTTTAATATCTCTTCGACTTCCGGCAACATTAATTCCTCGCCAATGGTGTGTGGTTTTCCTGACTTTGCGATTAATAATGAAACGTTATATGAGGCTCGTAGCCCATTATCGTCTCGTTTAGAAGACGATGCAAAAAGGTTTGATATAGTTGGCTGTTTTCAATATTGTTTTTCGAGGCCTTGAAAATAGAATATATCTTTGTTCTTCTTATCAGGATGCATTTTATGTAAATGCTCTTGTAACCTAGAAGGTTTCATAGCTTCATTTGAAAAAACTTTTCGGCAAATTAAACACATAGGTAATGATTTGTTTGTAGAAGATTCCGCAAATCCATATTTTAAATATTCAATACTGTATTGCCGGCATTTCTTTTTTAATTTAGAAGTAGATTCAGTCATTTTCATACAAAAATTAAATTCTCAATAGATTCATAGATAGTAATGTTTATAAAATGACACACCACTCACGATTATTTACTACGGCAGAGCTTATGATTCACGACTATATATCGTGGCCAAGCACACACAACTAACTAACAAAAAATTCGTATGGCTGTTGCTTTTATACGTTTCATTTCGTGCATGATTCAACTTGTCTGTGTGCGAACATGTTATTTTGTAGGAACATCGCGCGTTCGCTTATCAACGTGCGAGGACAAGTCATATACTTCTATTCTGAACAAGAAGAAATTATTATAATTATTAGTATTATTATTATTGCTAATTTAAAACTGCTTATTAACCCTTATTAAATCAGTGTTTTTAAATGAAACTCAAGGTCTCTAGTTAATTCCACAATATAATACAAGTTATTGAAAATTCTAAAAAATTGACAATTGTTTCGATAAATCAATATCATCGTCAGAATGACAGAAGTTACATTTCATTTTATGCCTACCTGATGTTTAGTAGTTATTTTTGGCTAGACCAAGAAGTAACCTAACTTGTGATTGGCTTAATATATGTTTATAGAAAAAAGAAGAAGATGTGATATTACAAATATTGAAGCTTAGATATTATTAGCCCTATGGTGATATCCTGGATATCATTTTTCCAATTAAGATCAGTATAACTGTGCAATGATATAGAAAACCAGGAAAACTATATCTTTATTGGAAAAATTATATCCAGGATATCACCATAGGGCTAATAATATCTAAACTTCAATATTTGTAATATCACATCTTCTTCTTTTTTCTATAAACATATATTAAGTCAATCACAAGTTAGGTTACTTCTTGGTCTAGCCAAAAATAACTACTAAACATCAGGTAGGCATAAAATGAAATGTAACTTCTGTCATTCTGACGATGATATTGATTTATCGAAACAATTGTCAATTTTTTAGAATTTTCAATAACTTGTATTATATTGTGGAATTAACTAGAGACCTTGAGTTTCATTTAAAAACGCTAATATGAGCATATTCCACGAAGTAAGGGTCGAGACAGTCAATTTCCTTATTAAATCATTTTTATTTCACCATTCCTCTTGACTGCTTATTATTTGCTTCTGAATCCGCTACCGCCCTCCTAAAAGGCTGCAGCGCCCACAGGGGGGTGGTATCGCCCCCGTTGGGAACCAATGTTTTAGACAATAAACTATCAGCATTTTACAAGTAATTGGTTAACCATATATTAAAAATAAATATTTTACCAATAAATATTGTTATCGTTCGATGCTGAATTGTTGCGAAAGCAAATTTGATAGCTATTTATTGACCAACTTGTTGAAGTAGTCTCTAAACCAGATTCAATCTTAGAATTTGGAAACCACGTGACTATTTGTTAAAGTATTATTTACTTTACGATTTACTCATTCAGAAATTATTTCATTATGAGTACTTAATACTAGCTTGTGAATAACTTAGTGGTGTTTTTCAGATTTCATAAAATGATTATCCAAGTTCAAAAATAGAATTCTATTTCCTGAAAGCCAGAAAAAAGTGGCTTCGTCAAATTTTTAATGTATTTTTGTTGAACATTATATGTTTATGTTTTAACAACTGTTTCTAAATTTGAATAATCACTTACATTATTCTTGTTGTTTTGTATCAATGATACCTCACAGCTGTTTCAAATAGGCGTAGAAATGGTTTGTTTTCAAAAAAAATATTTCACAGCTCATTTTATTTAATATGATTTAATTTATAAATTTTTACTAATATAAACTCTTTCTCACATATCTTCTTTGTTATAGACATTTACTTTTGATAACTCTCTCACTTATTTCACTATTTGTATTTTCGATTAATATTAAACCAAAAGGAGTTGGTAAATATGAATTCAATTATCATCCCGTGGAAATATGAGACCACAGAATGAAATACCTGACCATTCTTCGAAGAGAAAAATAACTCCTTTCCTGGCTAATACCCCGCAGAATATTGAATTACATCCCCTTCGAATAACGTGACGTCGATCGACCCATTCGTCGATACGGACATCTGTGGTGATTCGCAATCGATAGGAGAAGGGCATAGTACACTGACCGAACAACGGTCAGGCTAATATGTCGAAATTATTGAAATTTCGACTAAAAGTAGGTGCAGTAGAAAATCGAAATTCATTTTTCATATAGACACACCTCGTATTTTATAAAAATTTTATTCATTTTATTTCATACGACTAATACGGTCGAATAATTATTTGAGGTGGTGGTTCGCAACTGAAAGTGAAGATGGCGCCAGCTGACTACTTCTCGCACGTGTGTAACCACACGAGTCAAATAGAGGTTGTCGAAGGACCGAATCTTCAGTTCAGATTAGAGACTCTGAATTAGAAGGCATTACGGCACTCTTGAAGAGACCCAAGAAGGTCGAAGCCGGTCAGTGTACTATGCCCTTCTCCTATCGGTTGCGAATCACCACAAATGTCCGAATCGACAAAAGGGTCGATCGACGTCACGTTCTTCGGAGGGGATGTAATTCAATATTCTGCGTGGTATTAGCTAGGAAATAAGCTGTTTTTTTCTTCGAAGAACGGTCAGGTAATATGTCGAAATTATTGAAATTTCGACTAACAGTAGGTGCAGTAGAAAATTGAAATTCATTTTTCATATATATATATATATATATATATATATATATATATATATATAAATATAAAACTAGTGAATATTGGGGAATTGCAGCAAAAAAATGGAAAAGATATACTCTTAGCGGAAAATGTCCAAGCTTTCGAGGATGTTTGTCCTCATCATCAGGGAGACTAAAATGAGAAACAACAGTTAAATACTGTGGTCAATAAAGAATAATTAGAATTGAAGTTCACAACCACGTGTGTACTTACCTCCGAAGTGAGGTAAGAATCCATAAAGTTGTAAATTCGTAAACTACAGATCGTAAATTGTGAAATGTTTTACAGGAATTGAGTTAGCGGAAGGACAACCAACCACTTCACACCACCAAATGAAAATGTCGCAACATTTTATATAATAAAATAAATAATTTCATCTTCATGCGTTACCATGTTGAACGCCAGCAAGGAAATTATATAGTTTGCCTCCAATTGGGATGTAACAAGAGACAAACAGTGCTGCCAACAGTCAAATCAGTGAACTGTAGGACAATGCCACCATTTCAGTAATGGACTCTGCTGTAGGGCCAACAATTGGTTTAATAAGAAGATGTATTATTTTCGAAGAGTGGAAGAGGGAGAAATAGTGCGAGACAGAGAGAGGGGGAACGTTCTTAATTTTTGTAATTTGAGCGTGTAGAGAACATAACCTCATATGACTTACACAAAGGAAGATAAGAGAAAGAAAACAGTACAATAACAGTATTAATATGTAGTAATGATAATATAATATAGTAATTAAGTGAAATTGTAATAATTATATAATTTGAATGTATCTACCAACACCAATACACTCGAAATTAAGTTTTTATTATTATTATTTATATAATTTGAATGTATCTACCAACACCAATACATTCAAAATTAAGTTTTTATTATTATTATTAAGTTAAAGTAATAAGGGTGGTGCTGCTAGGAGCAACATGGTTGTTTAATACAACTTGATGAGGAAAATTAGTATCTAAGGACAACAAAAACTAGTAGATCTCACTTAAGTGATCAATATCAGTTTTCTTGTCTATGACATTGTTGTTTTGTGAAATGAAAGCCATTACCAAGAATGATCTTTTCGTTCTGTTAGACTCAGTCGCCAACACTCTCACAGCCTCATAATTCATCTGATGATCAAGAGAATTTACATGAAAAGTTAACGCGCACCTCTCTGGGTATAATCTAGAGTCACTCTTATGTGAAACTATACGATTCGATAGAGATCTTAAAGTCTGTCCGATATACTGTTTATCACAATCTCTACAAGGAATACTATACACCATGTTAGTAAGTGATGTCAAAGGATTTTTATCTTTTACTCTAGTGTAAATCGATCTGATTGAAAGAACAGTTTTATTAGCAATTTTAAAGTTACCACATGAACGGAGCAATCTGGCTAGTCTCGAAGTTATGTCCTTAATATATGGCAAAGTAGCAAAAACCGGTCGAGAAGGGTACACATCAGTTCCAACATCCGTCTGGGCTAAGTTAGGATGGCTATCTTCAAACAACATTAGATGTGCTGAATAATATTTATTCAATAATGGTCTTGGATAAGAATTATCCAAGAAGAGGTTAAGCAAAATATTAAGATTTTTATTATGAAAAACATTATTAGAAATTCTGAGTACTCTCTGCTTCATTTGTTTAACCAAATTCACTTTCATGGAATGTTTATGGTAGGAGTGATAATTAAGATATCTACCAGAGCTGCATGGCTTCCTGTACCAATCTATAATAATTGTATTGTTGTTTCGTATAAATTTTGTGTCTAAGAAAGGTACGGAAGTCTTCCATTTCGATTATGAATTGGATATTTGGATCAAAGCTATTACATGTATCCAGAACTTCATCAAGGCCTTCTCGAGGAAGTGCCAAAATAATGTCTTCGACATATTTTTTTATAAAAAAAGGAGGGAAAGAAAGAACAGGTATGACTGTATCCAAAACATCGTCCATGGCATATGCTGCCAAGATAGGAGAAATTGAAGCACCCATTGGAGTACCAAAGGTTTGTTTATAAATTTTGTTATAAGCAAAGACTATCCTTCTTATATATATATATATATATATATATATATATATATATATTATTGTTTATTTATGATATATAATTAATTTTACATTTATATTTAGTTTTATTATTTTCATATGTAACCTCGGCTAGCTCAAAATTTAATATTTTTTTTTAAGTTTATGTTTATCTAAATTATTTAAATCCTCAGTCGGAAACATGAAACTCCTCCCTTTGAGTTCAGGATGCATTAAACTAATGATTGATGAAATTTATTCATAATCTTACCTTTTTCCTTTGTGATCTCTTGATGACACTAAATCTCTTACATAAAAAGATTGAAATACGAAGATAATGCTAATTTATTAATGGATGTGATAAGAATAAAAATTACCAATACTTTAATGTAAAATTATTTAATAAAATATTTCGAAACTATTGATTTAATTTGAACATTGAAATTTATGAATTTTTGCCACCCTATATAACATGCATTCTTAGCTACAAATTATTCTCTCTATTGCGTCGGCGCATAATATCCAAACGCATGCGCTCATGTAATATAATATGATACGAGGAAAGATTTTCATACTATAAGAAGCGTCTATTCAGTTAACATGCCACTAGCACGTTGATAATGGTGAAGTTTTTAAAAAGTTATAAAATTTATACCATCAATTACATATACGTGTGTATTTCTAACATAAATATGTGTGAGTTATGAATATGAAGAAAGTTATAGACAATAGTTAGGCATGCAATAATTAGAAAGAAGATGTGAAAATTATTGGAACATTCATTATGCACGTGATATATCTAATGGATAAAATTACAAAAGGTGAGTACAATAATTTTTAGTGATTAAATACGCAATTATCAATAGACAAATTTATGATGCATCATATTCTTATTGTTTTTTGGCCTTTTTTAATGCATTATTTGATTCGAACGTTCTAATAATAATAATTTGATTGTTCACTTTGATATATGTTAAATGGAATTCCAAATAAGTTTATTTAAAAAACACAGACCTTAGTTTTTGATATCACTGCCGGCTGCAACTATCATCTTCTAATTCTTGATGATATCTCACAAGAGATATGCACCTTCAGTACTGCTTTATCCTTACACAGGATTAGATACACTTGTTATTAGTTTGATTTTACTTTTTGATGTGAATTTAACGTTTAAGCATTTTTTTTAAACAAAATTTTCACAGAGAGTCATCTCCATCAACGCGTCCTCTCTCACACACCAAATCGACTTTTCTTGTTTTTAAAATCAACAAGCATCTCGGCTTCCCCAATCCATAGCTCACTTATTTGTTATTTTTAACAAAAAATTGTCATTTTCATGTCTTTTAGTTATTAATTTAAAATACTTGAATTTTTTGTCCTGGAGGGTAATCACACTTATTGCACTAAGGAATCTATATTATGTCCTTTTTTTCTTATACAATAGTTAATTTGTTGATAATTATGTTGTTTAGCTATTTTGATAAATGTTTATTTTTACAAAATTTACAAACTACATTAGTAATTTACCTATATGTAATTGATTCTTTTTTTTAATTTTGAATTTTATTCTATATTTATTCTATATAAACTCTTGATTATTTTAGTTCTATATACAATAAATAATCAATGATTTTATGTTGGTAATTAAAATTCACTAGGATTCATCACTTCCTGTTTATATTCATTTCCTTATTATAAGTTTGTGCTGTGTTCCATCTATTTTATGCCATACCGTTTTCAACCCTTTATGAAATTACTGAATGAATGTATGAAAATCTAAACTTTTACTGTTAAAACTCATGTGAATAATGTTAAGCTATTATTGGACTGATTATTTTTTTATATTATTTTAGGTTTCAAGATATAATATAAAATTTCTTACTGCGGAAACTCCTATGGCAGTGTTCAGCACAATGTGAAATTCCTTGACATTGACATCTATTTGGAATTACTTGTACAGGTAACATTTAATATTTAATTAGCTAATATTGTTTTTGGATTTTCTATTCTTTATCCCTTTTTTAAACAATCACATCAATATTCAACCAGATTTATTCATATTTCATTCTTTTTTTATATTTTTATATTTGACTTGTTATGGATTTTTTTATAATGGTTGTGTCTACTGACACACCTTCCGTTATAATAGGACCTTGTTGTCATGTTTATTTATTTCAATTTATTTACAAAACTAGATAACTAGTTCAATATATATATATATATATATATATATATATATATATATATATATATATATAATGGATATATTTGTGGGGATGTGGCAATAAGACTCCAGAGTAAATTCTTTCAGATATTTATTCCCGAGCTTTCGAATGATTTTCTTTCATTATCAAGGGATAAAATCTATAGCGAATTTTGGAATAGTTGTAAATTTTTATAATAAATTCTTTTAAACATAAATCAATGAAAAACTCAAAAAACAATATGACAACCAATTGTCATATTGTTTTTTGAGTTTTTCATTGATTTATGTTTAAAAGAATTTAAAAGTTTCATATTTCAAAGTTTGGGTTCCTGTTTTTTCTTCTTCTTACTTCCTGTTTGAATTATTCAATATACAGGGTATATCGAAACTTATTATATTATATTTTATTACTAAATTTTGTTTGTGTTCATTTCAGCCTATTGTAGACTTATTTGAAATGGTTCCGTATTCTTCTACTAAGGTAAATTAATGTATATGAACATCAAAGACAGAGTTGGTCATAGTTATTTATATAAATAATTATTTGTAAGATTCCTTAGACTTTATATATATATATATATATATATATATATATATATATATATATATATATATATATATATAGAACTCATCACAACATCTATAAGGGTTTGATGGTGTTGGTGTGTGAGGTTTTCAAGCGTGAATTTGGTTGAAAATCACCAAAACGTCGGAAGGTGTTTGTTTCTCATGATATGAATGAAATTAAAATGAGTTATATATTGAATTTGTACCTATGATATCGTTTATTTAATGTAAATATTGAGATGCTAAAATAATATTCAAAACATTTACCATTCTGTCAGTGCTTCATAAAACAGTTCAACTCATACTTGTATATCAGACCATAAATCTTCTTTGAACAATGTAATAATGTGTAAGTGTGGCATACACGTCATAAAAAGTATCTGGAGCCCTGAAGGAATGAATAAATGTATTTAGATTATTATAATACATCATGTATAATAAGAATTAGTAGCAGAATTATTATTTTGATGTTCATTATTTCAATGACACAGAGAACTGTCAACAAGATTGGAATGTCAAAATACTTTCAAAGCATGAAACATCAGCGACAGATTTCGATGTCAGCGACAGGAATTCGTTGTCATATGATGAAAAATAACACATAAAGAATTTTTGTAAATATAATTTTAGGCCAAGTTTATGAGAAATCATAATCGTGACAAAATTTTAATAGAAATTGAAAAGAATTATATATATTTTGAAAAGTATCAGATTGTAGATTTGTCTAATTTAGAATGGAAAAGTATTACACAATTGGAGGTTTTTTTTATAAATAGGGATATTTTTGGAGAAGTAGAGTTTTAAATAGATAAATTGAATTATTTTGGAAATAAACAAAGCATTAAATATCATCAAATAGCTAAGAAAAATACGAAATTAAATGAAAACCTTTGATTTGTAAATTATTGTTAAAAAAATCTAGTGAGATGATGAGTTTTGTCCATAGCAACGGACAGGAAAAAGGATGATTGTTGATCTGGAAAAATTGGAGTATGATATATGATATTTCGAGAAAGGACGTAGTTAAATAAAATTTTAAAATTATAATAAAATAGAAGTAAAGTCCTCATATAAGTAAAGAAAAGTATATAGAAAGTGTAAATGAAGTTGAAGAAGTTATTTGAAAAGATTTAAAGGTGAATTGAAGGTACAGAATATAAAGGATTAAAATACATAGAAAAGAAAGGTATTGGGTTGATAAAACAAACAGAGAGTACCATTAGATCATATTTCTAAATTAATTGAAGTCTGAATTGGAAAAGGAAAAATGACAAATATGACATCTTAAATTATACCTGAAATATAATTTTAAACTTACGTGTCAAGTTCCAGAGTAGGTGTATATGGTAGACACATTAATAGAAGTGTTGGTGTAGAAGATTGGTTGTTGGTTACAGAAGAAGACATCGGTCGTGCAAGGTTAATGTTGAGTACTTTATTGGTTAACCAATTAAATAACTAAAATGATTTTGATTTGACCATTTAAATTCAATTTTCTAGCATAAAGGTATTTTAATACAAAATTTCTTAGGTTATAGTTAATTTTTCATTTCATCGTATTAGATTTAAATTTTGTTTTTATTGATATATATACTTCTTTTCGTATTTTCATTTCATAGTTCTTATTCAATATATAATTAGAGTGTATGACGTCGTTTCATTCTGATATCAAAAAAATAAAATAAAGAAAAATAGGTTCCATAACTTAGGCGTACCAACGTATTTAAAATCCAGAACTCAAAGGGAGTAAAGAGTCTCATACTCGACTTGATATATTTGAGCTAGCCGAACCAACATTTGTATATAAATTAAATAAAAACTAAATATTACATTTACCCTTATCATAAAATAAAAGAATTAATTATAAAATCATAAATATATTATAATATATATATATATATATATATATATATATATATATATATATATTATAACAAAACACTGTTTTATTTACTTACTTTTATTGTGAATGATTTAAATGAATATGTTTATTATTTATAATTTTGTTTAGTTTGGCTAGCTCAGTTTGTTTTTAATATTTGTTCAGTAATTTATTTTAATTAGATTATTCGGGAGCATGAAATCCTTTTTCCCTTTGAGTCCTGGCTTATTGTATTGTTATCATTGTTTAAATAAAAAGAAAACACATTATTTGTAATAGATTTAATTTTCAATGCAATATTTATATTTTATAAAAATAATATGCGACGCCAATGGTTATATTGTACCTATTTATTGATTTTAATAATATCATCAATGCGCAAGCGTGAAAAACTAGTCATGCGCTTTAGCATAAAACGAACAATTCTTACATTAAAGAAGCATCTATATTATACAACGTTTGTTGACGATGCAAACAAGTAAATGGTTCATAAATAAACATAAAAGAATTTATATATATATATATCATAGTTATATATGATACAAATTGCTGTGGAAAGAAATTAGTTATATACATGGATAGAAAAATAGGAATTATATACAGATGGACATAGTTATTACATTATGAAATTTCAATCACTAGATTTATGCGATTACAAGATGGCGTAAGTACATGTTTTAATTTATTTAAAATTCGGCCTTTTATTAAATTTAACGATTTATGCCATGAATACACTATACAAAGTCTGTTTCTTTCTTTTTTAGATCGATCATATTTGCATTTATCAATTTATGAAATTAAGTACTTAATTGGTATTTTGAGTTTTTACACTGTTTATTGGCCAATAAATGATTTAAATACACTGACCTGTTGATCTTGAATTGGGATGAAAGTCTCTGGATCCCAGGAACACTCCACTGAAGCTCCAAAAAAACCAAAATTGTTGAAAATTTCGCAGATTCTTGTCGGAAAACTTGTTACAATTGACTGTAAGTATTTCTAATATTGTATTTAATAGTACTTTAGGAGTTTAAATGTCTTAAACCGGGAATATCTTTAAATTTCAGGAACACTATCACATACACTCCTCGCTTCTTAACACCAGCTTCCCTTCTTTTCAAAGCGTCCCCTCGATTCTCTATTTTTTTCAACAAACAGTCTTTTGTTCTTTTCCAGGTCACTATTCCAAAGTTTATTTATTGATTCACAGTTTGTTCTGTCATTTTATAACCAATAAGATATTGTCTTTTGTAATCAGATAATTGAAACTTCTATCACTTATTAAAAAATTTCGTACATACACTCTTTTACATAATTAGTTCATTTATAGAGTTCCTATGCGTTTTTTCATCATACAAATACATTAAAATTGGTTATACTTAGATACACTTACATGGTACAACATTCAATATTATTATTGATAGTATATTCTTGTTACACTCATATTAATTATAAATATAAATTCTCTTATGTTATTTGTCTATATGTCATTATTTGTTTATCTATGAAATCTATTGGATTATATTCTATTCAATATTTATATTTGTTCTTATTCTTAAATTAATGATTATAATGAATTAACTATAGTAATATTTGTTTTCATTTCAGATGAACAGCTGATTATGTTATGAAAAATAATCTTCGTCTTAGGCAACTTTATTTACATCATTACATTGGTTAGGCAATATCTATATTTTATGTTATCATTGAGGTAATTCCTTTTTTATTATATTGTTATAGGCTGTTATTTAATATATCTTTATTTGATATGTTGTTTAAATTAAGAAAAGTGTTTCCTTTTTACTTGTTTTCCTTAATTACATTATTTTCATACTAGCAAACATATTTTAATAGTACTATTTCTCTTACGATCTATGATATCTGGTTCAATATATATATATATATATATATATATATATATATATATATATATATATGAAATGTTGTCGTGTGTTTGTGTAGAGTTGAGTACATTTAAATTTCTTCAAACTAGTAATGAATGCTGTAAAAACCATGCATATACTTTACCTGAATTTTGATATGTCTTATCAGAACATCTAAATCAAAAGTAATTGACATAAACCTTTTAAAACGGCAATAAAAGTAAGTTCTAGAAGAAAATAGATCCTCACGAACATATCCTACGTTCCTTAAAATTATCAATAGTAAATAATTTATTCTACTTAAAAACAAATTTGAAAAAGGACAATCAAAATAATTTAGCAGTATAATCAAAACAAACGTAAAAAGCTCGGTTAAAAAGAAACGTTCAGTAAATAAATCAAAATTTAAAAAGGCCAAATATAAGCATCAGACAGATGAGAATATCATAAGAAAAATATCAAATTAATTACAAAAAGCATATAAAAGGTTTGATTATAAACAGTTTTAAAAACCTTCTGTACATATTAACAATGTTAGATTTAAAAAGTAGAATAAGGCAATCATTCAAAGTGAATAACAAAATACACAACAGAAGTGATCCATCTATTAGCAGTATTTACCAAGGTGATAAGAAAAAACTATAAAAAATCGTTGAAGAAAATCTCACTGGAGCAGACGCATATGAAAAGGTATTTATACAGAAACATTTACAAGTGTGTTATGTAGTTTGGAAATTCGTTTGTAATAACCAAATACTTTTAAAAGAAAATTTAACTTAAATACAACTACTGAACTGTCAATCCTATAAGATAAACTTCAAATCTACAAACTCAGTGATTATATAACCACATTAAAAACTTTATATAGTCCATAATTTTGTTATTAGTTTATTTCAATTTAATCACAAGACACATATAAATACTGATTGTTATATACATAGTATCGAACTGAAATTTCATAAAATATTGACAGATATTATTGATGTAAATTCTTGGTGAATAAGAGGTGCCTAGTACACCAGTAGCGTGAAGATAAGTCAAATTTTATGAAATTTTCAGACTCTACACTTTAAAACTTTCAATAAGTTGTTTGATAGAATAATTTTGTAATCGCAAAATAGGTATTGATCTATAAACTACGAAAAGTTTACATTTAATGTTTTTTTGGAAGTTAATTTTGATAAAAGACACAAAATTTATGGAATCTTTGCAAATTTTTTTAAACACAATATCTTTGTTACGTTCAAAATTAGAAATTCATAACTAGCTTTCAAGAATTCTCCCTGTGAATTGAGATAATTTCATGCATTGGGGGACCGTCTGAGCTAAGCTATCAAAACAGAATAAAAAGGGTAAGATATTCTGCAGTTGTGATCTTAGTCAATAAACAGTAAATTATTTCATCAGTCCTCAGTATATCATAACAATATATATCTTTTCTTGGTTGTACCGTACCGATGACGGCTAATGAGCCAGAAACATGCATGTCTGCGGTTACCACTTTTTTCAGTAGCCCTTTCTTCTATTTGCGTGCAATACCCACTAATATATTCGTTACTCATTATATATATATATATATATATATACACAATATACAGGGTGTCCCGCATAAGAACCGACACAGAGCAGAGGTGTATAGGGGAGCCCATAATATGACGATTGGGGACAATTTACCTCTATACCAAGCTGCATCCCTGAGGAGTTATAGGGCCTCAGAGTGGGCCCATAATTTCGAAAAAAATTAATTTCTTTGCAACCCTTTAACTTAAAAATATACTGTTAAGAGCATCAAGTAATGGTAAGTAGAAGGCGATCGAACCATTCTGGGGAGTTAATTAGGGGTGATCTAACCTTAAAACTTCACAGAATTTTTTTATCTGTTATTCGATTTGAAAATTTTTATTTCCATACGGTGGATACCTTCTTAAACTTTTTTTACTCTTGTAATTTTGCACAAAACTTTGTCATTTTCAAGGAAAAATCGAATAACCAAAGACATGTTTTCAACAATGTTATTTAAAAAGTCAAGAGTATGAATTTATACATCAAATTTGACAATTTGGAATTCAGTTCTTGTAGTAAGTAAATTGTTATAATATTTTTAAATGAGTGGAAAATTCTCATTTAGCGAACAAGTGGATATGTTATTAGTGTTAGGTTTATGTGAAGGAAACTGTAGAAGATGCGTGGTAGAATATCGGAGGAGGTTTCCTAATCGCGTAGTTCCTGACAGAGAAACATTTTCTTATGTTGAAAGACGGGCTTGAGAAACAGGAAAGTGTTAGTCGAGATCGGACTGTTCAAATGAGTGTTCGAGATGAAAAACTCATTTTGGATACAATTGACGATCAACGGCATATTAGTACTAGAACTTTATCTTGACAAAGGGGCATATCATGATCATCTGTACACCGAACAATTAGACTTAATTTACTCCATCCATATCATGCTCATAAAGTGCAAGAATTGTTACCTCAAGATTTGGTTCAGCGAGTGAATTTCAGTCGATTTATTTTACGTCAGGATATTCACTTTCAAAAGAAGATTCTTTTTACTGATGAGGCTTGCTTTACTCGTAGAGGTGTTACAAATATGCATAACTATCATGAATATTCAGATGAAAACCCTCATGAAATAACTCCTCGACGTTTCCAACTTGAGTTTAAGATTATTGTTTGGGTCAGCCTTATCGATCATTATTTGATTGGACCAGTCATTTTACTAAACCGGCTAAAAGGCGAAACTTATTTAGAGTTTCTCCAAAATACTCTTCCGGATTTATTTGACGATTTGCCATTACGATTGAGATTGCAACAATGGTTATGCATGATGGAGCACCACCTCATTTTCGTGTCAATGTAAGAAACTTTTTAAACCGCCAATATCCAAATAACTGGATTGGACGAGGAAAAATTGTCCTCAAGATTGGCCTCCTCGCTCACCGGACCTCAATAAATGTGATTACTTCATTTGGGAGGCGTTAAAGGAGTCTGTTTATTCTTCTCCGGTTAATTCCCGCGAGGAATTGTGGAGTCGCATTGCCGACAAATGCAATATAATAAAAAATTATCATCAGGTACTGGCCAGAGTCTACTTCAATTTTTGGCGAAGAATAATTTTGTGTCTTAGAGAAAATGGTGATCATTTTCAGCAATTTCTTTAAATTAGAATATTCATGTTCTTTCTACAATATTATTAATTTGTTTTTCCAATAAATTGTTCTTATTTAAATGTACCTATTAATTTGTTAAATCTGAAATAAAATTCATGATATGGATGGAGTAAATTACGTCTAATAGTTATTCGACTTTTCCTGGAAGATTTATGCAAAATTACAGGAGTAAAAAAGTTTAAGAGTTATCCACGATATGGAAATAAAAATTTTCAAACCGCATAACAGTTAAAAAAATACTGTGAAATTTTAAGATTAGGTCACCCTAATTAACTCCCCAGAATGGTTCGATGGCCTTCTACTTACCATTACTTAATGCTCTTAACAGAATCATACAGTATACCAAATTTGGTATTTTTAAGTTAAAGGGTTGCAAAGAAATTAATTTTTTTCGAAATTTTGGGGCCCCACTTTGAGGCTCTATAACTCCTCAGGGATGCAACTTGGTATAGAGGTAAATTGCCCCCAATCGTCATATTTGGGACTCCTCTGTACTGTGTCGGTTATTATGCGGGACACATATAGATTTGAAATAGCAGCCAACCACGCAAAAGAATTTTTTTTAACCAGTGTTACATGGTTTTAGCGTTATAAAGAGTACTAGTAAAAGGGTATAAAACCTGGGAGCAAAGCTGTTGACTGAGCCAGAAACGTCTGCGGTTACCACTCTTTTCAGTAGCCCCTTTTTCTTTCTGTGTGGAATAACCATGAATCTCTTCGTTGCTTGTACGTACGTGCGTACGTCTTGTTATACATATAACAAGAAATATATACATATGCATCAAGAACACTTTTAAAAAGTTCAAATATCAGTACATATATATATATATATATATATATATATATATATATATATATATATATATATATATATTGTATATGATACTACTTACTGACTAAGTTAATTAAAATAATTAAATAGGTTGATTGCAGTTATGGCAACAATAGCACCACGTTGGCTTGCGACAAATTGTTTATGAAATGATATATTGAAAACTATATGTTATTTGCCCCAATGTTGCGGAGACAAATTAACTATGATTCTACTTAGTGTGCTAATTGAAATAGTTAAATGGATTGTTATATTTTAATTGTGAATTTAAATTGAATATAAAAATGTATTAATGTTGTGTTACTATTGAAATATTATACTCTTGGGCTAGCTAATTTATATATTTTATCCTTAATTCCTCCTATTCATTATGCTATTTAATATCATGTGGTTTCATTTAATTCCTAAATTTTATTACCTCAGCTGCTCTTATTTATACACTACTCTATATCTCAGTAGGGTCCTGGGCAAAGTCATAATAAAATCAACATTATTAATCAATGTAATTTATTTTATGTGATTTATTAAAAGATAGAACAAAAAAATTTGTAAATTTCAATATTAATTATTTATAAAATAAAGTTTGCGCTTTAATTTTATTATTGGAGTCGTATACCTATTATATATAAAAATAAATGATTATCCTATTCTTAACTATGAAAAATTCTTATGCTATAAAATGTAAATATGGATTTTTCTATATACATCTAAATTTCCACGTCACACAACCTTTATGTATATTTTAAAAACTAGTCATTCTTTTTGAGACGGCTTTTGCAGACTCATTTGCATAATTTTGCATAATCGTTTGTAAACATTATATTTCTTTGAAAAAATGAACACCTGCGTCTAAAGTTGTTCAACTATTGTAACTTTTTTCTTCTTGTTCTTCTAAGTAGGATTATTGAAAATATTTAGACACTACTTTAGTTTTAATCGGTTCGTGAAATGGAGAGGATACTTGAAATATTTTATCTACTTAATTTCGATGTTTTGAAAAATATTTTAACGTATTATAACAATTGTGCATGTGATAAAAACTGAAAATTAGTTGTGGTTTGTTGTTTTGTGGTAAGTTTTATATATATGTAACTGGAGAAAAATTCAACACGGCAGAAATTAATACATATATCTACAAATTTGATAATGGTGGGTTTTTTACGTTTCCTGGTTTATTATAATCATTTTAAAACTTTTATTACCAGGTGTTTAAATTTAAATTCAAATTTAACTTTTTCATTATTTGGTACCAAATATTATTAATTAAACACATCACAGACCTTTTTATATTTCATCAAGCGACGCCTTCAATTGTGTCCATCCATGACGCTTTCCCGCTTCAGGTAGCAATCTCCCTTCTTATAATTATCTAGTGATAATTCTCCTACTTGGCTTGACTTTGTTTCAACACAAATTTGTCTTTGCACTTATTTTAATTATAAATTACTTTTATACTTCTTATTTATATATATTCAACACTTATTACTCGAAAATTTACTAAGAATAACTGCATAACATACTATCACTTCTTTCTTCCTTGATTAACAACGCTTGACTGACTACCGCGGATTTTTTTCCGCCAAAACCCTTTCTATCGTTTATAACCGGAAGCTTGCAATGTTCTAGAAAAATATGTGATTATTGTGCACCTGTCACTTTGTTTATTAATGTTTTTATTGTTTTTCTGCCTTAAACTTATTATTAAATGTTGTTTTTTATTCACTATAACCTTATCGTCATTGATTTAATTCACTAACATCTTATTATCATTGTTTTTTTATATTATTGATTATTTGAAATCTTCCGATTGGTCAATGTAAATATATAAATTTTATACTTCCTACAACCTAAATATTTACATAATACATATGGATACAGTTCATTTCTTATTTTGTTTTATATTATTACATTTATATACATAAATTAGGTCGGTAATCATTTATTTTTATTCTTATATTTCATATCAAATTACATTTTGTGTTGGTATACTTGTCGTCAACTGTTATATTTCGTTTTGGTTTTTGACATTACCTATAATTACAGTTTTCTACATATATTATTATGTTTCCTATTAACTTTTATGATTAAACATTAACTGACATATCTTATATATATATATATATATATATATATATATATATATATATTGTGAAAAAATAATGCTACACCCTGTATATCAAATAATGAAGAATTAAGATTATGTATTGTGATCTAAAAGAATTTTTTTTAAGTCAAAAATCTTTTTTTAAACATTTGAATGGAGAAAATCTGTACGATCCACTATTCGATAGAGAAGACATACACAAAGGACAGACTGTATAATGTAGGGATAATTGCGAATAGGTGTGATAAACAATTTATATGAAATAAATTACCTAACGAAACTTTTATCAAAGAGATCAAGTATCAAAATTTGTTCATAATAAGAAACTAATAATGCTTTATTCTGTAAAGTCAAGCTAATCTCGTAATATTTGTTGATTAAGACATTAAAATGAGATAGTGTAGATGTTTAGACATAACAGAGCAGGAAAATATAAAATAATGTGAATTTCAGAGAACATGACTTATAAAGAAAACGAATTTTCATTTTGCATACATATTTAAAGGTAACAGCTGTCATCTATTAAAACATTATGAATATTCATTTGACATACATACTTAGAGGTTAGGAAATGTCATTTTAACAATACTAAGAAATATTATTGAATGAAAATAATATAGGAAGTCTAAGCAATTAAAAACCTTAGAATATAATATCATGATATAATGGATGAACATTCCACTGCTTGAAATGAAGAATTTGAGTTATAAAATAAATAGTCAAATTTGATTGGTTAATAAACATTTAAAAAAGATCACATCGGCGACAACTGTGTTGCTAACGAAAAAAAAATCAGAATGTGAGAAAGTTGTTGATTATGGGGGCTATTGACTAGTAGGTTTTTCTTTTTGGGAAGAGATTTTTGGAGCAGCAAAATTTTTTGGGTAAAGTAAATTGAAATCATTTGGAAGACAAAATTTGAATATAGAATTTAAAACAAATACATTATACTTACAAGAGATATATCAGTGTAAGTAGTTTAGTTTATATAAATAATAAAAAAAGGAATTGTTGAATGTTGTAAAACACTAATCATGAATTTTATTTTATAAAATGGTGTCTTGTGTCTGGTGGAAGTAAAATAGCCAAATTAGTTTTCGAAGAACATTGAATAGTGGAATTTGTGTGAGCTGTTTGGACTTTGAAAGAAATACAGCATCGATTCCTGTTTTGGTAGAAGCAGAATGCCAACAGGGAGGTTTTCCAGGAGGAGAATCTGGAACAAACAGAAATCGTGAAGTAAATAAGGTAGTACAAGTTAGTTTATTAATGTATTAAGAGGTCAAGCGTACTTACTAATTTGTTAAAAAAAAAACTGAAATTTTGTGATGCATAGACGCTGTTAAGAGTGTATTTCGCCGTTTTCTGAAAGTCAAATGTTTATGAAATTATATAACTGTATTTTAATATTATAATAATATCTCACCAGAGTGCGTGTGATTTGTATGAAAGAGTCATCCTTTTAGATAGTTGATTTTCTTAAAAAAAAAAACACTTGTAAAAGTGTAGTGTATTTATTTTCATTAAATTAAATATTGTTTTTCCTTTTGAAGAACGTTTTTTTAAATTACTTGAGTTAATCATTTCATCTGGTGATTTGTGCACCATCTACTTACCACAGGCAGAAGCTCTGAATGAAATCGATTGAACTATGCAGATATTTTTTAAGTAGGACAGGACCGTATTTAATTTGAAATCATTAAAAAAGTAACATATTCTGATTAACAAATTTATTTTTAAAAATATAAAGAATTTATTAACTTTGGCGCTAACATATATAAAATTATAAAATCATTTTATTTAAAATACTTGAACTCTACCCTGAGATGAGAAGTTTTCATGTTGGTTAAATAAACTGTTTATCATACATAATAAATCCTCAACATACCGGGCAAATTAAACTATTTTCTCACCCAATTTTATTCATAATAATATGTCGGCCCAACGTAGGGCAAATTAAATTCCCATATAAAATAAACTATAATAACATGGCGCCCAACGTGGGGCTAATATAGAAATTTAGTAAATAATAATAAAAAGCATTGAAATAAGTTTTTTTTTACTGTATTAAAAGATTTTAAATACATAAAATGGAAAGGAAAATGACATTAAGGGACGGAAAGCAGGTAGGAGTCGAAAGTAGGTCTGATGAAGAAAGAGAAGAAAGGAGTAATGGTAGAGGAGATTTTCAGGTACAATATTTGGAGCAAGGAAGAGAATGTTCACAGGAAGATAATGCAGAACAAGAACAGGAAGAAGAAGATGCACCATTGTCAGAAGAAACAGGACAAGGGGTCAAACAAAAATCAAAAGAGAAAGAGGATATGGACGTGATGAGTATGCTTCAAATGATGATGAAAAGGATGGATCAAAACAATGAAGATATGAGGAGAGATATAAAACAGGATTTGAATACAAAATTGGACCAAAATAGGGAAGAAATGAAACAGGATATGAATATAAATAAGGAAGAAATAAAACAAGAAATGAATATTAAGATGGACCAGAATAAGGAAGAAATGAATATTAAGATGGACCAGAATAAGGAAGAAATGAATATTAAGATGGACCAGAATAAGGAAGAAATGAATATTAAGATGGACCAGAATAAGGAAGAAATGAATATTAAAATGGACCAAAATAAGGAAGAATTAAAAAAAGAAATGAATATTAAGATGGACCAGAACAAAGAAGAAATTAAACAAACTAAGGAGCTGATAATAAAATTGATGGATGAAAAATTGGGACACGTTGAGAAGAAACTAGAAGAATCAAACATATACATGGAGAATAAAACAGAATCCACTGAAGAAGAAATAAGAGAAGAGGGGATTAAAGAAATAACGGAAATAGACAATTCACAGATTAACAGAATCAACAAAATAGAGGAGAAAGAAAAGGATTTCAAAGGAGAGATTCGAATGGATGTAAAGATACAAAATGAAAATATAAATGATGATACTATAGAACAAAAATTAATTAATAAAATGGAAATTGACGAAGTGAAAATACCAAGTGTGATGGAGTTTGAAAAAGTTGAGAAGGAAACAGAAGAAATACAATTTATTAAAATACAAAAACAAATAAATGAGGAGATGATAAATATCAATTTACAGAATCTAGGAAGTGAGGAAGTCAGGAAAATTTATGAAAAAGAGATTTATTGGAAAATAACAGACCCAGATGTTAATATATTGAAACGAATAGTGACATATGGTAAAAGAAATAATAATAATAATAAGGGGATACAACTTAATTGGCAGTTAGAGAAAATAAATAAGATACTACAGGAGACTAAGGAAGAAATAGAAGAAACCATAAGACAGAATATAGAAACAATAATTTATGCAGAAAATTTCGAAATGAGATTAAAACTTAGCAGAAATATAAAGATAATTGATCCAAGGAAACTTAATAGGATAATTAAAAATGAAATCATAGGAAGTGAGAGTATTATGGGAAATGAAATAATAAAAAGAAGAAACAATAATATGAAGAAATTGGAAACGCAAATTTTGATGAATCTATTGAGAGAAATTGATGAGATAGGGGATAACAAAATAGAAAAAGACTAAGTGGAACATTTAAAGAAATTTAGGATACAAGAGGATCGAAAAATAAGAGAAGAGGATAAAACGAAATTTAGGAAAAGAAAATAAAATTGAATAATAAGGCTGTATTATAGGACTGGAATCTAGAAAACGAATTAGGAATTGTAAAAGGTCAAGAAGGGATATAAAAACACATGTAAATAAAAAGTTTATAATTAACAAAAAAATGTTAGACAAAAAACATATGTAAATATAATTTTGTATATAGATAGAAATTAGTATATGTAAAGATATTATGATGAGATACAGAAATAATTACATTGACAGATATAATAACAATGAATATTATAACTATAATAAGAACGATAGCAACCAAAACAACTATAACAGAAAACTTTAAATATAATAACAACAAAAATAACAATTACAGAGAACAGTATTCAAAGGAGAGAAGATAGAGTGATGACATATGAACATCCAAGGGAATATATTAAATTTGGGGAAGATTTGGAATTGAAAGGAATAATGGGATTGATAAAAATTAAAGGAAAATTAAATGGGAAATTTGTTAAAATATTAATAGATACAGGTTCGAAAGCGTCCATAATAAAAACAAAACTAATTGAAGAAAATATTGAAAATTATGAAAATAAGCTAGTTAAAATACCGAAAACTACATTAATAGGAGCAAACGGAAAGAAATTGTGTGAAGTTAGCAGATCTATAATACAAAGTATTGAATTAAAGGATGGGAAAGAAGTTGAGATGCAATTATTGTTAGTAGATAATCTAGAATCAGACATAGTTATAGGAATAGATGAATTAACGAAATATAAAGCAAGAATTGATTTTGAAAAGATGGAGATTGAATTAAATGGTAATAGAATTGAATTTGAAGAAGAAAATATAGAAGAATTGGAAGTTGAAGAGGATAATAAGAAGTTATGGGAATATAGAAAGGATTGGATATATGGAAGTATTGGCAATTGGAGAGGATAATAGGAAGTTATGGAATATAAAGAGGAGTGGAAATATGGAAGAATTGGAATTTGAAGAGGATAATAGGAAGTTATGGAATATGGAGAGGGATGAAATAATGGAAGAATTGGAATTAGTATGTGAAAATAAGGAATATGCTGAGAAAATGAAGAGTTTAATAATTAAGTATAAAGGATTAGTTAAAAAAGAGATGAGAATGGCAAATAACTATGTACATAAGATAGAAGTTAAGGGAATAGAAAATTTCAGAATAAGAACATAACCCATACCCTATAAATATAGGAAAGAAGTTGATTCAGAGATACAAAATATGCTAAAGGATGGTATTATAGAGAGATGTAACACAAGAAATATAAATTAATAAATTGTACCGATATAAGAGACTCTGAGAAATGTAGAAGTAATAAGTCGCATAACGAACATTAAAGAATTTTCAAAAATGGATTTATAACATGATTTTTTTTAAACTAATTCCTTTGGATGAAACTTGTAAATGAAATATGTACCTAAGAATAAAATAAGAATTTGTATACATATTTAATTATGGTATTGTAAATAGAATTAAAACTAACTGAAGAGGATACTGCAACACAGGATTCCAAAATCATCTTTGTAACAGCAACCGGAAATAAAAAGAAATGTATTATTAGTAAAATAGAAAGACAATCCTAGAATATAGTACTTGAAGTAAAATTTGCGTTCATAAAATTTTTCTTAGATTAAAAAATTTGATAAACGCAAAATTTAGGGGATGTTATTGTGAAAAAATAATGCTACACCCTGTATATCAAATAATGAAGAATTAAGATTATGTATTGTGATCTAAAAGAATTTTTTTTAAGTCAAAAATCTTTTTTTAAACATTTGAATGGAGAAAATCTGTACGATCCACTATTCGATAGAGAAGACATACACAAAGGACAGACTGTATAATGTAGGGATAATTGCGAATAGGTGTGATAAACAATTTATATGAAATAAATTACCTAACGAAACTTTTATCAAAGAGATCAAGTATCAAAATTTGTTCATAATAAGAAACTAATAATGCTTTATTCTGTAAAGTCAAGCTAATCTCGTAATATTTGTTGATTAAGACATTAAAATGAGATAGTGTAGATGTTTAGACATAACAGAGCAGGAAAATATAAAATAATGTGAATTTCAGAGAACATGACTTATAAAGAAAACGAATTTTCATTTTGCATACATATTTAAAGGTAACAGCTGTCATCTATTAAAACATTATGAATATTCATTTGACATACATACTTAGAGGTTAGGAAATGTCATTTTAACAATACTAAGAAATATTATTGAATGAAAATAATATAGGAAGTCTAAGCAATTAAAAACCTTAGAATATAATATCATGATATAATGGATGAACATTCCACTGCTTGAAATGAAGAATTTGAGTTATAAAATAAATAGTCAAATTTGATTGGTTAATAAACATTTAAAAAAGATCACATCGGCGACAACTGTGTTGCTAACGAAAAAAAAATCAGAATGTGAGAAAGTTGTTGATTATGGGGGCTATTGACTAGTAGGTTTTTCTTTTTGGGAAGAGATTTTTGGAGCAGCAAAATTTTTTGGGTAAAGTAAATTGAAATCATTTGGAAGACAAAATTTGAATATAGAATTTAAAACAAATACATTATACTTACAAGAGATATATCAGTGTAAGTAGTTTAGTTTATATAAATAATAAAAAAAGGAATTGTTGAATGTTGTAAAACACTAATCATGAATTTTATTTTATAAAATGGTGTCTTGTGTCTGGTGGAAGTAAAATAGCCAAATTAGTTTTCGAAGAACATTGAATAGTGGAATTTGTGTGAGCTGTTTGGACTTTGAAAGAAATACAGCATCGATTCCTGTTTTGGTAGAAGCAGAATGCCAACAGGGAGGTTTTCCAGGAGGAGAATCTGGAACAAACAGAAATCGTGAAGTAAATAAGGTAGTACAAGTTAGTTTATTAATGTATTAAGAGGTCAAGCGTACTTACTAATTTGTTAAAAAAAAAACTGAAATTTTGTGATGCATAGACGCTGTTAAGAGTGTATTTCGCCGTTTTCTGAAAGTCAAATGTTTATGAAATTATATAACTGTATTTTAATATTATAATAATATCTCACCAGAGTGCGTGTGATTTGTATGAAAGAGTCATCCTTTTAGATAGTTGATTTTCTTAAAAAAAAAAACACTTGTAAAAGTGTAGTGTATTTATTTTCATTAAATTAAATATTGTTTTTCCTTTTGAAGAACGTTTTTTTAAATTACTTGAGTTAATCATTTCATCTGGTGATTTGTGCACCATCTACTTACCACAGGCAGAAGCTCTGAATGAAATCGATTGAACTATGCAGATATTTTTTAAGTAGGACAGGACCGTATTTAATTTGAAATCATTAAAAAAGTAACATATTCTGATTAACAAATTTATTTTTAAAAATATAAAGAATTTATTAACTTTGGCGCTAACATATATAAAATTATAAAATCATTTTATTTAAAATACTTGAACTCTACCCTGAGATGAGAAGTTTTCATGTTGGTTAAATAAACTGTTTATCATACATAATAAATCCTCAACATACCGGGCAAATTAAACTATTTTCTCACCCAATTTTATTCATAATAATATGTCGGCCCAACGTAGGGCAAATTAAATTCCCATATAAAATAAACTATAATAATATATATATATATATATATTTACTAGTTCTAAATGTCATTTATTTATCCATCATTGTAGCACTGTTGATTTTATTATTACCATCCTATTTATTTTTTAAATATAAGCAGATGCTTTAGGTGTCTAATTTTCCGTGTGGCATCACGTTATTTTATTGATCTTCGTTTGCTTGTTAAGTTCTGTCTAAGGTTGTTTTTTAAAATACAGAATTATTTTAAAACTGTTTTATGAATAATTGTTTATGAATTCTTTTTATTTTCTTATTTATTTTGTTTATGATTATGCCCATTGATTCTAATTGATTATGTTGTTATATAGATATTCTATTAATTTTGGTACTTTATTCACAAATTACTTTTATTGATAGATATTATTTTATACTTTATTGGGATTCTATGAATGTTATATGCTCGTTCTATCTACAACAATATATATATATATATATATATATATATATATATATATATATATAAATATATATATATATATATATATATATATATATATATATATATATATATATTGGAGGAATGTTCTTGAACCATTATTATATTATTTTTTTGAAGTATTTTTCTTGGGAAAGGTTCAGATTAAAACTCTTGTAAGTTAACTTGACGTTTCGCCTTAAATATAAGGCTTTTTCAAAAGTTTTTATTATAAATTCAAAATAAAAAATACATAATTTGTAAAACAGTGACAATACTAAATTGACATTAAAGGTGACAAATAGAATAAACGTAGAAAAATACTTCAAAAAAATAATATAATAATGGTTCAAGAACATTCCTCCAATATATAAACAGCAAGGGTGAAAAAAATTGCATAAAAACGTAAGATGACATTTTTTAATAGTATCCAACAATCTTATGGAAAACCAATCGCCGATTCATTGAGACTGATATCTAAAATTTATGAAAAACTAACGAAGCAAAAAAATAGAAGAATATTTTTATTACGATGTAAAAACATGAATGTTTCACCAACCTTTTTAAATTTTAATATGTATCATATAAAGTTCTCAGGTACGTACCTTAACAATAAATTTAATAACATTATGAATGAAACTGAACAAAAAATACTTAACTTACTAATCACTGATACAACTAAAATAATAAATAAACTAAATTTTGATTTACATAATAATATTAGATCGACGAAACATCAACTACCCAATCATATTATAACAAGATTTTTAGAATGTGAAAAAATTAAAAATGAAAAATTATTTCTAAAGATAAAAGAAAAAAATATTGCAAAATTTAATAGATTATTAAATAATATACCTACTACCAATAAACAAATAGGAAATTCAAAATGGTTAGATAATTTTTCAGACACACAAATTCCTAAGGATATAAGTGAAATGTTATCACTAGGACCAAACTTCTCACTACCAATATTAAATGAAAAAGACTTACCAATTGAAGAATTCATTTCTGGAATTGAAGTAGCTATAAATAATAAACCCGAAGACATAAAAGACGGTATACGTGCTGACGTAGTTAATGCTATAACAAATTTTAAAGAAAAACTCAAACATAAGAATCATCAAAACAAAAAAGACAAATACTTAAATAAACTTTGGCAAAAGACAAAAAAGTTTGTCCGTAATAATCCCCAAATAACAATTTTGAAACCGGATAAAAGTAACAAAACTGTTGTAATGAATACCGCAGAATATGATAATAAAATGATAGAACTTCTTAAAGATAAAAAATTATACAAAACAATTAAATATGATTTAACCAAAACGAATCAAAATAAAAACAACTCATACAAAAACTTAAATCAAACAATTTCATCACTAACACAGAATATAAAAGTTTAACTATACACAATGCAACAGCGCCTAAAATATACGGACTACCAAAAACACACAAACCTAACATGCCTCTAAGACCTATTGTCTCATGCATACAATCTCCTTTTTATAAATTATCTAAATATCTAGCCAACTGTATTTCTAATATCACTGGTAAAAATGAATATTACATCAAAGATTCTTTTAGTTTTAAACAATTCATTGACAATATAAAAATACCAAACAATTATAAATTAGTATCATTAGATGTTATATCGTTATACACAAATATACCTGTAGAATTTGCTTTAGAAGTAATTAAAGAAAAATGGAATCTTCTAAGATCACATACGTCTCTTTCTTGCGAAGAATTTATTAATGGAATAAAAATGATATTAAATAACAACTATTTTCAATATAAAGACAATTTTTACCAGCAAATTGATGGTTGTGCAATGGGTTCACCAATTTCCTCATGTATAGCACAATTAGTTATGGAATTTTTAGAAGAACGTGTTTTACAAAATACTTCTACAGATTTAATTTTCTTTAAACGTTACGTAGATGACTGTATATTAGCTATACCAGAAAATCAAATACCCAAAATATTACATGAATTCAATAACTTTAATTCCAAACTTCAGTTCACACATGAAATAGAGATAAATGGTTGCATTAATTTTTTAGATTTAACACTAATTAGAAATAATAATAATAACAATATCAAAACGAAACTTTACAACAAACATACATGTTCAGGTAGATATTTAAATTTTAATTCATATCACTCTAAAAATCAAAGGAGAAGCGTAGTTATTGGATTAATAGATCGAGCCATAAAACTAACTTCATCTGATTATCGTCCAGAAATTTTAAAGAAAATGGAAGAAATACTCATAGAAAATGGTTATCCTCAAAAGTTTATTAGAAACATTCAAAAACAACGAACATTAAAATATTACAATGCCTCGAAATTTAAAACCAAGATAAATACCCCACAAAAATATGTAGCATTACCTTATACAAATGAATTATCAGAAAAATTAAAATATATACTTAAAAAACAAAATATTCAAGTATGTCATAAGTCACACTACCGTACATCAACTGCCTTCACACCTTTAAAAAGCAGAATCCCCATTAAAAAACAATCTAATTTAATATACTCTATTTCTTGTCTTAATTGTCCAAAAAAATATGTCGGAATGACCACCCAATACTTAGACAATCGATTAAATGGTCATAAATACACAAAAAATGCTTCAACTGCACTTCATAAACATGAAACAAATGAGAAACATGAATTTGATTTTCAAAACACAAAAATAATTTACAAAGACCAAAACATCACTAAACTCAAAATTAAAGAAATGATTGCAATAAAAAATGAACCTGAAGCACTGAATGATAAGAAAGACATAGAAAAATTAAGCAAAATTTATCATAACCTTTTACATATATCCTCATAACTATAAAAAATAAAATAAACCAATAATATAATTAATATTTATCCATTAACATTTTCAAACACTCTCTAAATTAAAATATTAGAAATAAAGTAAGACACATTGCATTAAAGATAGTTGTCAAGGTACGTACTCCTTTGAAAATTCATAACTACGTTTATTCTATTTGTCACCTTTAATGTCAATTTAGTATTGTCACTGTTTTACAAATTATGTATTTTTTATTTTGAATTTATAATAAAAACTTTTGAAAAAGCCTTATATTTAAGGCGAAACGTCAAGTTAACTTACAAGAGTTTTAATCTGAACCTTTCCCAAGAAAAATACTTCAAAAAAATAATATATATATATATATATATAATATTGGAAATGTTTATATTCTTGGGTTCATAGGTTGTTTTAAAATAATTAAAATACGATTGTATTTCACATTTTTCTATTGAAAATGGATAAAAATTTTAACGTTTCGCCTCCTCCTTGGAAGCATTTTCAAAACAATATCATTATAAGAATAAGGTACGATTAAAATATTTGTAAATAGATAAAAACATAACATTAGTAGGTTTTTTTAAAAAACATTAATAAAAACACAGAATTAAAATTGACGTACTCACCTTAGAATTTCAATGTAACGATACTATACGAGGGAAGTTGAAATGAGTTAATTAATCAGCTTATAGTAAATTTGACTCAAGTTTTTTATATCTTGTCTATCATTCACAGAAAACTCATCTTGTTTTATGTGTATCATTTCTTTAATTGATAATTTCTGATAATTTGTGTCTTGAGCTAAGATTTTTGTTTTTTTATAATCAAATTCATGATTCTCAGTGCTTTCATGTTTGTGTAAAGCAGTTGATGCATTTTTTGTATATTTGTGACCATTCATCCTGCCCTCCAAGTACTGTGTAGTCATTCCTATATAATGCTTCGGACAATTCATGCATGGTATGGAGTATATAATATTAGATTTTTTATTATCTTTGGTTTTGTTTTTTAGTTTAGTAAAAAGTGGCGATAATGTGTTGTGGGATTTATGGCATACATTGATGTTATATTTTGATAAGATGTATTTAAGCTTTTCAGATAATTGATTTGTATAAGGTAGAGCTATATATGTATCATTTTCTTGGTTTGGTTTTATTTGTGTACTTGGTTTTATGTTGTTATTGTATAATTTATATGTACGTTGTTGAATGATTCTGTTAATTTGATTTTCTGGATATTGATTATTTTTTAGAACATTTTTAAGTTTTTTCAATACCTTAGGGCGATACTCAGGTGAAGTTAATTTGATAGCTCTATCTGTTAATCCTATAATGACACTGTTTTTTTGTGATTTGGGATGGCATGAGTTATAATTTAGATATCGTCCAGACCATGTTTCTTTTGTATATAGTTTAGTTTTTATTTTGTTTTTGGTTTTTATAAGTGTCATGTCTAGAAAATTTATTTTGTTATTGTTTTCGATTTCTAAAGTGAATTGGATACTTGGGTTGAAACTATTGAAAGCACTCAGGAATGCATCGCACTTGTTACTCGGAATTACAGCTAAACAATCGTCAACGTATCTTTTAAAAAATGTTACATCAAAATCTATATTATTTAATACTTTTTCTTCTATATATTCCATGACAATTTGCGCTAGACTTGAAGAAATTGGAGATCCCATTGTACATCCGTTTAGTTGTTGGAAAAAGTTGTCATTATATTGAAAGTAATTATTTGTTTGTATAAGCATAATGCCTTCTAGAAATTCGTCATAGTTAAGTGATGTATGTTGTTTGATCGAATCCCATTTATCTTTTAGTACATGTGTTATAAGATCATTTGGAATATTTGTATACATTGAAATGACATCTAGGGATATGATTTTATAATTATCAGGAATATGCACTGTATCTAAAAATTGTTTGAGCATAAATGAATCTTTCACATAAAAATTATTTTTAGTTGTTTTTGATAGACTATATGCAAGATATTTGGACAGCTTATAAAAAGGTGATTGGATGTATGACACTATTGGACGCATTGGTATATTTGGTTTATGTATTTTCGGTAGTCCATATAGTTTTGGTGGTAAAGCATTGTGTGTTTGTAATTTTTTTGCTTCGTTGGCATTGATAGAACCATTATTTAAAAGTTTTTTTATAAATGTATTATTTTTGTTTTGAAATATTTTGGTTTTATCTGATTTAATTTTTTGATAAACTTTTCTATCATTTAGTAGCTCTGTCATTTTATTATTATAATCATCGGTGTTCATTACTAGTGTTTTATTACATTTATCCGGTTGTAGAATTGTAATTTGCGGATTGCATTTTATAAATTCTTTAGTTTTCTTCAATTTTTTTTGGATGTTTTTTTGAGTTTTATTGATTTTTTGAGTTTTATGATGACGGAGTTTTATTTTATGATTGGTGATAGTATTTACTACATCAGCTCTAATATTATCTTTTATTTGATCTGGTTTATTAATAATGGCTGTTTCTATACTTGCAATATATTCTGTATAAGGTAATTCGTTCTCATTTTTGTATGGCAGAGAGAAATTTTTTCCATATGCTAATATTTCTTTTATGTCATTTGGTATATGTGTATTAGAGATATTCTCAATCCACGAGTCAGAGTTTATTTTAGTTTCATTTTGTGTACAGTTATTAATTAAATTATTAAACTTTTTTGAATTTGCTTTTTTCACTTTTTGAAAATGTTTTTCATATTTTGTTTTTTCTAGATTGACATATGAATTCAATAAGCTTTCTGGAATGATATTTTTCAATTTGTTTATTTCACAATCAATAGCTTTTTCTAGTTTTTTTATTAGTTTAACAGATTCACTGATACTCAAGTTGATAATTTTTGATTTAGTTGTATTTATAATATCGTTAAATTTCCTTCTAAGGTACGTACCTGTCACATTAATATGATTTACACTAAAATTCAAAAACTTCGGTTGGATTCCTGAATCTTTACATCTTAATAAGAATATACGGCGATTCTTTTGATTGGCAAGTTTCTTGAAAGAATTGGTTATAGATTTCATAGTTGCTACAGTTGATGCTCCGTAATTTCTGCGTATATCTTCGTAATATGGCATTTTGATGTTGTGAACTTTTGCACTTTAGACCCTTGCAATAAATATAAATTCATTTAGTTTCTTCAACCATTTGTATATAATATTGGAAATGTTTATATTCTTGGGTTCATAGGTTGTTTTAAAATAATTAAAATACGATTGTATTTCACATTTTTCTATTGAAAATGGATAAAAATTTTAACGTTTCGCCTCCTCCTTGGAAGCATTTTCAAAACAATATCATTATAAGAATAAGGTACGATTAAAATATTTGTAAATAGATAAAAACATAACATTAGTAGGTTTTTTTAAAAAACATTAATAAAAACACAGAATTAAAATTGACGTACTCACCTTAGAATTTCAATGTAACGATACTATACGAGGGAAGTTGAAATGAGTTAATTAATCAGCTTATAGTAAATTTGACTCAAGTTTTTTATATCTTGTCTATCATTCACAGAAAACTCATCTTGTTTTATGTGTATCATTTCTTTAATTGATAATTTCTGATAATTTGTGTCTTGAGCTAAGATTTTTGTTTTTTTATAATCAAATTCATGATTCTCAGTGCTTTCATGTGAAACACGTGAAACATGTGAAACATGTGAAACATGAAAGCACTGAGAATCATGAATTTGATTATAAAAAAACAAAAATCTTAGCTCAAGACACAAATTATCAGAAATTATCAATTAAAGAAATGATACACATAAAACAAGATGAGTTTTCTGTGAATGATAGACAAGATATAAAAAACTTGAGTCAAATTTACTATAAGCTGATTAATTAACTCATTTCAACTTCCCTCGTATAGTATCGTTACATTGAAATTCTAAGGTGAGTACGTCAATTTTAATTCTGTGTTTTTATTAATGTTTTTTAAAAAAACCTACTAATGTTATGTTTTTATCTATTTACAAATATTTTAATCGTACCTTATTCTTATAATGATATTGTTTTGAAAATGCTTCCAAGGAGGAGGCGAAACGTTAAAATTTTTATCCATTTTCAATAGAAAAATGTGAAATACAATCGTATTTTAATTATTTTAAAACAACCTATGAACCCAAGAATATAAACATTTCCAATATTATATACAAATGGTTGAAGAAACTAAATGAATTTATATTTATTGCAAGGGTCTAAAGTGCAAAAGTTCACAACATCAAAATGCCATATTACGAAGATATACGCAGAAATTACGGAGCATCAACTGTAGCAACTATGAAATCTATAACCAATTCTTTCAAGAAACTTGCCAATCAAAAGAATCGCCGTATATTCTTATTAAGATGTAAAGATTCAGGAATCCAACCGAAGTTTTTGAATTTTAGTGTAAATCATATTAATGTGACAGGTACGTACCTTAGAAGGAAATTTAACGATATTATAAATACAACTAAATCAAAAATTATCAACTTGAGTATCAGTGAATCTGTTAAACTAATAAAAAAACTAGAAAAAGCTATTGATTGTGAAATAAACAAATTGAAAAATATCATTCCAGAAAGCTTATTGAATTCATATGTCAATCTAGAAAAAACAAAATATGAAAAACATTTTCAAAAAGTGAAAAAAGCAAATTCAAAAAAGTTTAATAATTTAATTAATAACTGTACACAAAATGAAACTAAAATAAACTCTGACTCGTGGATTGAGAATATCTCTAATACACATATACCAAATGACATAAAAGAAATATTAGCATATGGAAAAAATTTCTCTCTGCCATACAAAAATGAGAACGAATTACCTTATACAGAATATATTGCAAGTATAGAAACAGCCATTATTAATAAACCAGATCAAATAAAAGATAATATTAGAGCTGATGTAGTAAATACTATCACCAATCATAAAATAAAACTCCGTCATCATAAAACTCAAAAAATCAATAAAACTCAAAAAAACATCCAAAAAAAATTGAAGAAAACTAAAGAATTTATAAAATGCAATCCGCAAATTACAATTCTACAACCGGATAAATGTAATAAAACACTAGTAATGAACACCGATGATTATAATAATAAAATGACAGAGCTACTAAATGATAGAAAAGTTTATCAAAAAATTAAATCAGATAAAACCAAAATATTTCAAAACAAAAATAATACATTTATAAAAAAACTTTTAAATAATGGTTCTATCAATGCCAACGAAGCAAAAAAATTACAAACACACAATGCTTTACCACCAAAACTATATGGACTACCGAAAATACATAAACCAAATATACCAATGCGTCCAATAGTGTCATACATCCAATCACCTTTTTATAAGCTGTCCAAATATCTTGCATATAGTCTATCAAAAACAACTAAAAATAATTTTTATGTGAAAGATTCATTTATGCTCAAACAATTTTTAGATACAGTGCATATTCCTGATAATTATAAAATCATATCCCTAGATGTCATTTCAATGTATACAAATATTCCAAATGATCTTATAACACATGTACTAAAAGATAAATGGGATTCGATCAAACAACATACATCACTTAACTATGACGAATTTCTAGAAGGCATTATGCTTATACAAACAAATAATTACTTTCAATATAATGACAACTTTTTCCAACAACTAAACGGATGTACAATGGGATCTCCAATTTCTTCAAGTCTAGCGCAAATTGTCATGGAATATATAGAAGAAAAAGTATTAAATAATATAGATTTTGATGTAACATTTTTTAAAAGATACGTTGACGATTGTTTAGCTGTAATTCCGAGTAACAAGTGCGATGCATTCCTGAGTGCTTTCAATAGTTTCAACCCAAGTATCCAATTCACTTTAGAAATCGAAAACAATAACAAAATAAATTTTCTAGACATGACACTTATAAAAACCAAAAACAAAATAAAAACTAAACTATATACAAAAGAAACATGGTCTGGACGATATCTAAATTATAACTCATGCCATCCCAAATCACAAAAAAACAGTGTCATTATAGGATTAACAGATAGAGCTATCAAATTAACTTCACCTGAGTATCGCCCTAAGGTATTGAAAAAACTTAAAAATGTTCTAAAAAATAATCAATATCCAGAAAATCAAATTAACAGAATCATTCAACAACGTACATATAAATTATACAATAACAACATAAAACCAAGTACACAAATAAAACCAAACCAAGAAAATGATACATATATAGCTCTACCTTATACAAATCAATTATCTGAAAAGCTTAAATACATCTTATCAAAATATAACATCAATGTATGCCATAAATCCCACAACACATTATCGCCACTTTTTACTAAACTAAAAAACAAAACCAAAGATAATAAAAAATCTAATATTATATACTCCATACCATGCATGAATTGTCCGAAGCATTATATAGGAATGACTACACAGTACTTGGAGGGCAGGATGAATGGTCACAAATATACAAAAAATGCATCAACTGCTTTACACAAACATGAAAGCACTGAGAATCATGAATTTGATTATAAAAAAACAAAAATCTTAGCTCAAGACACAAATTATCAGAAATTATCAATTAAAGAAATGATACACATAAAACAAGATGAGTTTTCTGTGAATGATAGACAAGATATAAAAAACTTGAGTCAAATTTACTATAAGCTGATTAATTAACTCATTTCAACTTCCCTCGTATAGTATCGTTACATTGAAATTCTAAGGTGAGTACGTCAATTTTAATTCTGTGTTTTTATTAATGTTTTTTAAAAAAACCTACTAATGTTATGTTTTTATCTATTTACAAATATTTTAATCGTACCTTATTCTTATAATGATATTGTTTTGAAAATGCTTCCAAGGAGGAGGCGAAACGTTAAAATTTTTATCCATTTTCAATAGAAAAATGTGAAATACAATCGTATTTTAATTATTTTAAAACAACCTATGAACCCAAGAATATAAACATTTCCAATATTATATACAAATGGTTGAAGAAACTAAATGAATTTATATATATATATATATATATATATATATATATATATATATATTATAATTTCCGTATATATAAGTATATTTTTTTATACTGCACTTCATGTTTTTTTCTATAGCAATTGTTTAAATACATTATTTCTAAGACAGGGAAATATCTTCCTACAGAAACAATCAATGGCGATTCTGAAGTACGTGTGCTACGCGAACCATGCTGTAGTAAAACATTTAACACATTGTTTAATCTGACTAAAATATTTTACCTGAAACCTCCTCCTCCTCAGCAATAGTGAGCGATCTCTGATGATGTAATTTTCGTGTTAATTCTGCTATCACAGAATGTAGCTCGGTCAATTGTTCTTCATAACGCTGTGCTTGTTCATCTAATTGACGTTGCAGTCTTTCCTGAAAATAAGCAGAAACTGAATTGAATTTTATTTTCATGTTCATTTTAAACCTCATACAACATAATTGAACCACGGTACAGAAAGAAAAAGCAGAATAAAAGTGACACAAGTTCAAGATGAAATCACTTTGAAATAACAACCTTAATCTCAAACTCATGGTAGAGATGACGGGGGTTTACGTTAGGTCAATATTTTTTCACCGCACGGCGGAATATTGCGGTCTATAGAAACCGTGATCGTAAAACCAACAAAACATTTTGAAATATACTTCTTTTCGCTGTCGCAAATAGAATTATTAGGAGAGAGTATTGCTTCTTTGTTTTCCAATATAAATGTTAGCTAAAAGAGGCGATAGTATAATATCCAACCAATAGTAATCTAGTAAAAGATATAGAGAGATTTTCAATTATAGTTGAATGATACAATCGTTTCTTTTTGAACAACAGTAAGAATGTTTTCATTATCAACAATTGTTAGATAAAAAGCTATGGTACACGTTTTCAACGGTTGCGATAAACTGGAGCTTCAGTGGTCAATGTCAAAAGAAACTTCAGTGTTGAGACCGTGTCATTGTGAGTCGAAGACACGCTGCCTATTATAAATGGATTCTTCAGGAGAAGAATTGATATGATACTGTTATAAATGGAACTAACTGTATCTAAATAATTCAACAGTGTAATGAAAAAATTATAAAAATTGACAATCGTTTAGATATCATGAAATGTCATCGTCAGAATGACATAACTTACATTTCATTTGATGCCTACTTGATGTTAAATAATTATTTTTGGCTAGACCTTGTGATTGACTTAATATATATCAATAGAAAAAAGAAGGTATGATTTACAAATATTAAGGCTTAAATATTATTAGTCCTTATGGGGATATCCCGGATATCTTTTTCCTAGTTAAGATCAGTATAACTGTGCAATGATATAGGACATCAAGTAAGACTATTATAAGCAGATCTTAACAATGATTACTTATGAAGAGAGTTTAATAGTGGAGTGCTTCCTGAATTTATGTATAGATTGACGACTTCATATTGTGGATTTCTCTGGTTAGTTTTAATCTGTATCTTCGTAATTGTTCATTGCGTCTAATTTCAAAATTTCTAATTGTTTGACCTATATAGACAGCAATATATTCTGGACATTTAAGTTTATATAGAGAGTGTTCCAATATTCGACCGACATTGCTTTACAATTAATAGCCCTTGACAAATGAGGTAGGCATAGACTCTTCAAATGCTTAGTTAATGATATACAACATGTTAAAATGTATTTTTCTGCCACAATAGTGGACGATTGAGCAGGAGCACTGTTGTGATGCAACAAAACTCTTTTCTTCAACAAATGCGGTCGTTTTTTATTAAGTTCGGCATCAAAGGGTGTCAGCAAATCAGCATAATATTGGCCAATTATCGTTTTCTCCTTTTCTTTAAATAATCAATAAAGATTTCACCTTTGGAATCCCAAAACACTGTGACCATGACCTTATTGTCCGAAAAAACGGTCTTTGCTTTCTTGGGAGCCCGTTCCTCGGATGAAGTCCATTGTTTCGGCTGTATTTTTGTTTCTGGGGTATAATGATGTACCCAAGTATCATCCACTGTGACATATCAACGGAAAAATTCACTTAGAATATGTTTGAAGATATCGAAACATTCGTTTGAGTTTTTAATGCGAGCGAGCTTTTGATCAGCATTAAGCAATCGCGACATCCACCTTGCAGATACATTTTTCATATGTAACCTTTCATACAAAATACTGCATGCCCAATCGGTTGAAATATTTATTTCATTAGCTATCTCACGTACTTTTATTCAACGATCGCTAAATACAAGTGCACGGATTTTATTAACCATTTCTGGAGTACAATAAATGAAGGTCCTGGATGTTCAGCATCATACGTGTTCATATGGCCACTTTCAGAAGAAGAGAACCATTTACAAATCATTCCATGGGATGGAGGAGCGGGTAACTTTTCCTCGATTTCTTTAATTGTTTTTCCACGTAAAAAATAATGAATAATTAACACTGGAAATTCTTTTTTCTACCTATTTACCTAACAACGGAAACCGTTTTCTTCAAATGAGTATTAAAACCAAAATATCCGTCAGATTTATGTACAATTTTGACTGATGACATCAAAAACATGGCGGAAACTAACAATATAATACGCCAGTAAAGCTAGCACCCCCACTTTTTCAAATTTAAAAAAAACTTATGTGTAATTTAGAACTAATTTGTAGCCAAAAAATTAGAATTTGCACCCACTTAGTTCTTATGAAAATTCACTATTTAAAGTGGGGGTGCTAGCTTGAGCTCAAGCTAACACCCCCACATTGACCAAATCAAATTTTATTGGCATAAACCTAAACTTTGAATTCAGGACTAATTTGTACCCAAAAGATAATAATTTGTACCCACACAGTTTTTCTGAAAAACCGTTATTTAAAGTGGGGGTGCTAGTTTAAGCTCAAGCTAGCACACCCACTTTTACAAAATCAAATTTTGACAGCATACCTTTAAACTTTGAATTTAAGACTGATATGTGCCCAAAAGCGTTTTTCATTATTATATCATTTTGTTTATAAAAGATGATAGTAAATTAGACCACGTGTTTTATTAATTTCCAAGTTAATCGTTAAAAGATTTGAAATTATCAAAGATAACTAAATATTATTAATTTTCGAATATAGGACTAATTTGTACCCACACAGTTTTCCCTGTAAAAGGAGTTTTAATGTGGGAGTGCTGGCTTCAACACGCCCACCTTTAAAAATCCAATTTCAACAGCATACCTTTAAACTTTGCATTTAGGACTAATTTGTAACCAAAAGCGTTTTTTCATTATCATATTATTTTGTTTATGAAAGATGATAGTAAATTAGACCACGTGTTGTATTAATTTCCAAGAAATTATCAAAGATAACTAAACATTATTAATTTTCGAATATAGGACTAATTTGTACCCAAAACATTAAAATTTGTACCCACACTGGTCTCCCTGTAAAAGGAGTTTTAATGTGGGAGTGCTGGCTTGAATACGTCCACCTTTATAAAATCCAATTTCAACAGCATACCTTTAAACTTTGCATTTAGGACTAACTTGTAACCAAAAGCGTTTTTTCATTATCATATTATTTTGTTTATTAAAGATGGTAGTAAATTAGACCACGTGTTTTATTAATTTCCAAGAAATTATCAAAGATAACTAAACATTATTAATTTTCGAATATAGGACTAATTTCTACCCAAAAAATTAAACTTTATACCCGCACAGTTTTTCCTGTAAAAGGAGTTTTAATGTGGGAGTGCTGGCTTGAACACCTCTACCTTTACAAAATCAAATTTCAACAGCTTACTTTTATTAATTTCCAAGTGAATCGTTAAAAGATTTGAAATTATCAAAAGTAACTAAATATTAATTTTCGAATATAGGACTAATTTGAATACTCATATTTTACCCAGCCAAACTACTTTTTAGAGGTGTTCAAACAGGCATATCAACTGTGACTAATATGAATTTAAACAACACATGTACACCTTCTAAATTATTCTAAATTCTAAATAAAACCCAAATTAATTTTTGAATTACCTTCGAGGTTAATGATTTATAATTTGAGTGATATAAATAATATATTTTAATTAAATTATAGGTATTCTCAATACTTTAAGTGTACTAAGTCATTATTGAAATTATTTCAAATTCGTAGTTTATCTCTTAAACCGCGCATTCCTAGTGGGATGCCCTTTAATTTTAGACATAGAAGTACAGTACTAAAAAGTATATTGAACGGGAAAGGTATATTGTATAAAAACATAGTTTTATTTTTTCATTCAATATAATTATGGGATGCCTCTTTATACATTATAATGGAAGGAATTGTAAATGTGTCATTACGGACTCGCTCCACCTTTTTCTTTAGATCGTCGGATTCATACCATTTAATATTTGCCATTCGGCTGTAACACTTGTAATGGCCGACATCAGATTTGGACATACGACGTGCATATCTCGGAGGTTCATAATGCACGACTCCGGCTAATTCATATAAGTTATTATTAACTGTTGCCATTCGGATTATTGTTGTTAAATCCTTCAATTTTATGTTACTAATATTGTAACTACCTTGCGACACATCTAGCAGTATTATCGGACCTATTGAGAGAAAGAAATGCATAATTTACATAGTTAAATTTATATGTCAATAATAAACTTTTGTTGTATTTCTAATAAATTATAATGTATCTCTAAATATTTGGATATAATTCGGAATGCTTAAACAAATTTAAAAACAGCGGTTAGTTATTATAAAAATGTTAAATAGTATATATATTAAATTTTTAAACAGCTATAATACGTACCTATTCCATTGTTTTCAAGTGAAATCATTCCTTGGCAAGTGTCAGAACATTTTTCGTCCAAGAGGATCATATTTACAATTTGTTTTATTCCTTTTTCTATATCTTGCATCATCATTTCAGAAGATACTGTTCACCTCATACAGCTGTCGGAATAACTCATACATCCAGTTGTACAATTTTTGGTTAATCTAAAACTGGGAATATTTTTAAACAAACATAGGGCGAGATCACCAATGTTTGATGTACACAGTGCATTTTGGTCATGGTCAGTCATTGCAATCTTTATATTAAATTTGTCGTTTATAAGCAAAGTTGCTCTATTTTTATAAGTGGCAGATGTGATCCCATTTTTGTTTGTTTCAGTCACCATTTTGAGGAAAATATCTTCGTCTGTTTCCGTCAAATTTGGTTTTTCCATTTTGCAACAAGAGGATATTTTTCAACTTTCTATGCAATACAAAATTGTGCTCGTTAAAAGCACCTTTGATATAACGAGTTCGTTCTGGGGCTCCTCTTCTAACTAACATTCTGCTCATTACTTGAGATGGTTCAGGCATTTCATCCATTGCTATTCTCCTCCTAAACCACCCCAGTTTTCGATTTCTCTACAATCTAATATTTCTGAAATCGCTTTTTTCCCATTTTCATACACGCAGCACATACTCTCTTTGTTCCATATTGTTCAAGATTGCCATAGCTGGAAAGTAATAAACTAATACACACTGAGTATTCGTCGTTTTCATTCACTCAGTGATATTATTAGGCTAGTTGAGGCATTACATATACCCCACGTTATAAGAACCAGATCAGGATTCTGTTCGACAGGTATGTATTTGAGAAATGCTACGAAAATTGTGTCTATTGATTTGTATTTATCCAGTTATATTTTTTTCATTATCTATCTAACTTGTTTCAGGTGTTGCAGATTTATGCATACGATTAAGGAGATTACTTTGTGATTTGGAAGTCATCTTAAAAGATCAAGTGCTGCCTTATCTGAAATATTCAACTTTGTCGATAACTATATTTGTACAAATTTTGGACATTTGTTTGAAAATTTGAGCAATTTAAATTGGCTTAACAGAGACAAACTAGAATTATATGCTCAGGTAAGTTTCTACACACAGGTCAAATGATTCAAAATCTAAATTATAGTTTAATATGAGATAATGTATTTGAAATCGATAAAAAGGTACTCTATGGTATATACGTCATGTTGAAAAAAATAACTTAATGGATAATACACTTTTCTGCCAATTCATTGCTTATTAATATATTCAGGCAATTGCTGTGAAGGGAGCTGTTGTTAAGAATTGTTGAGCATTTATAGATGGAACTGCTCGAGCCATTTGTAGGCCTTCAGAAGAACGAGAAAATTATTATTCTGGTCATAAGCGGTGCCATTGTGTAAAATATCAATCTTTAATTACACCGGATGGTATTATTGTCATCCTTCTAGGACCTTATCCAGGAAGGCGCCATGATGCGTTCATATTTGGAGAAAGTGATCTCTATGAGCAATTGGAAGTGATAGCAAGATTTGATAATAATCATTATGTGATTTATGGTGATTGTCAAATCTCGTGATGTTTATCGCTTTTGATAAACTATTCACTCGAATAATGCTGGTTCTGTTTAATAGTATTTAATTGAAAACTATTATTCGTTTAGTTTTAAGTAGTTTTATTTCGAACTTCTAGCAGTGACACATAAAAAATTAATATGACATATTATGTTGACAGACGTCAGATACAAATGTTGCTTGTTGTATTTTTGATATATATATATATATATATATATATATATATATATATATATATATATATATATAGTATATATTATAATATTTGTAATGTTCTACTGTTTTTATAATTATGTATTATATGATTTTATTTGAAATTTGATTATTAGATGCTGTTGTTACAATCGTGGTAGTAACTACACTAATGTGAAAACACCTTTATCACTGAATATAACCTATTTAAAATTTTGACAGGAATTGTCAAATTATTATGCCCGGCTCAGATGAATATGAAATTTTATATTCTGAAAGATAAATTACTACAAAATCGACTTACTCGCTCTTACCTCAGGGAGGGTTCAAAGATTAAAAAAAATTAATAATTTAAAATTTTAAATTTATAAATTTCCAAAGAATATTCCAAAATTGTCAATTATACTATTGCAAATATATAGTGACTGCTTGTTCAATATATTCTAAGACCATTAAATTATCTAATGACATCTACAATTTTTCTGTCACTGAAAATTAACTAAATGTCACTGATTATATCAAAAGTTTTATAGGATCCAAAATTTTTCAAATTCAATGAAATAGGAGTTGAATTAATACCAAAGTGAGTTGGAATCAAAAATTATATATTATATACCATCAGATAACAAGTGAAAATGAATTACTATTCCCAAAATATAATAAAGAACAATAATCGTACTTTCTACGAACCTTAAAATTAAAAAAAACAACCTATATACTAGAAGAACAACCTAATTAACTACTTATTCTAAACGTTCAAATCGTCGAAAATTACACTTGACGTGTATAAATGTCAAATAACTATATGCGATAAAATTGTCTATTCAAAAAAATTTTCTCTTCTCTTCAGGTGAAATTTTATATATCTTTAACGTTAATTTTGTCAGTATTCAAAAATGTTATATAGATGCATCTATCTTAATTTTATTTAAAGGCCTGTTAATTCTTGAAAAATAATTTATAAAATCTGGACTGGACTCACCAAATAGGTATCAGGATCACTCGTTCTGATTCTAAGCACGTCTTTTAGAATCGCCGGAACCACTTTTCTAAATTTATAATTTAGAACCCGGAAAAATCACTAACACTATTTCAATATAATTATTTAAGGAATTATTCACGCACTGATCTTATCATGCTAATTATTATAATCTGATGCTATTTTAATATATCAATTACTATTATATTATTCAGCAAATTTGAGAGAACTCATATTAGATGTTCTCTCGAGAGGGGTTCAAAATCAACTAACTAAACTTTTTTCATAAATAATCCTCTTCTCCTTTGGTTACCAAAAAAATTCCTTTTTTTAAAAAAAATACAAATTTATGTTTTCATATAACAAAGAGAGATTTTCATTCTTTAATTCTAATTGTAATTTTGCTACCAGCGACATCTGTATTCTTTTTTTAAAATCTTTATAAAATCTATGTATCATTAAGTATCTTCTGCATTATTGTCATTCGAAATTGTAATGTCAAATTTTATTTGCATATTGAATCTTTTAAATTATTTATAATACATTGTATATCACTAGTATTACATCCAAATATGTACATTTTTCTTTATTTCAATGTTATCTTTAGAATTTAGATAGAGTATATGTATTAAAATATATATATATATATATATATATATATATATATATATATATATAAGAAGGTTGTCACATGCGACCGATGTAAATGAATAAAATAAAACATTATTCCTAATAGTTAATGATAATTAAAATTAATAGAAATAATAATGATATTCCACATAGTTGCCGGTCTTGAAAGGTCATACCTTTCAAACTTGATTAACTTATTACAGTTCGTTTTCAATAGGTAATACACATAGTCTGGACACTGATCGTTTTAAGTACCTTGTACCCGTTTTTACTGTCACTACCCGAATTTCTTCATCTTGTCCCGGGTGAACTCCACTGATTCTACCAATCTTCCATTGAAGTGGGGGTAGGTTATCCTCTTGTAAAAGCACCAACTGTCCAATATTGAAAATATCAGTCGAATGCTGCCATTTGTGTCTTTGTTGTAACGTGTGTAAATAATCTCGTGACCAGTTTACCCAAAACAGTTGAAACAGAAGTTGCATCTGTTTGTATCGTTTGGTAAGAGTGCGTTTAGCTTCAGGTAAAGATAGCAACGAGCTACCAATCAAAAAATGCCCAGGAGTCAGAATATCGAAATCTTCTGGGTTCTCGGTGAGGGGAACGAGGGGTCGAGAATTTATTACAGCCTCCACTTGAACTAACACGGTGTACAAATCTTCGTATGTAAGTAAATTGTTTTTCAATATTCTTTTCAAATGAAATTTTGTGAGTCTAACCGCCGACTCCCACAGGCCGCCGACATGAGGCGATCGGGGGGGAATAAATTGCCAAACAATTTTATTTTCTAAGAGAAATGTCTGAAATTTAGTGTTATTGACATGATCAAGCACATTTTTTGCATCTACAAAATTAGTAGCATTATCAGAGTAAATATTACTACAGAGACCCCGTCTGGAGACGAATCTTTTCAATGTATTTAAAAATCCGTCGGTAGTTAAATCGCTCACCAATTCAAGGTGCACCGCCTTCGACGCAAAACAAACAAATATACATAAATATATCTTGAGTGATTTTGTATTTCTTAAGTAACTATTTTTTATGAGATACGGTCCGGCATAATCGACTCCACATGTAGCAAATAGTTTAGCAGGTCTTACTCGAGAGGGAGGTAAATCGCCCATTTTTTGATGAGTAATAGATGGAGTTGCGCGGAAACATACAATACACTTTCTTAACAAACCTCTTATTGTGCGTCGACCACTTAATGGCCAAAATCTTTGACGGACTATAGACAGTAGTGTTTGAGGGCCCGCATGCAGATTTTTAAAATGTTCATGACGAACGAGAATGTTTGTAAAATGATGTTTCGAGGGTATTATCATGGGATGTTTGTTTTCGTAATCTAATTCCGCATTTTAAGCGTCCTCCTACTCGCAAAATATCAAATTTGTCTAAAAACGGATCTAGAGATATCAATTTACTGTTTCGAGGTATTGAGTTTGACCTCTTCAGAGAATTGATTTATTGTGAAAAGGCTTCGCGTTGAATAATCTTAACGATCGTGTGAATCGAGTCGTCTAATTCGCTCAGCAAAAGATTACCAGTAATTCTCAACTCCTTTGAAGACAATTCAGTTTGAACCTACGTAGATAGGCAACTACATGAATAAGTTTGTTGAATGAGGAATATTTCGATATTATTTGATTTCGAACAATAGTATTGGTTAATGTAACAGTAGTCGCTTTGCTTTCAGGTAAATCATTTTCGGATGGCAAGGATTTCAAAATAGGCCAGTCTTCTTCATTATGATATAGAAATTCTGGTCCATTGAACCACATAGTAAGTTGCTTCATCTCATTGGGATTAACTCCGCGGGAAACGAAGTCTGCGGTATTCAAATTGGTAGGAACATATCGCCACTGAGATGGGTCAGATAGATTCTGTATTTTGGCCACACGGTTAGCGACAAACGTTTTGAGACGGCTAGGATCTGAACGAATCCAAGCCAATGTTATGATTGAGTCGGACCAAAAATATACCATGTGGTTACCCTTAATAGCGTCTGTTGTGGCCCGAGCTAGCTGAACAGCTAAAAGAGCACCACATAGCTCTAGACGTGGAAGAGATATGACCTTTAGCGGTGCTACACGAGATTTTGAACAAGCGATTTTGATCATGATTTGACCTAGGGAATTTATCGATCGAAAATAGACACATCCTCCATAAGCGGATTGAGACGCATCAGAGAAGACATAAATTTCGATTTCAGCTGCCTGTTTTATGAAGACATGCCTGGGAATTTCTATGTCATTAAGAGCGTTTAGTTGATTGTAGAATTGCGTCCAAGAAATTAGAAAGTTATTGGGGATTGTATCGTCCCAACCTATTTTTAACTGCCATAGGCGTTGCATAAACAGCTTAGCCTTGGTAATTATATATATATTATCAGAAACCCAATTACCATAGTATATGGTGTAGGGTATACTTTTACAATTATTTCAATTACATCGCATTATACTTAAGACATATATTCATTTTTTCATTGATGCTTTGGTCCAGATAGAATTTTATTCGTGTACAAATTTAGCCCATTGTTGTTTATCTCTTGCCATTGTTTTTGCCTCTGTCCATGTTTTTCCTTTTTCTTGCATTATGCCTACCATAACACCATCCCATGTTTGTTTTGGTCTTCCCTTTTTCGTTCTTTTTTGTATTTTTGATTGCCATACTTTTTTAACTGGTCTTGTATCGTTCATTCTTTGTAAATGTCCCCACCAGCTTAATTGTCTCTTTTCAATAAATTTAAGTGTTGATTCTATTTCAAGGTCTTCTCTTATTTCCGTACTTCTTAGTTTGTCTTTCTTTGTGACTCCTTTAACTCGCCTAAGATACTTCATCTCAACTGCTTGTATTCGACTCTTTTGTCTCTTTGTTAATACCCAAGATTCACATCCGAATGTTAATATTGGCCGGTAAATTGTTTTAAATACATTTAACTTCGTTTTCTTGGAAATTTCCTTTTTATTTATGAATGTCGAGTTCATCGTGTGATAAAGTTTCATCGTTTTTTGTACTCTATTGTTAATTTCGACTTCCTGCGTCCCATTTTCATCTATTTCTACTCCCAAGTATTTATATCTTCTAACTTGCTCAATTTGTATTCCCTCTAACTGTATATTTAGATGTTTTTGTTTCGGTCCTATAACCATAACTTTGGTTTTACTTTGATTCACTGTCATTCCAAATTCATCCGATACCGTGCTCCATATTTCCATATTCTTTTGTAAATCCTTCTCTTTCCCTGCCATAATTATTAAATCATCTGCAAAAGCTGCTTCTGATATATCCACTCTTCCTAAATGTTTGTATCCAATGTGTAGTTTTGCCATTTTAGTTGACGATTTTTTAATTATTTCATCAATAAAAATTGTAAATAATAATGGACTTAGTCCCCCTCCTTGCCTTAATCCTTCTTGTGTTGAAAATGGTTCTGATGTTTTATTCCTGTATATTACACAATTTCTATTATTTTTGTAAATGTTTTTGATTATATCTATTATTTTGTAATTTACTCCCCTTCCTTCTAGTACTTTCCATAACTTCTCCCTTGGTACTTTGTCAAAAGCTTTTTCCATGTCTATAAATCCCATATATACCTCTTTTTCTTGTTGTGAGAACTTCTCAATTATCTGTTTCACTGTGAATATGTGGTCTTGGATGCTTCGCCCTCTTCTAAATCAACTTTGCGATTCTTCGAGAGTATTTTCTATCCCTGGTCTTATCTTACTGTCTATAATCTTCTCGTAGACTTTCATAGCAGTACCAAGTAGATTTATTCCTCTATAATTATTGCAGTCTTGTCTATCCCCCTTTTTATATATTGGAACTATTAAGGCTGTCTTCCAATCTTCTGGAATCTGTTCTTCACTCCACGCCCTGTTGTATATTGTCAATAATATTTTTGTTCCTGTTTCCCCTAAATTTTTGAACATTTCTGCTGTTAATTTATCAATTCCTGGAGATTTTCCATTTTTCAATTCATGTATTATTTCCTGTAATTCTTTTAGAGTTACAATGTCTTTATTTTCTATTATTGCATCCTTTTTTTTGTTAATGTCCTGAATTCTGTTGTCTGCTCCTAGTAATTCCTCAAAATACTCTTTCCATCTATCAATTACTTCGTTTTCATTTCTTAGTATATCTCCTTTTTTATTTTTTATCCATGTTTTTTCTTGTGGTTTTTCCTTTCTTAATAACTTCAATGTTTTGTAAAACAGTTTTTGATTTGATTTACTATTGCTTTCCATTTTTTCGCCAAATTCTTTCCACTGATTTCTTTTAGCTACTGTTACCATCTCTTTCACCTTTTCCCTCTTCTCTTTGTACACTTCATAGTTTTCCGTTGTTTTGTTATTTATATATATTTTCCACGCTTCTTTTTTAATTCTACTTTTATTTTAATTTCATCCGTCCACCAAGCTGTTTGTTTTTTCTTATTAGTTTTCTTGCTACAACCACATATTTTTTTAGCGGTTTCCAAAACGGTTTTTTTGAAATAATCCCACATTTCTTCTAAATTTCCATTTTTCATTATATCACAATTATTTAAGAACTTTCCTGATAATGCCGTTTTGTATTTCTCTGCCATATCTTTGTTTTGAAGTTTGTATGATCTGACCGCTTCATATTCTATTCTTTTTTCTACTTTTTGCCTATTATGATTTGTAATTTCTACTTGTTCTCTTATTTTTGTTACAAGTAAATAGTGGTCACTTCCCATTTCTGGTCCTCTTCTAACTTTGGTATCCAATACTTCCTTTCTATTTCTCTTTTCCACTAATATGTAATCTATTATGGACCTTTCATTTCTGCTTTCCATCACACGTGTATATTTATGTATGTCTTTATGTTGGAAAAATGTATTAGTTACAATAAAATTGTGTAATATGCAAAAATCCAACAGCCGTTCTCCATTATTATTCCTAAATGCTTCACCATGTTTTCCTATCACTGTACTGTAAATGTCATCTTTTGTTCCCACTCTGCTATTCAAATCTACAAGTATAATTATTTTCCCTTTTGCATTTTCTGTAGCCATAGTTAGATCTTCCCAAAACCTATCTTTATTTCCTACTGTATCGTCTTCATTTGGTCCATATACAATTATTATAGTTTTTGTGTCCATATTTTTATTTTTCATTTCTATCACCAGTAATCTTTCCGACCATCCCGTCCATCCAGTAATTTGTTCTTCTAAGTTTTTATGTATTATGCATGCAACTCCTGCTGCCGCTCTTTTCTCATTTTCAATGCCACTATATACGAGTATATGACCATTATCCATATTCACTATCCCTTGTCCTTTTTTCTTTGTCTCTGTTATAGCTAGTATTCTCAAGTTTGTATTTTCAAACTCTTCTTCTAATTCTTTTTCTTTTCCTAAAATACTTCTAACATTCCATGTTCCAATTCTCCACATTTCCGGTGCTAATTTTACTTTATTTTGATCAAATTCCGTTACCGTGTCTTTTTCTCTGTTACCATGAATATCAGGTTCTTTATTTAGTTTTTTGGATGTATTTTTTCCAGTATTTTCATTCTATTTGTTTCTTTATCCCCTCTCCATTCTTGCCCATTTACTGTTACCTTATTGTATCCCATTTTTACTTCTTTTCCCTTATGATTTTCTAATTTTGCAAACATCCTTATCTCTTTTTGTTTTTCTCTTTCCTTCTTGGTCATATCATTATTTATAAAAACTCTTTCTTCTTTCCTCTCCTTTAATTTAGCTTTATTTGCCATAATTTTTTCTTTATCAGCTTCTTTTTGACATTCCACTATACACATTTTCTCCCCTATCTTGTTAACTGCTTTAGGCTCGATATTTATTTTTAGTTGTTGACTCAAAAAGTTTCTGACATTTTCCACCAATTTCGACGGCTCATTAGTATCAAGTTTCAATCCATTTATCATCACATTATTTTTTCTTCTTTCTTTATCTATAATTTCCATTGTTTTTTTCATCTCTTCCTTTTCTGTTTTCATTTCTGCATTTTCTTTTTTAATTGCTTGGTTTTCTTTTCTCAATACTTCGTTTTCAACTTTCAACTTTAATATTTCCTCGTTAAACAGAGCCTGTTGATCTTTAGTTTCTTTGATCTCGTTTTTAATTAGTTGTTGTTCCCATTTCATAACCTTTTGATCTGCAGACATTTCCTTCATTAACGCTAAGATTTCATCTAACTTTTCATCTTTTTTACTTTTAGGTGGGGTTCTGTTAGTCCTCTTGCTAACTTCAAATAATCCATCCATTTTTCTTTTCTTTGAATCTTCTGTAGAATAATCATCACTATCCATTTTGTTTATATTTTGTATTCAACTACTATTTGATTATATTATTTTCGTGGTAGCGTAAGACCAAGGTACCCAGATCAACTCTTCGGAGATACTTAATCTATCCAACCACTTATTATATATATCTAGTTTCTTTCTTTATTTTGTCCTTTATTTTTTAAATTTGACAACGTCGCGAATTATATCGTTTTGAACTCGCCTTAAATCAATTGCTTTTTATTTCAGTAACTTAATTCTAACCTATTTATTTAATTGTTTTTACAAAATCTAACGTTTTTCTTTGTTTTTTTTTGTAGCACTTCGTACTTTACCTTTTGTTTACACAATTCAAATTCTAGTTAATTAATTTTCGCTGCACTTTCCGATATATCGAAATAAATGCAGGCGAATTTTATAAACACTTTATTATTTCCACACACCGTTGCCAATCAGCCTTGGTAATTACAGGACTAATTAGTCCGAGAGGGTCGAATATTTGACTTATGATCGATAGCACCACACGTTTAGTAAATGTCACATGTTTGTTGTTATTTGTCACGTATTGTAACATGTCGTTTGAAGAATTCCATCTGGTACCCAGTGTTTTGGAATTCTGATTGTCCTTAATTTCGTATTCTTTGTTCTTCTGATTACTCTTGCCTTGAAGACCGTCTAAAATTCTCTCATTAGACGACCATTGTCTTAGATGAAACCCTGCCGAACTCAAGATTTCCTTGACATTTTTTATTAGCAAGGTGGCTGACTGAATATCGTTTGTGCCAGACAGCCAGTCGTCCATATAGAAATCTTGCCTAATGGATTGAGAAGCTTCTGGGAATAGCAGTATGTTATCGAGAGCTAGCTGTTTAAGACATCTCGTAGCTAAGAATGATGCAGGACTAGTTCCATATGTGACCGTGTGTAGTTTGTACAAAAGTAGAGGATCAGACGGTTTTGAGCGCCATACTATCTGTTGATAAATTTGATCCCTATCATGAATTTTCACGCAGCGATACATCTTTGCAATGTCTGCTGTAAAAACTATTTCATGAGTTCGGAAACGCAAAAGAATAGAGAATATTGAGTCTTGAATACACGGACCGATTTTAAGAACGTCGTTTAATGATAGATTTGTGGTTGTTTTTGCGCTAGCGTCAAATACAACACGTAATTTAGTTGTGGCAGAAGACTCTTTGATCACACAATGGTAAGGGAGAAAGTAATTTGAAATTTGTTTTGATATCTCGGAGTGACAAATGTCTGACATATGTCCCATTCGTAGGTATTCTTCCATGAAGAGAGTATATTTTTTGTATAAAACGGGATTCTTAGAGAACTTGGTTTCTAGTGATAAGAACCGACGAGATGCTATGTGCATGGATTCGCCCAACTCCGTATAATTGTCTTCAAAGGGTAATCGTACTACAAAACTGTCCGATTCATCGCGTTGAAACGTATTTTGAAAATGTTCCTCAACTTGCATCTCATCGCTTGAATAAATTGCATCCTTGGAATGACATTCCTCGAGAAGCCAAAACCTTTCAATTTGACTTTCGATAATTGAAGTTTTTGATAGATTGCAAAATATACTGTGTTGTGCTAAAGAAACATTACATGGACCTGCGACTATCCAACCCAATTGGGTGTTTTGCAGAATCGGTTGATTGTCACCGTAACCTATTTGACCGGCTGACAATAGATTATAGAAGACACCTGCTCCTAAGAGGACGTCGATTTCATTTGATATGTTGAACTTGGGATCTGCCAATCTTATATCTGAAGGAAATTTTAAATGAGAAAAATCGAAGCTAACTTGGGGTGTATTGCCAGTGATCTGGTCAGTGATCAATAAATTGAGACTAGCCTTATAGTTTGACGTGAGAGATTTGATTTTAGCCTTTGTCAGCAGGGGAATGTAGAATGATTGTCCACTAATACCTATGACATGTGTATTGACCTTAAATGATTTGAGATCTAGTCGTTTAAATAAATTGCTAGTTATGAAATTTGATTGAGAACCTCCATCCAACAAAGCTCTACAAACAATAGGTTTGTTCTCTTTATCGAAAATTTTAACAAGAGCCGTTGATAGGATCACGAATGTATTGTTATAACCTTGGGTACTCGTAGCTCTATTCATATTTTGTGAGCAAGAAATAATAGAAGTATTAGAATTAGCTGTGCCCGAATTTTCAGTTGTTTCGTTTACAGTATACACTGTGTTTGAACGAATTGCCTGTTGGCGATCCTCAATGGAGTCAATACTCGATGAAGGAATATTTGTATTTACTTGATCATTCATCTTGAAAGTTTGTTTTCCTAAATGCAATAAGGAATTGTACTTATTTTTACAGATACGGCACGTACCTGATTTACAATCTCGACTGGAATGTCCTAGTCGTAAACAGTTTGTACAAGCCTTTAGCTTCCGTATTTCGTCTATTCTTGAAGATACTGACAAATTTTGAAATGTTTTACAGAAATATATAAGATGATCATTGTCCTTGCAAAATATACAAACTTTATTAACTGCAATATTCGATTGTACTGTATTTACAACGAATTTGCGATTATTAGCCGGTAGATGCGTTTGAATGTCAGGTTTGTTACTTATTGATTCCAGAACTAGACATCTTTCCGTTAAATAGCTAATAAATGTTTCAATTTGTGGGGAAGTGATGTCTTTTGTTTTAATTTCCCATTCCCGTTTAGTATTAATGTCTAATTTAATAAGCAGCAAATGTATTAAAATCGTACTCCATGATTCCACGGGTTCGTTGAAGTTTTTAAGAGCTCGAAAGTGTTTTTGAAAATTATATAAAAATGACCTTGAAGATTTCAAAGAATCTTTGTTCACGTTAGGTAGCTCAAAAATTTGCTTTGTGTGATTTTTAATAATGATTTTTTTGTTTTGATAACGATCTCGAAGTAAACTCCACGCTACGGTGTAATTCGAATCGGTAATTTCCAATGACTCGATAACATTGGACGCTTCTTTTTTTAGAGAAGCCTGCAAATAATAATATTTTTGAACGTTTGACAAACCGGGATTATTGTGAATTAATGCTGTGAAAAAGTCATAAAATGTTCCCCATTTATCGTAAGAGCCGTCAAATTCCGGTAAACTCAGAGGAGGAAGTTGAACATTCAAAGTTTGGCTTGATGTCGCGGGCTGTGCACCTGAATTTGTATTTTGTTATATGTAAATTTGATTTCCATAACGATCAGCCTCATCTATAATTTGTTTTGCCTTTGAAACATTATTATAAAATTCGTCTTCAAACGAGATTCTCTGTTCACTGTATGTTTCTTCATTATAAATTTCTAATTCGGACTGTACCGAATTGAATTCGTCAACTGCGTGTTCGATATTTTGAAGTCGCGTTGTTATTTCTTGGAGTTTTGAGAAATTAATTGGGTCGTGAATGATATTTTTAAAGCGTGTTAATTGTGCCTTGAATTGTCCACGACGTGCAATCAATCTCGTGATAGCTTGCTGCTCGTCGCCGTTGTTGGACATTGTTATTTATTTTACTCTTGAATGTATAAAATATTATTGATAAAAAATATTCCTTGAATGTATAGTGAATAGAAATTTGAATCTTTCAGACTAATAGGTTATTTGGAATACTAAACGTCTGTAGGTTCGTCAAAGTACGTAGATAAATTGTTTTGAGAAAGAGATTGTGAGTCGGACAAAAAATTATAACACTGATTTTTGCTGAGCTCTACGAACTTCTATGGTTGTCGGCTTTTAGTAAATTTATGAATTGAAAATTGAATTTGTTATTAGCGTTAGATCTTAACAATTTATTGATATATTGAAAATTCAGTTAGAAAGCTGTAATAAATTGCAAGTTGGAGCAAATGAATTAAGGGATGAATTGGAATGGACTCACCGAGCTTCCACAACTTCCTTGTTCGATGTTCACTGCCACAAACGTTTGATTGATGTATGAAAACAGATATTCGGATGCGAAGGACCAAATGTCAAATCTCGTGATGTTTATCGCTTTTGATAAACTATTCACTCGAATAATGCTGGTTCTGTTTAATAGTATTTAATTGAAAACTATTATTCGTTTAGTTTTAAGTAGTTTTATTTCGAACTTCTAGCAGTGACACATAAAAAATTAATATGACATATTATGATGACAGACGTCAGATACAAATGTTGCTTGTTGTATTTTTATATATATATATATATATATATATATATATATATATATATATATAGTTTTTTTTATATTCTTGGGATTAGGTCCTTATTATAAATCTAACGAAAACTTAGTTTTACAAGAAACATGTTTATTAACGTTTCGGCTATACGGTGTAGCCTTTATCAAAATACATAAAAGGATGCATATATCCTACTCAAAAATTTGAGGAAAGTCATCCTTGTTTTAAAACATTTGTTAAAAATAACACGTCAAGAAACTACAAACATTCACAAACGTATATATATATATATATATATATATATATATATATAGGTGGGGATAACGGGGATTTCAGTCCAAGGAATCAACGCGAAGATCTTTTATTTACAAAATGCCGCCAAGCTTTCGTGTCCTTTTGACACTTCTTCAGGGCACTATAATACATATACAAATATAAATATGATTTAAAAATAGAGAAATAAATATAAGTACTTACATGTAAAATATTTTAAGTAAATTCAATATAAATAATCATTAAAAAATTTGTAAATGTAAAAATAAATATAATTATAATATACTTGATGTCATATTTCACATAAGACAAATCGATACATAATTTGTTTGTTCGTTACTTAGTTATTTTAATTTTTTTAGGTTACTTTATAATTATTTAATGAAGTTTGAATTTGAGGTTAGATTATAACCTTATAAAATGACTTTGACAGATAATTTGTTTTTGACGTTAATAGAAAAGGAAATAAGGTTAGATTATAACCTGTGAAAATGACTTTGACAAATAATTTCTTATATTTTGACTTTAATAGAAGTGAATTTAATTTTTATGAAATAGTCATATAAATAATGAAAAATTATCTATTTTGTTCAATATTCAAAAGGTAGCTATAAATATTACTAAGATTTTCAATGTCACTTTTCTTATTCATACTATTATTTGCCTTGTTGATTTCAACCATTTCAAGAAAATATCTTTTAGACATATTTTGTTCAGTATGTAGAACTTTAGCTTCATTAAATAACATTTTATGGCCTGTTTCGATGGAATGCTGTGTTAATGCACATGATTTTTTGTTAAGTTTTATATCACTTTTATGAGATGTGATGCGATTAGTCAAATTTCTAGAGCTGGTACCGATGTAGTTAAGATCACAGTTATTGCATTTTATTTCATAGACTACATTTGATTTTTTTAAGTCAGGTGTAGAATCTTTCAATTTACTATTTAAATTTCCAATCGTTTTTATATTTTTCTGTGTTATCTTTATATTAGTTTCATTTTTGAAAAGTTTTATTATGTTCTTTGATAAATTTTCAATATTTGGAATTGATAGGTAATTAATATTTTCTACATTTGTATTCCTATCTGTTTCATTGCTAGAGATATTATCATGAATAGTTCTATCAGAAATATTGTTGAAAAGAATTCTATTTAGAAGTGATTTAGGATAAGAATTTTCTAATAAGATATCACGTAAAATTCTTAAATTTTTTTGTTTTAAAGAAGGGTGAACTAGTTTTTCAATTCTATTTTTTAAACAAATAATGAGATTAATTTTCATTTTCTTTGTATGAAAAGAATGATAGTTTATATACCTTCCTGAATTTGTTGGTTTTATATACCAATCGGTAATCAAAGTGTTATCGTTTTTACGGATTATTTTAGTGTCTAAAAATGGAATGCTATTATTTTTTTCAAATTCAACTGTAAATTGTAAATTTTCATTATAACTATTTACTTTTTCTAATATTTCATCTGATTTATTAACTGGTATAGCACAAATTATGTCATCAACAAATTTTTTCAAAAATGGTATATTAAATGATAGTTTTGGGAGAATATCTTCAAGAAGATCATCCATTACATATTGTGCTATTATTGGAGAAATAGTAGCTCCCATTGGTGTGCCAAGAATTTGTTTATAGTAACATCCTTGAAATGAAAAATAACTTGAGTTAAATATAAAGTCGATTATTGATAAGAATTTATTTTGTGGAATGTTACAATAATCTTTAATTTTATTCCATCTCTTGATGATACTATTCGTTACTAATTTTATAGGAATATTACTGAATAAGGATACAACATCTAGACTGATTAATATGTAATCTGGTGGAAGTTGTTTTTCATTTATGAATGAAGAAAAATCAAATGAATCTTTGATATAAAAATTATTTTCAAAGTTATATGCGTTGGTTAGAATATCGGTTATCATTTTTGCTATTTTACTGTTTGGTGCATTAATTGAAGAAATAATAGGTCTGAGTTTCATTGTGGGTTTGTGAATTTTAGGTAGGCCATAATATTTAGGTGATACTGAACTGTATATCATATATTTTTTAGCTTCTTCTTTATTGATCATTTTTAATTTTTTTAAATCTGATATCAAATTATTAGCTTTTTGTTGTATAGTTACAGTAGGATCTCTGTTAAGTTTGATATATGAGTTAGGGTCATTGAGAATATCATAAGATTTTTCAAGATATTCTTCTTTATTCATAATTACTGTGATATTACCTTTGTCTGATTTTGTTAGAATAAGATTTGGATTGTTTTTAAAAAAAGTTTTAGTTTTTTGGTATATAGAATTCAAAAAATGATTATTGTTAAGAGGTTTTTGGAAAAAATTAGTAATCATGTTAGTTATTTTTGCTCGGAAAATATTTTTCTTTTCATGATTGAACCCAGTGATTAGGCATTCTATATCAGATAGTAATTTAGCAATTGATATGTCTTTTGTAGTTGGTGGTAAGCTGAATTTATAACCTAGGGCAAGGAAATGTTTAATGTCTTCTGGTATATCAATATAAGTGAGATTTTTTAACCAGTTTTCATTTATTTTGATTTCTTCATATGAACATAGTTTTAATCGTTTTATTTTGTTAATATTTTTTATTTTGATTTCATTGAAAATCTTATTGTAATAAGTTTTTTGTCTTTTTGTATATTCTAGCCAAATATTTTCTGATATGGTTTGTTCGAGAGAATTTGTTAATTTCAAAAAATAAGTTTCTAAATTTTTTAAGTCATTGTGAGTAATTTTAATTTCTAAATTCAGAATTTTCTTAGTTAATTTTCCATTAAATGTGTGAATTTCTTGAGTATTATTATTGTTATTTGATTCGATTAGAATGTTCAAATTTTTTGTATTGTTTGTTATATGTGAAGGTATGATACCATTTCGTCTACATTCTAGTAGAAAGATTCTTCTGTTCCGGTATGTAGCTAATTTTTTGTTGATGTTACTCCATTCTTTGATTTTTTTGGTACAATCTTGACCATATATGGATCGAATGTCTTCATAGAACCCCATTGTGTAATGAAAAATTTTTTTTTTTTTTTTATATAACGACTGAAAAATGCTATATAGGTGGGGATAACGGGGATTTCAGTCCAAGGAATCAACGCGAAGATCTTTTATTTACAAAATGCCGCCAAGCTTTCGTGTCCTTTTGACACTTCTTCAGGGCACTATAATACATATATATACACATATATATATATATATATATATATATATATATATATATATATATATATATGTATATATATATATAAGAAGGTTGTCACATGCGACCGATGTAAATGAATAAAATAAAACATTATTCCTAATAGTTAATAATAATTAAAAATAATAGAAATAATAATGAAATTCCACAGTGATCAAGCATATGGAATTAGACAACTGATGCTATGTCCATGTCCTGGACAAGGACTGAACCTAGTCCAAGAAAATTTTAATAGAAGTATGAGCTTGGGTTAGGCAGGCTAAGGAATGGGAGTTTCAAAAAGTTATTGCTGAATATGCATTTGTAGATTTTAAAAAAATCAATAACTACTTCTCCAAGACGTTGCGAGTATGTATAAAACAGCAGTAATTTTAACAAATTGTCACAGTTGTTTGTATAGAAGTGAAACTTCCCATTTCTTTAATGTAAATACAATCACCTTGGGATAGCATATCTTACATATTTTTCTATTTTCACACTTATAATATATTGCTCTGGGATATAGCAATAAGTGCCTCACGTGTTTTCATTTCTCGAAAACGAATAATCAGGCTAATTTTTAATCTTGAATCAACATGTACTTGTAGAAACCATTTTAAACAATATAACTTATTAATTTTTCCTGAGAATTATATATTCAAGTGCATTATTTATGTTAAAATGAACATCAGAAAATTTTCTCGTAACATACACATTCATCCTTTTTATACTCGAAACAATGATTCTGTATATATTCCTATGCACATTTCATCCGTGTTTGAAAAGACTCCAGATTGTTCCAGAATTTGCCTACACAATTATTATCTCTCTAACTTGTATATTCGCTTAGTTTGCGAGTTTGTTCAAGACTAAAATCAGAAAAAATCTGGTTGAGAGATGTCCTTATAGTTTGGATGAATTTATTTCAAAAAAAATTCATTCACTCCTTCCTATACATGCAGGCTATTTGTGTAATTATATTTAAGTACCTACCTCTTTATTTATTTATATTGATTGTACCCATTATATATTGTATTTGTTTTTATATTATATCATTATTTTTTGTATACTATGATGTGCCCCATATAATGTAGTGTAGATGATCCAACATTTAAAAATATTAAAATTTATAAACACGTTTATTGGGTAAACACCTCTCAACATAAGTAGCTTTATAAATGTCAACTGATACCTGGGAGTAGCATTTTCCTTCTCATTTAATAATATTGAACATCTTTATGTAAAATGTGATATCGCCCATTGATAAATGGGGGAAAAAATTCAGTTGTAATTATTTATTGATGTATAAATAAAACAAAATAAAACTTAAATGTAGTTTTAATCATTTTTAAAATTATCTTATATCATAAATTAACAAAAAGTGGTAACTATTAAAACTCAACAGTCTTTCTGATTTTGTTGCTATTGAATACAAATTAAAAAATAAACGGTTTTAAAGATTAAAACTAACTTTTCCGCATCTGTGGCCCTGAACAATGTTCTATCATAAAATTGTTACTTGTATACACTTCGGGGGATGTATCGTGCTAACAAACCGGAATTTCTCCAAAAATAACCAAAAAATTAGTATATCTGGATTTATAGGACCCGCTGTACTCGCTCTAGTGAACTGAAAATCAATATTGTACATCTGTGAGATACCCTGAACAATATTCAATCATAAAATTGATCAATCGTATACTCTTTGGAGGCTGTATCTTGCTAACAAACTGAAAATTCTCCAAAAATGACAAAAATTTGGTACTTCAAGTACCATAGTACCCGTTGTACTAGCTTTAGTGAGCTGAATATCGATAGGGTTCATCTTTGAGACGCTCTGAATAATATCCAATCATAAAATTGGTCACTTGTATATACTCCGGAGGCTGTATCGTGCTAACAAACTGAAACTTCTCCAAAAATAACAAAAATATCGTAGTTCTGTAGCATCTGTTGTATTGGCTCTGATGAGCTGAATGTCAATAGGGTTCATCAGTCTGATATCCTGAATAATATTCAATCACAAAACTCGTGACTTGTTGAACTCCGGAAGCTGTATCGTGCTAACAAACTGAAATTTCTCAAAAAATGACAAAATGTCGTACTTCAAGTACCGTAGCACCCGTTGTACTGGCTCTGGTGAACTGAAAATCAATAGGGTACATCTGTGATATGTCCTTAACAATATTCAATCATAAAATTGCTGACTTATTGCACTCCGGAGGCTGTATCGTGCTAACAAGACATGTAAGGAAAATTGGCCGACGACAACGAAAAAAATTTCAAAATTCCAACTTTTTTTGGGGTAAACCAATACTTTTCTCGCATATAGAAAGGTTGGGCGGAAAAGTAATAGTTATAACATGTAAATCTAATCTTAATTTGATAAGTGTGACGAGCAGCTGATTGAAGGGACTAAGAGTAGTTGTGGTTGTAGTGGTAATGTATATCTCCACCATCATAAAAATAACCAACTTCACAAATTTACAGTCAAATGCAGTGTAATACTTCCATTTATTGTCATCGGATTGTTTGTCTGTCAGTCCAAATGGCGAATTTGTTCGTTGCTGTTCTAGTTTTACCATTTTCTGTGATGCAAAACTTAATTGTTCAAATTTCAATGTTAGTTCCTCCATAGTGAAGTCAATCTGTGTTGAAATGCCTGTTTCTAGCCCATCTCCCTCTTCACTTTTATCAATGTCTATCTCATTGCGGGGTTCACTCTGTTAACAATATTTTAATTTTAATTATTTAACAGTGTAATACGCTTTCATGCAAATAAATCAGTGTGTTGCCAAATCAGTACCACTTAATCTAGTTTGTTTGATTCTTCTCTTGTCAATATCACTTTATTTTCAACTCCATCACAACTTTTCGTAACATTTTGAGATGAATGTTCCATATTCTGTGATGGAACCCAGTCAGGATTGGTTTCGTCTTCTAACGGAGCAGGTTTCCCTGGAAATAATTATATCAATTAAACATGCATAGGTAATTAATAAATTTTCACTACATGCAAAATATTTGAACGTATTCTTCAGTGGGCACTCAAGTTTGCAAACACTCACCTGTTATAAAATGTCTGCTGCAGACTCTCTGGTACTTGATTTTCGAATCTGTTAGATCATCTCGCTTAATTGCAGGAAACCACAAAGTTCTTCTCTTCCTCGATAAATCATTTTTACTGGTTACAAACTTGTGATTCAAAACTGTAGGAACCGAGTCTGTCGAGACGAGACCCACAGCCAACTACAATGAAGTAATGGGCATTTTTCTTCAGTTGAAGCATTAAATATAATTCGCAATATAAAAAACAAGTCAAATTGACAACAAAAATCTCAAAACTACACTTTTACTACTAAGGTCTCTTAAGATGAAAACAAATGTTTGCCATCACCCGCCATATTGGTTTCGTTTTCACAGATCGTTGGATTACCTTAAGCCGTTTATGCACAAAACCAAATCTTACATTCAATAACAATTGATTTCGTGTTCCGTGTCCCTGCATTCCCTTTACTCGTGTTGTCAGATTTTCTTTCAACAAATAAAACTACATTTTTTATACTTCAAAATAAATATATTTTTTTCATGGCAAAATTGTGTCGATGGTTCGAAAAGTAGTATTTGAGGATATTTCCCTTATTTTGATAATAGGGTCTTTAATAAATCATTAATGCTATTAAAGACGAAAAGTAACTTGAATATATTTGGCAACCTGCAACTATCAAAATATAAATTAAATTATGTTAACGAAATCTTAACGCAATATTTCCCTAAATAGAGAGTTTTTAAGCCCTTTATTTTGTCACGTAGGTATGGTTATCGTTATTCTGAGAATGCGCAGAATGAAAACTTGGAGACCTTAACTTTAATAACGATAACGGACTTCATTATTTACAGAGAAATACCGTAAGAAGGTTCTTATGCTTATGGTTATTTTTCCAATTCAACGTTGTCAAAATTAATATATTTTGATACATGCAATTGTTAAAACCTACTTAATTCCTTCAATATAAAGGAAACTAATATTTCTTTATGTTTAAGAAGACAATATAATTTATAAAACAATGTTTTTTTGTTTTGTCAACAAAGCTGTTACATATTTTCTCTGCGAAAATCTGACAACGTCAAGAATTTATTGTGCCAAACATGAAACCTAACCTTCATTATTATTATCCATTATTATTATTCAATCTGTAAGTATCCTTCTAACAGTAGCATTTTCTAAAGCTTCTTCCATTGTTAAATTTATAAAATATTGATCCATTTACTATTTAAATAACATGTGGGGTTGTCATAATAATTGATCTGTGACTGTTAAACAGAATACGTTATTTTTAGATGGCTTAAAATACCTTCTTTTCCCGTTCAATGTAATCGTTATTGTGGATAAAGTTAACCATAACTACACCGAAAGTCTCCGTTATATTAGTAGGCTTACAAACTATCTAATAACGGAATACGTTATTGTAATTAACGTTAACGTAAACTTCAAATTCTCCTGCGCGTTCTCAGAATAGTGTTAACCGTAACGACAGAACAAATTAAGGGTTCCAAAAACTCCCTTAGGTCTAATAACGGAATACTTTATCGTAATTAACGTTAGCGTAAGCTTCAAGTTCTTCTGTTCATGCTCTGAATTGGGTTAACCGTAACGACAGAACGAATTAAGGGTTCCAAAAACTCTCTAATGATCCAGTCTTTTAATGTAGTCTGTAGCTTTTAATCCTTGATGAAGAGATACACGATACGGATGAAAACGATTTATTTTTAAAATGTAGTGAACGCAATATCTAGAAGTTTCTAACTCGCAAGCTAGTTTTCTTAACCCTTAACTACTGTAGTGCGGTCACCGTGACCGATGCCTATTTGAACATCTCTAGTATTAAGCCCCTCCCTAGTTGTATAGTCTTGGGCGTCTCTGTATCTTCAAATTAGTATATTTTAAGAAGGCAGGTGCGGTAGTCGCGTGTTACTCGCTTTTGTTTTTAAATTACGTCGAGTTGAAATTTTGTTGCGGTCATAGTGACCTCAGCACAGCATTAGTGTAATTTATTATTGCTGTGTTTGTTACCCATATTTTTTTCATAATGGACAATTGTGATGTCGGACCTTCAAAAAAACTTCGTTTTACGGATCCCGATTTTGAAGAAACTGCTTTAAAGTGGTTGGATGAGATAGAAACGGAAAATGCAATTGATAGCGACGAAGATAGTGCCAGTGAAAGTGTCTACGTACCCAGTGAACATGACACTGATTCGGAGCAAGAAGGGGAAGATGAAGAGTTGGCAAGTTTAAATGAACGGGAGGATGCTGATGAGGAACTGGTAAATCAAACTACAAATCGTTCAAAAAATTTCTTTGGCAAAAACCGATTCAAGTGGTCATCTGAAAGTTTTGTATCTCGCAGTCGAACACAGAAGCATAATATTGTTTTACGTTTACCAACTTTACGAGGATCCGCTGGTCTATTGGGACAAGAAGCACAACCATCTGCTGTGTGGAGCTTGCTTATCCAAGATGATATGTTAAACATAATTTTAAATTGGACTAATCAGAAAATAAAGATACAAAGGGATAAGCTAAAAAATTCTTCTAGGGCAGAGCATCAAGGTTTGGACATCGTTGAGTTACGAGCATTTATTGGACTGTTATTTTATACCGCAATATTTGTGTCAAATCACGAAAATTTATCACGAATATTTGCAACTGACGGCACTGGGCGAGAAATATTTCGAAGCGTGATGAGTAAGCAGAGATTTGCATTTTTATTAGCGTGCTTACGCTTTGATAATTCTTTAGACCGAAATCTTAGAAAAAAAGAAGATCCTATAGCTCCAATATCTGAATTTTTTAAACAATTTATTAAAAATTGTCAGAATGCATATTCTTTGAGAGTTAACTGCTGCATTGATGAGATGTTGGTGTCTTTTCGGGGAAGATGCAGATTCAAGATGTACATGCCCAACAAGCCATGCAAATATGGCATTAAGATCGTATGCATGACAGATGCCCGTACCCAGTACTTTTTTAATGGATATATATATATATATATATATATATACTGGCAAAGATTCAGATGGATTTGGTTTGGAAGAAAATTTAAGAAAATTTGCAAAACCCACACAGTCCGTATTAAGACTAGTAAAGCCAATAGAAAGATCAAATCGAAACATAACCGCCGATAATTGGTTCACTTCCTTAGAGGTTGTCGAGCAGCTAGCGAATCGAGGGCTCACATATGTCGGAACAGTTAAGAAAAATAAAAAAGAAATACCCCCGGAGTTCCTGCCAAAAAGGAGCAGAAAGATTGGTGAGGGGGGAACATTATTTGGTTTTACTAAAGAAATTACTTTGGTTTCGCATGTCCCAAAACGAAATAAAGCAGTTATTCTCGTATCGTCTATGCACCATTCCAAATCATTTGACGATAATACGAAACTGCCGGAGATTATCACTTACTATAATTCCACAAAAGGCGGAGTAGATGCGGTTGACGAAAAGTGCGCCAAACATTCTACAAGCCGCCGCACAAGACGATGGCCTATGGTGGTATTTTTCAGAATCATGGACATAAGTGCAATAAATGCTCACATTATCCATCAGAGTATTAGGAATAGTAAAGCAGTTCAAAAACTGATTTCATAAAAGAACTTGCCGATGAGCTAGTTAGGCCACATTTAGAAAGAAGATTAGCTAATCCAAGGATTCATTCCTCGAGAGCTACGATCTACAATACGGAGGATTTTAAACATTCCTGAAGAACATCTAGGACAAGTCCCCATGGAGAAACTTGAAAAAAGAAAAACTTGCTACACTTGTCCTTCAAGAATAAAAAGAAAAACATTCCACTTGTGTAACACATGTACCAAGCCAATTTGTGGTGAATGTTCAACATATATCTGTATAAACTGCAGGTCTAATTTATAATTTTTTACCTAGTGTGATTTTTGTGAAAATTCTATTTTTTTTCCAATGTTTCTTATTTTTTTGTAAGTTTATACCTCTGTCTTAAGAAAAAGAAGGCTAGTTTGATTTTAGAATTATTAGTTTTTGTTTAATGGTTAATAATAAATAGAATGTTTAATTTTGTTAAAAAAGTAGTTGTTAACCAAGAAAATAAAATTTTGTCAATAATATGCCCGGTTTTTAATTATATATATTTTATTTCCATCAAAAAATATTCCATTCATATTATTACAATAAAATAATATGAAAATATTTCAATTATATAATTTTTTATGGCAACTATATATTCCGGTCACCATGACCGCACCACACACGTACCGTCATTAAACTTGTACCACAGTAGTTAAGGGTTCAACTAACTTGTGGATATGCAGCAATGTACCATATCTATTTCTGTATTGTTTCTTCGCCTTCGTGTAGAATTTCGTTTAGGTTGAACAGATCCGGTTTATTTTGAATATTTAGCCAAATTTTTAAACGTTCTTTTTCAAAATACACTTTTAACAAATCATAAACGTCGTTATTTGTTTAAGGTATTACGTATTTGTAAATTACTAATCGTTACCCAAGTAGCATTCAATGTACAAAGGATATTCCTAGTATGTCTATAATGTTCAAAACATATACCGAATATAGTGGTATAACGAGAAAAACCTACAAACCCTCTCAGTGCTCGTTATAGGTATGCGGGTTGTCTCACGTGGTACAACCCGTGCTCGCCAGTCGACTAGCTTCGAATCGAAGAAGGGGTGGATTCTTCAAAAAATTATTGAGTATACAAAAGGGCGCCAGAGAAGTTTTGGCAAGCACCCAAGACTTCCTAAGTTAGCCCACAACTCCTCAGTGGGTTAACAACACTCACTACACACTCCAAAGGTTAAACTGATAGGTAAATTATCATAAATAAATAAAAGTCAGCAAATACACCCTGATTGAAATTTTAATTAATCTTGGTGGACCAAAGGTCTCTTTTCAAAATATATGATACAATATCACTACCCAAAGAAATATTACAAGTAACGTCTGAGCTCAGCTGAAGGCTGTTATCTCAGGGTGCAGTAGAGCTGAGGGCCCCAAACTACACCGATGTCTCAATTCAAAAATTCTAGATAATCGACCAAATTGTTCATGTACAATATTCCAAAAATACAACGATAATATATATATATATATATATATTTATATATATATATATATATATATATATATATATATATATGTCAAAAACACCAATGTATAGTTACAAGGGTTCACACTTCCGCAATTTATACCAGTATCAATATAAATATAATAATTGCATAAGCCAGAAATTTAAATTACAACAAGTTTAGCGTTGCTGGAGAAAATACAACTCAAAGTTATATACGACGCAAAATTATATACATGAAACCATTAGAAATAGGTAAAAACTACTAAATATCGAAATACTAGGTACGTACCAAGTGTTCCAGCGTCTCTTAATCTATGAGCAAGATTTCAAAAAAATTTTAAATACAAAATTCAAGTATAAACGAGATTATAGTAATTGCCGCAAGAAAAAAAAGAAATAAAACTTAATATAAAAAAAGCGGTAATATGTGAAGCATAGATGTGAAGTTACTACTGAGTTTGAAGAAATAAGAAAAGGAAAACTGTTAACTTATCCTTTTCCGGCACCAGAACAGGAACTGAAATTTCTCCAGATTGATCCAGACCTCCTGGAACTGGTCTCACCGACCCATTAAATTCCAATCAGCGATTTAATGTCCATATACAAAAACCCCCCTTAAATAGAGAAACGAATTAGCCTCTACATAGGGTTTACATTTTACCCCGGTCAAATTTTCGACGTACCCCCGTAATATCCCATCATACTGACTATAATAACAATACCCGAAATTCGCAAATAATTACACCTCATGACTTTTAACTGTATAAAAGCCACCTACTCTGAGAATAAAAACTATATGACTGGTTTTTTTCCGCTTAGCAAAAAAAACTACGATACCAATAAAAACCCATAATATAAAACTACGTCGTTGGACACATCCCTGAATGTTTATACAACCCCTGTGATATATTCTTATTTCAACAAAATATAAAGCCATGAAGAATATGAATTAATAAGAATTTATAAAATATAACGAAACTATCCCGCGAAACCCAGATTACAAACTCCAATAAATTACGAATCAAAGCAGAATTTCTACGTTAAATTGCCTACAAATCTGTTAATTCCGAGAAAGTATTTTTCAACCATTTACCTTGTTAATGAATCCAATGCCGTCTACGGAAATTTACCACCAATATACAATTCCACTAAATTTTAATGGAACCCTCAGTCATCGACCGTTTTGGGTCCAGAAACCTATCGGGTCGTAGCTGCCAATTGTTGGTTCCAGCTGTATTTTTCTTCCCCTACGTCGGAATTTTCGGGTTTCTTAGTAAAATGCTTATGGCTCCCAGAGCACATGCAAAAATTTTAAGTTGAAAAATGTGTGTTTACACCTTGACGGCAAATGGAGGACTGAAACTTTTAACTCCGTACCAACAGCGCTGTGACTTCTCTCAGTCGACAGGTTAGCCAAATTAAATTTACGACGGCTCGGCGAATTTTTCGCGTTACAGTGGGTACATTCCCAATATATTGTTTTAAATTTTGTATGGTATATTCCTACCACAATGTACTAACAATATACCAGGAATATACTTCGTATTTAATTTATATACATGTGAACACTAACAGGGTACATCCATTTAAGGATATACCTATGACATTCATAGAATATTGGAAAAAGTACATGATATGTACACGTAAACACTAGTAGTGTACATCCATTTATGGATATACCTATGACATTCATGGAATATTGGATCATAGACACGCAGACGTTTGTAAACGAAAGAGTTGTATTTTGTGTTGCCAGCCAACAATATATTGCGAAGTTGCGTTGGTTGAAATTTTAGGTTATGTGATCTGAAAGCAAAAAGGTTTAAGGAAGTATTTGTTAATTTGTGATAGGAATACTGGAAAAGGTGGTAAGTATTATGTTATTTTAACCCATCAAGGGATTGCAGATTTATGTTAACTATTAAATAGTTACTTATTGCTTTTATTTCTTTGATATGTTGTCTTCTGCACTGTTGTCTTAATAAAGGTTATAAATGTCATCTTCACAAAGGAGCCGCAGGTTCAATTTAAAAGTTGAAAAAAGGTTTAATGTTATTGTTCAAATAATTCAGTCTAGTGTGAATAGTGATTAATTTCCAACGACTGTATTTGTTAGTAGTGCAAATGGTTCTCAGCAAGAGCGAGTAACACAAGACTCGCTCCAACAAGAATGTACTTTAGCCCAGAATCACGAATGTCTCCCCTTGCACCAACAGAAACCACATTATCCAACTAATCCAACAACACGTTTACAAAAAGATATTTCACTGGAATCCAAATTAGCAGCTTGGTCAGTTGAAAGCAATATTACTTTATCTGCATTTAAGTCGACTATTTTAAATGGACATGATAAAATACTTAATATGCCAAAGGATCCTAGGACTATTTTGTGTACTCCCAAAGTAACCACTTGTGAAATTCTTGGCAAAGGCAGCTACTACTACTTTGGTATTGCATATGGCATTAATTTACAAGTTAATAAATATAATGTTGAGGTTACAAATAACACTGTATTTAATTTAGCTGTAAATATTGATGGTTTGCCTCTTTCAAATAGTACTAACACTTCTTTTTGGCCAATACTGTGCGAAATTAAGTCAATTTTAAGTTTGAAAAACAAAATATTTCTTGTGGCACTCTATGTGCCAGGTTTCTTCAAGGTTTCTTCAAGACTTTGTTAGTGAAACAAAAGATTTACTGAATAATGGCATTAAAATAAGGAATATGTTTAATTGTACTGTAAACATTCAAATGCTTATTTGTGACTCACCAGCAAAAGCATATATTTTAAAAGTAAAATCTCATTCTGAATATTATAGTTGCACAAAATGAACCATTGAGGGTGATGTAGCAGATAGAACTGTATGATTTCTAGAAACAGATGCTACGTTAAGAACTGATCAGTCATTTCGCAAACAACAACAGCCAGAACATCATTGTGGACAAACTGTACTCCAACATATTCCTAATTTTAATATGATCAATAATGTTCCTATAGATTATATGCATTATGTTCTATTAGGAGTTATAAAAAAGTTATTATGTGGAAAAAAACATGGCTAGATATTTGGAAAACCTCCTTACAAACTAAGAGCATCTCATATTATTCAGATGTCCCAATACTTACTTAGTTTAAACAAATTTATACCTATTGAATTTTCACGTAAATATAGAGCAATTTCTGAATGTAAACGATACAAAGGTACTGAATTTATATTGTTTCTGTTATATACTGGTGTTCTAGCAATAAAAATGTCATTGCCATACAAAATGTACAATAATTTTTTAACTTTTAGTTTTGCTATTTCAATTTTATCAAATAATGACTTGATATCTAATGAAAATTATATTACATATGCTTATACTTTGTTTTATAAATAATTCTTTAAACATTTATGGAACTGATTTTATGTCTCATAATATGCACAACTTATTGCATTTGAAAGATTGTGTAAAACAATTTGGAATTCTAGACAACTTTAGTGCTTTTCCCTTTGAGAATTACATGCAAACAACAAACATAATAAAAAAAGTTCGTTCTCGTGCAAATCCATTACAACAAGTCATTCGTAGAAGTAAAGAAGAATATTTAGTAATTAACTCTAAATTGATACTTATGAAAATAGGTTTTTAAAACCACTTTTGAGTGGTCCTCTTTTGTTAAATTGTAGTTCTCCTCAGTATAAAGCATGGGAACCCCAAACTTTCATAGTCCTTTTAGAAGAGGGCTATCGATTTCTTATCTTATTTTTTGTTTCCGCAGGAAGTGTGAGACTGATGTTTCCCATGTGCACAGAATTGGAGATAATTGCTGTGATTAAACTTTGGCTGGTAAGAGCCAAAGATAGAATGGTGAAAGCATCAAAGGAAGCTGAAGATATACCTTACAATTGAATGTAATTTTAGTCTGTTTTAGAGTTTATATTTTTCAGTTTAATATTTTCTTTGAAATAAACAAGAATACTATTATTAATACCGTTTTCTTTAGAAAGTGCAGCACTCGATCAGACCATCACCTTTATAATTTAACTATTTTATTATAATATACATATTTTACTAATTACAATAAAATGGTGGATGCGACCATCTGGGGGTACATCTTAGGAATGGACATACCTAGTATATGTATTGCAGCAATTCTGGACATTTTTAGTATATGAAGGGAATGTTCATAAAGTATCATTTCTACGGGATATTCCTGTTATATAACATGCATATGTAAGGAATATTCCAAATATCCCTAAAGCATTCCACACATATCCACTGCGGTACATTGGGACATATTAGATACATGCTAGGCACTTGATGAGACATACAAATTGCGTAACCCTAGTAAGTCGTAGGGATATACATAATGCTATTTATGAACATTCTATGAATGTACCCTATACTATGCTGAACATTTTCTGTACGTTCCTAGGACATCAAAATGTTACTTGGGTACTGGTTCATAAATTCACTCTACATTAATTTTATATTTTAGTTGTGAACAATTCATAACATCTGGACGTCTATTACATTATATAAAATTTTTAATTTATTTAAGTATAAAACTCAGTCTCCTAGTATACCTATTTTTTATCGCATCTTCGCTTAGATTACGGTTTTTTTACCATTTTACCATTTTTTTAAAATTCCATCCTCTTTCAAATAAATGATTAAAAAATATAGCATCGCATTTAAAGATTCCCAAAAAAAGTTGAAAACAAAACAATTGTTTAATCACTGTCACTTAACGATCGCTAAAGCCACTTGAATAACATTTTATTAGGCATTCTCAATTTTCAAATGATACTTACTTTGTCAAAATCCTTAAAGCGGAACAAAAGTGATTTGAATCAGCTTTCTGAAGTATTTTTAAATAGTTTAATCTATTCCACTATAGTGATTTTCGAAATAAATCAAGTATATTGAAATGCCAATACATATATAGTAATTTATAAAATTGTCGAATGCTGAAGATTTATCTAAGAAGGCGCGTTGGAATTATTTTCTGTAAAATATGTCCTCACAGTTATATTTTATTACTATAAATGTGGAGATGTATACGATTTTCCATTAAAAAATTACCGGATATGTAGAAATTTCTGAGAATATATAAAAATACTGAAAATATACCCTTCTTATAACTTGGTGTACTCTTATTGAAGGATATTATCTATTCTAAAATAACAATTTGCCAGTTCCTGTATTGCTATACCTTGCTAACCTTCTCTTACTAAACTTGTGACATGAATTACTATTGTTATGTTGTTAAATTTTATAGCTATGTACATAACCCCGATGTATTGAATATTTGGTTTTTTATTGATTTCTTCAGTTTCAAGAAATAAACGTATTAATGTAATTAGTTACCATAATTATTTAACTAGAATCTATTACAGTCTTAACTACGAAAAAGTAGTATTTAGAAAACGCGACGACAGAATCAAGAAAAAACTAGTAGGGAAAATTTAACAAATTGAGAACGACGTTTCTATTGCTGGAAAAATATATTCCTTTAGTGAATTTTAAGCAACTGGTCAACAGCTGTCTAAAGGTCTGTAATGATTGAAATACTCTAATAACTTCAGTGACTTTCTTTACATTCGGCATATTTATACGTATACAATTATTCTTCTTCTAAGTATAAAGACAATAGGATTGTTTTTTGTTATTACCAAAATAAGACATATTTATGGATGCAAATATGTATTCATAGATGAGATGAAAATTCAGTAAAGCGGTCAACAAATCAAACTGCTTTCAAAGTTATGTAAATTTATTGAGATGGGAATGGAAGTAATGGAAAAATGGAACGTAATATGAATTCATGAATTGCAATGATGCAATGGAAACTGCCAGTAGCAGCTTGCAGGACTACCAAATTCTATTGTTTGAGCAATCGCATGAAAAGTTTTGTAATTTCAATATTTCAAGTTGAATATTCAAGAATATTGAATCATTTTGATGCATAATTAGGTATAGGTAAATTAGAGATGCAAGTTTTATAATAATTATGAAGCTTTTCAAAGAAGAATAATTATGATGTCCATATTCATGAATAATATAGTATTTTCAAATATACCAGTAGAAAGTGTGGAAGTAATAATGAAATGGAATGGAAACAAACTATAAGAAAAAAGTGGCTTTAGAATTAGTGCGAGAGTTTAATTATATGACCCACCTTTTCACATGCTTCTGAAAAATAAAAGTGTTTAACCTTGTTGGACTTTAATGAAGTTCATATCTAAAGCACTTGGAACTGCGCGAAAAAGGAACTACACTAGAACAGGCCAGATTTGCAATAAAGAAGAATATAATGTATATATTGATATAGAGTACGAATAAAAGTATAAAAGAGAAATATACTACCATATCCAAAAATTACTAGGAATGATTCATACAGCTAATTGAGAATGTATCCTTGATCTTAACATAAGGACAATCGCTAAACAGTTAAAATCAAAGAAAGAAACAAGTCCGGATTGAATTACAAGCAATAACAGTCGCATATTAAAATATTTTAAAATCATAGAAATTTCGATACAAATTCAAATAGATCCACGTGCTTGTGTGAATTCTCGCTGTTTTAATGTTTCAACGTTTTAATGATTTTAAAATATTTTAATATGTGACTGTTAGTGCTTGTAATGCAATCTGGACTTATTTCTTTGATTTTAACTATTTAGCAATTGTCCTTATGTTAAGATCAAGGATACATTCTCAATTAGCTTCCCTGAATATGTAAATAAATATTTACGAAAGCTTGGAAATCTAAGAAGAGTACACTTTTCCTTTTGCTGCTAACCTCAATAGTATTTGTCCTTTTGTATCTTAATTGATCAGCAACGATCATAGGCGTTTTTCATTTTTTTGCTTATATACAGGGTGATTCATAACTATTGGGACATAGGCTAAGGGTAGATTGTTTGGACCAAAATATGGGAATAGGACCAAATATACCTCAATAAAATATTGCTTTGGAAAAAGATAAAGGGCGTTAAAGTTGAAATTTTTTTTTCATTTTTTGTTAATAATGTCTCTGTATATTTATCGATTCTTATCAAAATCGACACAGAGGCATAATTTTATACGGGCAATATTATTTTACGTATTATTTGACATTTTGTTACAGGGGGAGCCTCGTGAAGGATTTCTGATGATGAAACTGACTGGTAACTTTTTTTGACGAAATTTTTTAGTAATTTTTATTGAAAAATATGACATAGACATCATTTCTACGTAATATTGGTAATCTTGTTCAAACACGATATTCTCATTCGTTTTCGAGAAAAACGCAATTGAACAGTTCAGAGTATCGGAAGGGGATTTCAAGTAACTGACAATAAAAGAACTTTTATCTTAAGGCTTCTATTTCGACGATAAAGCATAACTAAATACAATGTAACATAAAAAGAGCAAACTCAAATTGAATGTTCTACGTGACCTCCTCCGACTTCTATGCCTTTTCTAATTCTTCTAATAAAGGACTTTCGAACTTCAAAGAACATATAATTCTGTCCCCTTATAAAGTTAGCCGCATTTTGTATTTTCCTCCAGAGTTCGTCTCTCGAGTTAATTTCATTGGCGTAAACTAGGGACTTCATATGTCCCCAAACATAAAAATCAAGCGGGTTATACTCAGGACTTCTTGGTGCCCATTCAAAATTATTTCCTCTGCCAATCCATCGTTGAGGAAATATGTCATTTAGATGAATTCTAGCAACTAAAAGGAAATGAGGTGGAGCTCCATCCTGCATAAACCACATTTTATTTGTTACAGCTAGTGACAGATTATCCAAAATATAGCTAAACGTTTTTTGCAAGAAAAATAAATAACAATCTCCATTCAAATTTAAACTCATGCTTGAAATGTCTTTCTTTCGGAGCATGCGAATTTTTTTCCCAATAGTGGCTGTTTCGCCAATTAAATACCCCTCGTCTGGTAAAAGTCGCTTCATCGGTGAACATAATATTCTTAATAAAATTTCGGTCACCATTATGCTCGTTGAGAATACGTTGGCATAACTGTAACCGTCGTGGGAGATCTCTTGGAAGCAAATTTTGAACAGGAGTGAAGTGATACGGGTGGAACTTTTCTTTTTTTAGAATTCTAATAATAGACGACAGACTTACTCCTGTTGCTGAAGACAACTTACTGTAGGATTTTCATCTATTCGAACCAAAATTTAATCTTCTTAATTAAGTGAAATTTGTTTCGGACGACCACCTTGATTTTTATTGTGAAATGAACCGGTTTCACCCAAACGATGAAATAGATTTGAAAAAGTTTTGTGATTTGGTTGCCTTCTGCCTGGATATAACAATTCATACCTTCTGGCTACAGAGCGTCCGCAAAAATGTTCTTGTGCGTATACACAAATCATATCCCGCATTTCTTCATTCGTAAAATGATTGTAACAAGAAATGTCATTTACCAGCAACAATTATTTGACAGTCCAAAGCACACTTCATAAATGAAATATTTGAAAGCCCCTTCCGATACTCTGAACTGTTCAATTGCGTTTTTCTAGAAAACGAATGAGGATATCATGTTCGAACATGAGTACCAATATTATGTAGAAATGATGTTTATGTCATATTTTTTAATAAAAATCACTAAAAAGTTTCGTCAAAAAAAGTTACCAGTCAATTTCATCATCAGAAATCCTTCACGAGGCTCCTCCTGTAAGAAAATGTCAAATAATACATAAAATCATATTGCCTGTACAAAATTATGGCTCTGTGCCGATTTTGATAACAATCGATAAATATACAGTGAAATTATTAGCAAAAAACGAAAAAAAATTCAACTTTAAGGCCCTTTATCTTTTTCCACAGCAATATTTTATTGAGGTATATTTGGTCCTATCGCCATATTTTGGTCCAAACAATCTACCCTTAGCGTATGTCCCAATAGTTATGAATCACCCTGTATATATATATATATATATATATATATATATATATATATATATATATATATATATATTTAGAATTATATCTTCTTGGGTTCAAAGGTTGTGATATGGAATAAATATATTAGTTAAAATATATTTTCGAATAAAGATTTATTAAACTTGACGTTTCGCTCTTATTTTAGGAGCATTTTCAAAAGAATATGTATAAATATTAAAATTATATTACATAAAATCTTCTATCAACACATGTGTATCAATTATTTTATCATTACTTCCTCAATTGAATAAGCTTATTACATATTAAACCGGAGTTCTGTAAGATAGAAGTACTGAGTCATTTCCTAGCTTCCTTCCTTTCCTATTATATATAACATATTTTGGTTTTCCAATTCGTCAATTTCTCACTACATAGTTCAAAATATAAAATAGACTCTAATAAATGCTTCTTGAGGAATGGTAGAGAAAATAATTACATAACGCGCAACTGAGTTGTAATGTAATTATCCATCTCCCCATTTTCGATATATCCCTATGTCAAGAAATCACAGGGAAACACATTACGCGCATTCTTAAAGTACGCTCCTTCGAAATTAATAAATAATAATAAATCAAATAATTATTATACGCATTTTAAAAAATGTCCTTCACTTTAGAGAAGTAAAGTTCAGTTGAGAAGATTAATGGTCAAAGCTAAAACATCGATTGTTGGCCATTTATCGATTCTTCAAATATCAACGAAACAGAATACTTTCCTCAAAATATACTATCTCGGAAGCTTGGACCATTTAGATAGAAGAACCTATATTTATTAACAAATCATTGAGGTGTTAGATACCAGTGTGATCCAATCCCAACATATTCTTCAATTTGGAATCACCTTGTACAAACAACAAAGACGCATTCTGACAGTATGCTGTTCCTTTTATCGGTAGCCTGAGTATTTGCCCAATATAAAACGATGGAAGATACTCTCAATACAAATAAGGACAGGCAAGATCGTTTATCACCCATTGATGAAGCGGCACCCTTATTCTCGTGCACACCTCAATATATTTCGCTTTTTTCACTTGTAAACTTGCTGAATTAATGTAGTTATTTCCATCTATGTCACCAAACTTCCTTCCTATGCTCGTCCACCCGAATAAGTAAAGAACATACAAAACCTAAAAAGGGAAAGTTTCAAATTGTATTGATGGTTCTTTCTTCATTTGGATCAATTGGAAATAATAATTCATTCAATCCACACAATGTATTTAAAATTAAAGGTCAATATAGGTTACAAGTTGAATACAAATTAGTAACATCCTGTATACTGTTTTTGTTACAGTTTCAGTTCGGCAAAATTTACAATTACATTTCATGTGACTCAACGGTAAATTCGGCTTGAAAAAAATACACACGAAAAAGACATAACTTGGAGATTTGAGAAAACAAATTGCTTTGGACTTTATGCATCGCAGGAAGTGTGACGGCAATGGAAATATTTATAGATTCGCTAATTAACATTAATATTAATGTTACTGCTATACTGTGTATTCGAGATAACTATTCACAGAACTGCGGGTGTAATAAAGTCGATGAAATGTTCAATAATTATCCATTTCATTGTTATATTGAATTATTGGAAACCATTTTCAATTCAATTTTTGTATGAGGACATCTTATTACTTCGATTCGGATAAACACAGGCGAGGACTGAAAAATATAATTGGAAAACTTAATAGGATTGTTTTCTTATTATAATTTATAAACTGATCCAGAGAAAAGTTTGGTTTTAGCGTACGAAGTAGCGCATATTTTTTCCACAAACTGACTGACTGATGAACGTAGATAATATTATTTGTATAATATTGAGCCTTATTAACAACTTATAAACAACCCACTAAGCAAGAAACGTCTTTGTGACGTTGAGTTATGTTATTTTCAAGTAACTTACAAGATAGTGTTTTAAATGAAACTCACGGTTTCTAGTTAATTCCACAATATAATAAAAGTTATTGAAAATTCTAAAAAATTGAGAATTGTTTCGATAAATCAATATCATCGTCAGAATGACAGAAGTTACATTTCATTTGATGCCTACCTGATGTTAGTAGTTATTTTTGGCTAGACCAAGAAGTGACCTAACTTCTGATTGACTTAATATATGTTTATAGAAAAAAAAAGATGTGATATTACAAATATTGAAGCTTAGATATTATTAGCCCTATGGTGATATCCTGGATATCATTTTTCCAATTAAAATCAGTATAACTGTGCAATGATATTGAAAACCAGGAAAACTATATCTGCTGATCTTTACAATATCACTTAAGAAGACAGTTTATTAGTGGAGGACTCCCTAGATTTAACTGTTCAATGACAACTTCATATTGTGGGTTTCTTAAATGTCTTCTAATTTCCAATTCTTCAAGAAAATCCAGTTCTTGTTTCTTTTCACAAATATGCAGCACTTCTAGTTTTGTGTTAGGTGTCAATGAATGATTGGTATCAAGTAGATGTTTTGCGTAGTGGGATTTATCTGGTTGTTTTAATCTGTATGCTCGTAAGTGTTCACTGTATCGGATTTCAAAATTCCTAAGGGTCTGACCCAAATAGACAGCATTACATTCTGGACATTTGAGTTTATATATACCTGACTTCTTTAATAGTGGTATTTTTGTTTTTACATTTTACAATTTTGTACTAACGTTACTTTCTGTTTTAAAAGGAACTGTTGCTGAAGATATTATGTTTGAAATATTATTAGAAATATTTCCTGCATATGTGATGGTTTTATAAGTTTTTATTTCATCAGCTTGTTTAGGAAATATTAGTTGTAATGCCACTATTTCCTCTTTTTTACTAATTAGCTTATTCATCATATCTAATGGATAACCGTTGGATGTTGCTATTTGTCTAATTGTATTAATCTCTCTATCAAAATTACATTTGTTCATAGGAACTGAAAAAGCTCTATGTATCATTGAATTATATGCTGCTAGTCTGTGTGACACAGGGTGGTTAGAATTGAATGGAATTGTTACATCAGTTTGTGTTGGTTTTCGGTAAATTGAATAATCAAGTACATTATTAACTCTTTTAATTTTTAAATCAAGAAAATTGATTGAGCTATTTTCTTCAAATTTCTAATGTAAATTTAATTTTTGGGTGTAAATTATTGATGTGGTTGAAAAATACATCTGATTGTCGTTCACTACCCATAAAACAAGCTAATATGTCATCTACATATCTATACCAAAATAGAATATTTTTCGAAATATTACTTTCAAAGATCTTTCTTTCTAAATTGTCCATAAAATTGTTTGCTAAAATAGGTGATATAGGGCTTCCCATCGGGAAACCTTCATTTTGAATATATGTCTTATTGTCAAAAGTGAAATAATTCTGATTGATGCATACATCAAATAAATTAGGTATATCTGATATAATTCCTGGATTATTATTTTTATCTTCTAGTAATTTTCTTACAAGTATTAGACATTCTTTAGGAGGAATTCTAGTGAACATATTAGTTACATCGAACGAAATGAGTTTATAGTTATCTTGCAAGTGGATTGCTTTCAACTTTTTGATTAGTTCTATTGAATTTCTAATTGAGTACTGAGATTCATATCCGTAACTATTGAGTATATTGTTGAGCTTCTTTGCCAATATATTATTAGGAGCATTAACATAAGAGACTACAGGTCTAATTGGTTTCGTTACTTTATGTAATTTAACTGTTCCATATAATTCTGGACAATGAGGATTCTTATGTATGATAGACCTCTTTTCGTAATCATTTAAAAGATAATTTGGATTATTAACAATATCCCTTACATTATTAGAAAACTTTTTTGTTGGGTCTGCTTTAAGAACTTTCACATCGCTAGATTCTATAAAGTTATATATTTTGGAATTGTAATTTTCAGTCGTCAAAATGAAATGAAATAAAAACTTATAAAACCATCACATATGCAGGAAATATTTCTAATAATATTTCAAAGATAATATCTTCAGCAACGAATACAACAATTTCTTTTGAAACAGAAAGTAACGTTAGTACAAAATTGTTAAATGTAAAAACAAAAATATCACTATTTAAGTAGTCAGGTATATATAAACTCAAATGTCCAGAATGTAATGCTGTCTATTTGGGTCAGAGCCTTAGGAATTTTGAAATACGATACAGTGAGCACTTACGAGCTTACAGATTAAAACAACCAGATAAATCCCACTACGCAAAACATCTACTTGATACCAATCATTCATTGACACCTAACACAAAACTGGAAGTGCTGCATATTTGTGAAAAGAAACAAGAACTGGATTTCCTTAAATAATTGGAAATTAGAAGACATTTAAGAAACCCACAATATGAAGTTGTCAATGAACAGTTAAATCTAGGGAGTTCTCCACTAATAAACTGTCTTCTTAAGTGATAATTGTAAAGATCAGCAGATATAGTTTTCCTGGTTTTCTATATCATTGCACATTTATACCGATCTTAATTGGAAAAATGATATCCAGGATATCACCATAGGGCTAATAATATCTAAGCTTCAATATTTATAATATCACATCTTCTTCTTTTTTCTATAAATATATATTAAGTCAATCACAAGTTAGGTCACTTCTTGGTCTACTCAAAAATAACTACTAACATCAGGTAGGCATCAAATGAAATGTAACTTCTGCCATTCTGACGATGATATTGATTTATCGAAACAATTGTCAATTTTTTAGAATTTTCAATAACTTTTATTACATTGTGGAATTAACTAGAAACCGTGAGCTTCATTTAAAACACTATTATGAGCAGATTCCACGAAGTAAGGGTCGAGACAGGTAATTTCAATAACTTACAAGATGTTTTTCTTTAAATATCTAATTCACGTAATAGGTACGACTTAGTGTTACGTTTGAATAATGTTCATTTTTGGAATGATAAATGTAAGCATATAATTGTTACTTTATTTACAAAACGTTTTTGGAATGTTAAATGTAAGCATATGGTTGTAACGTTATCAACAAAACGTGTTAAACATGTAGCGTTTATGTTGGTTCAAAAAATGTTTTAACTTTACATTTATTGTGCTATAGAAAATACAATATACTAAATTTCCAATAATAATAGTAACAATACTTATAAATGGTATAAAAAGTACAAAGCTGAACAATTCACACTATAACACCAGTTGTGTATAATGCATCTAAGTGACTTAACACTTGTATGTGCAGTTGATATAAATAAATTTCAAACGAAATATAACCATTAAATTGTCTTACAATAAATAATATCCGAATTGAAAAAAAGATCATTCACTACCATATACTACAACAGTCCATCTAGGTACTCTCTATTTTCATATATGTATTCCTTTCACAGACCGACAAATGTCTTATATTTGGTTGTTGTTTTTATTGTGTTTGGTAAAAAATTGAAAATTTTTGGTGCCAAAACGGTAGCAAATCTTTGGTTAGCATCATATCTTTTAAATGGTACGAAGATCATACCACTTGTATTATGTCTTGTTTGGTATTGATGATTTAAGAAATTCTCTGTTTTTAATTTAAAATGAAATATACAGTTCCTTACGTAATATAAACATTATTACATTTTCATTATATAATAGACTGGTTGAATAGAGCCTATCTTTAAAGAAGATTATACGCAGAATATAATTCTGTATGACGTTTAATTGTTTTAGTGCATTGTTATATAGCCCTCCCCAAACAATGTTACCATATCTCAAGAGTGACTCCACTAAAGACTTATAAACTTGCAGAAGCAGTTTTTGAGGTAAAATTCAGCGAATTACATAAAATTTATGTATCAGACGCCTAATTTTATTCGTTAAATCTTGAATATGTTCGGTCCAAATAATATGAGTCATTCATTTTGATACAATTAAAATTTGGTATGTTGCATCATTCAGTGAAAATGCTAAGTAGAATGTTTATCAGTGTTTAAAGTTAATTTGCTACACTCAAGCCAATATTTGACCTTTTTGAAGCCCCCAATAACTTTATCTGCAACAGTTTGCCAGTTCCTTGCTTTAAACAGTAAGACTGTATCATCTGCATACGAAATGGAGACGCCACTTATTTCAAATTTCAGTAGGGAGTTAATATATATATAATAAAAAGTAATGGACCAAGGACTGTACCCTGTGGTATTCCAATTTTAATATTCAAAGGGTCACTATACTCTTTTCTGATTTTCACCATTTGATTTCTTTGCCCCAGGTAATTTTCAAAAACATCTAGCACAACACCTCTGATACCATAGTGCTCAATGACATCAATGAGCTGCCGATGAGGTACTGTGTCGAACGCCCTTGCAAGGTCCAGAAAAACTGCAATCACTTTTTCATTATGGTCAAGTGCAATTTTTACATTATTCATTAGTTCGTACATAGAATCAGCTGTACTGACCCCTTTCATGAAACCACACTGATTGTTATTTAATATATTATTGAAGGTTAGATAATCAAATAATCGACTTTTTATACTTTTTTCAAAAATTTTTGCAAAGTTAGAAATAACACTTATGGGTCGATAATTGGCAATATCAGTTTTGCTACCTTTTTTGAAAATAGGTGTAACAGTAGATATCTTGAAAGACATTGGGACTTTACCGGTTAAAAAAATGTTATTTATAATACAAACTAAAGGGTCTAACAGATATTTGTGATATTTCTTTATTATCCATGATGGAATACCATCTATACCTGGAACACTATTATTCTTTAAACTATTAATATGCATAATAATTTCTGTGTTAGTGACAGGCTTTAAAGCCATGGAATTCATTAAATTTGGATAATTCATAATGATGCCTGAAGTCGGCTGTTTTATTTTTTTCGGCCATATTCAGTCCTCTGTTAATAAAGTAGTTGTTGCAAAAATTAGCCATTTCCTTATCATTATTGAATGGCTTGTTATTTTGATTGAGTATATTGACATCATTATTAGTTTTATTTTTATTTTCATTTGTTGCATCAGATGTTATTTTATAGATTTTTTTCATATCGTTATCATTATCATTGATTAGTTTTTTATAATAGTCATGTTTTGTAATTTGCATAATCTTGTTAAGATTGTTTCTATAATTTCTGTATTTCCGAAGTAAATCATTATCATCTTTATTATTAACTACTAACTTTTTCAATTTGTCTCTATGTTTTACCGATTGAATGATGCCATTGGTGATCCACGTCTTAAGTTTTTTATGTACTGGAATAGATAATGTTTTTGTATTGTGACATTCTTTATATGTGTTTGTAAAAGTATCTATAAATTTTTGATAAGCCAGATCTGGATCGGTTTCAGAAATCACATTATACCATTTTATTGTACTTAATTTACTTTCGAATTTAATTTCGTCAAGCGTCCTAACCGTTATCTCTTCTATGCTTTTCTTTGAAGTAATAATGTTTTGAGTGAAACTAATATTTGAATATATTGGGAAGTGATCAGTGAATCATAAACAAGCTTATTCATTTCTATGTTTTTTCTTATAAACATGTGATCAATACAAGTTCTGCTTTCTGGAGTCACTCTGGTATATGAGTTAATGTAAGATTCAAAACCAAAAAATGACATCATAGATATATAGCTATTTGTAGTGGGTTTAGTTGGATTGAGTATATTAAAATTTGTGTCACCCAAAAAAATATCTATATTTTTCTTATTCAAATTAAATAGAAAGGATTCCAGATCCGACAAAAATAAGTTATCGTTAACATGTCAGAACTGAATAATCCACATTGTGTAAGGTACACCGGGGTAAGTGGAAGCGCGAATTTCAGTACCTCCACTTTGACCCGACTAAACGAAAAAACCTATTTCTTAACCTTCCTCATATTTAGTAAGCTGATTGTAGAGACATTACTTTAAGTTTATACCAATATAGTAAATCACCATGGTTTTCAATTTTTCTTTTATGACTTTTTTCATGTTTTTTGTCATTGGGTTACACTTTCCCCCGATGGTTGGGGCAAGTGTAACGCGACACGACACTTTTTAGCATTCAGAACTGAATAAAGTTTACCGGGATAAGTGTAAAGAACTAGTCTTGTAAACTGAATTAGGAACAATTTATTACATAAACATTAATATCGTTTATCCTACATTATAGACGTCAAATAATACATTAAATTTGATTTTCCCTCTTTTATCTATAGTAGGCGAAGGTAAATGTTTAAAAATCTCCCATTCGTTAACTATGCTTCTGTCTTCAACATGAGGCCAATTGAATGTCGATGTTTTCCCTAGTCTTCTACAAAATTTCACTTCCAGGCATGGTTCCTTCTCTGTTAGCTGGCCTACATACATCTTGACCTGTTTTTTCTGTTCAAATTTCACAACAACCCAATCGCCCACATTTATTTTCGACATGTCTAGCTGCAGTTGATCGATGAATTCGCTGGTTTCGTTCATCTCCTCTACTTCATGTAGACTGGAATCACTTGAATGGCTTAGCAAATCTTCAATACTGCTATCGTCACTGCTTCTCTCTTCAACTATGGGTCTCTTTCTCTTTACCTTCGTCTTTCGCTTTTCGTTGCCTCCAACTTCCTCTTCTGTTTCTAACTTAATATTTACGATGTTTTCATCTTCGGTTGTTTTCATGGCTTTTGTTCTTTTGTTGGTTACTTTTTTTGTAACCTTTGTTTTTCGATTTCTTCAAGCTTGGCACTTGCGTCATCTGAAGTGAACACTTCAGCACCTCCGCAGATTCTTTTTTTTGGTGTTTGCTTGATTTGTTCTGAAAGCATCTCTTCGAACGTTTTTTTCTTTGGGCTTGAAGGTGTTGAGACCTCACTCACACTTACTATGGATGTTGGTGCTGGTGATTTTTTTCCGCCGTTAAATCCGGATGATGTTGATGGTGTTTCTGGATTTTTTTCGCAATCTAATTCGGATGATGTTGATGTGCTGGTGGATTTCCTTCGTCGTACACTCTAACTGTTTCCGGTGTTCAGGGATTTCCTTCCACTATGGTGGTTGTTGCAGGTGCTATAGCTGTGATTCTTTCATCAGTTACTGTACTAGTAGATGTGGATCTATCTGCCAGATTTTCTTTATAATTGCACCACCGTCTGTAAGCTTGCGGTTCATACATCTCTATGGGTATTACAGCATTACAAAATGGATATATCCCTGCTTTCTGAAATCCATTTTTGATAATCAGTGGATCTAAGTTTTTCCAAATTATGGATATGTTGCCGGCAAAAATAGATTTCGGAAGTTTGTATCCATAGTTCTTCCTCTGCCACTTTATAAGTTCTTCCTCCCATTTCAATTTTAGGGGCCGGAACACGCTGAGGTCCATGGGTTGAAGGATGTGGCTGGTGTGAGGAGGAAGCTACAGAATAACTATGTTTTCTTATCTAGCTATTTGCACAAGTGAGAATCCAACATGAGAACTACGGCCATCGTATACAGAGTGTCCCGGGACTAATGGGAAAAAAGTCAGGAGCGTATAATCTGAGCTAAAATAATGTTAGTACTTCATATAAACTTTTACTATGCAGGCCCTCGTTTTCGAGTTATAGGCCTCCAAAGTTTTAATTTTGAATTTGGTTTTTATTTGTACTATTCATTTGATCTTTATAAAATTTACGGCAAAGCTATAATGTATGTGTATGTTTATTTTGGTAAGGTAAACAGATTTACAGTAGTGCATTGAAGCCAGGGACGGACTACTCGCTATGGTTAGTGATCCAAAAATTTTGCAGGTATGGCACACCCTGTATGAAATTATGGAAATTCATTTCCCCACACATTAAGCTAACGAAAAGGTACTCTTGTTGGAATTCGATAAAATAAGCCGTTTGGCTAATATTTACAGTTTTATTAATGCACTACGAACCAGTTTACGCATTCACCATTTTTATAAGTACACAACGAGGTAAAACTAACTTTTAATAGATGTCCAAAATTTACCTAGAGTACTACAAAAAATAATTTAACGATAGCAGAAGATGAAAAACATTAACGACTTATTAATTGGAAAGTTGGTAAAAACTATTTATAAGTGTTTTTACCGTTTATCAAGTTACCATAGGATTAGTTGTCAAACGTTGTGTAGAATAGTTCGTAGTCAGTACTTGTCAATAATTCATAAGTCCTTAATTTAACAGTTACAATAGCAGAATTCGCTTTTATTGAGTACGCAGATAAACATCTAATGTATGGACTGGCTTCTCGAAACTGTTTAGAGGCCAAAAGGCTTTATGAAGAACATTTTGCAAACAGAGCATTACCAGACAGACGAATGTTTGGGCGTATTGATCTCAGGTTACGAGAAACAGGTATGAATAAGTAAATGTAATTGTCCATGTATACAAAACAAAATTTTAAATTTTAGGAAGATTTTCGCCAAAAAAAGCTGGAGAAGGTCCAGTACGAAGCATACGTACTGTGGCAGTTGAACAAGACTTGTTAAATGCAGTTGATAATGAACCATCGAGTTTTAGAAAATTATCAAGAGAACATAACGTCTCGAAATCAGTTGTTCATCGCGTCCTAAAAGAACAGCTGTTATATCCTTTTCACATGAAAAAAGTACACCGTATGACAGTGGCTGATTATCCTGCTCGACTTGAGTATAGCCAGTGGTTTCTGCGACAACAACAAGCAGACAACACATTTATTAGTAACGTTCTCTTTACGAACGAACCGGGTTTCACCAGAGATGGAATCATAAATTCTCATAATATGCATTTATGGGATGATGTGAATCCACATGGCATTATCCAAACTAGGATCCAGCATAGATTCATGGTTAATGTTTGGCAGGAATAGTTGACAATAATTTGATACAGCCATACTTTATTGACGGTACTTTGACCGGTCAGAGATATTTGGAGTTTTTTGCAAAATGAGTTATGGAACCTGTTTGATGATGTGCTACTACAAACTCGTAGGAATTTATGGTTCATGCATGATGGGGCCCCTCCTCATTTCAGTTTAGATGTACGACAACATTTACACACAAGGCAATAGATGGATTGGTCGTGGAGGCCCTTTTCAATGGCCACCGCGATCAGGAGACGTTAATCCTATGGATTTCTTTCTCTAGGTTTATCTCAAAAGTAAGGTATACGCAACACCTGTGCAAACAAGGCAAGATTTAATAGACAGAATTGTGTTACACTGCAATGTTATTAGAAACAGTGTGAAATTGCTCTTTCAAGTGCAAAGAAACAACCTTCGTAGACTTTGTTGTTGTTGTTTAGGAATTAGTTTTAGTCTAATGTTTTATAACTTGTGTTTTTTGAGGTTTTCTTAATGGTTTAATAATGTTATATTCGTAATTTTGATGAAAAGCAAGTAAATTCTGGACATCGTATTAATAAGTTAGGTAGATTTGTACGTAGTGCATTAATAAAACTGTAAATATTAGCCAAACGGCTTATTTTATCGAATTCCAACAAGAGTACCTTTTCGTTAGCTTAATGTGTGGGGAAGTGAATTTCGATAATTTCATACAAGGTGTACCATACCTGCAAAAATTTTGGATCAGTAACCATTGCGAGTAGTTCGTCCCTGGCTTCAATGCACTACTGTAAATCTGTTTACCTTACCAAAATAAACATACACATACATTATAGCTTTGCCGTAAATTTTATAAAGATCAAATAACTAGTACAAAAAATAAAAATAAAAACTAAATTAAAAATTAAAACTTTGGAGGCCTATAACTCGAAAATGGGGGCCTGCATAGAAAAAGTTTATATGAAGTACTAACATTATTTTGGCTCATATTATACTCTCCTGACTTTTTTCCCATTAGTCCCGGGACACCCTGTATAAGAATCACCGGTGTTTCTTGGGGTACATTTTTTAGAAAATTGTTTTTGAAATAATTTTCGAATGTTTCGGCCTCCATCCAGCCATTTTTTGTGGCCGAGTATGTTATCCCTATATATTCGTCACACTTCTTTGCAAGCCATGTATCCCAGACATTTTTTCCTTTAAAAACAATATGTGGAGGTAATTTTTCCACAGCAGCGTTTGCCCCCACTAACACAGTGATATTTTCTTTTCCAGATCCGCTTGTTGCCCTATGAGCAGCTGTCTTCCTTTGGCCAACAACTTTTATTCTGCTCGGGTCTAAGCAAAAACTGGTTTCATCTATGTTGTAAATAATTGCTAGGGCAATATCATTTACGACTTTCTTTAGCAAAGTAAAATAATCATCAATTATAAATGGGTCTACGCTTCTTTTTCTTGCAACTTCCACTACTTGTGGTTTCTTCTGGCTTAGGTTGAATGTTTTCTTAAATCTTGTAAAGTAATCGTCGCCTGGTATTCCATTTTGGAATGAATTCGGAATGTTCTTTTCCTTGACATACCGAGCTATTAGTGACAACAGTTCCTTTTAAGAAAGGCCGAAGCCCTATTTTTCCATAAGCTTTATGCTTTCGGCTATGTTCCGTTCTTCCTCGTACGGAATGGTGGTGGGTTTCCCATAGTGGAGCTTTTGACACCCCTTTGACCCTTAACATGTTTGAAAAGGGCTGCTTTCGGAATATTATACGTCTTTGATGCTCTGTATAACGTTACTTCGTGATTTTTCACCGCTTCAATGGCTGTTTTTAGCGTTTCCTTTGAGTATTTCACTGGTGGCTTCTTTCTAACATACGTCCGTACCATCTCTGAAACAAAGGTGAAATGAATTATCATGCAGAACGTTACACCTCAGTACTTGATTAACGCGGATTCAACTGGGGCAAGTGGAACCTAACATAGGTTACACTTTCCCCACTAGTAATTTTTTCTGGGGCAAGTGTAACCCATGCATGTATTTTTTTTGTGCTTGAAAATACGTTTTTCATAAGTTCAAAATGCTACGAAGTATTGTTTATGAAGTACTTACTTGAATCGTTTCAAATTTTTTCAGGAATTCCTTGGTCGTAACTGACAAAAACAATAGACACGTGCAAGGTCGCTATGCGATGAAAAATGCCAACGTTCACGCCACTGCCGAATTCGAACAGTAAATGAATGGCTGCAGGCTCCTTATAGCACTGAGCGTCAGAAGGATGTGTATGGGCTATTTTACAATGAGTGGCGCTGCATTACGGGCAAATATACAGTGACTATATACAAGACAGTGGCGACAATTGAGTATAAGCTCCGCCCATCCGCCATATTGAGGCTAATTTGAATATCAAATGCATATAATTTAAATAGAAATTTATGATGAAATTATCAATTTGAAACACAAATACATGAAAATATACATTATATATCTTTGATTTTGATAGGAAATGGGTATATTTAAATAAAACACGCAATTTTTATTTTTTTACCTAATAATATTTAGTATATAATAAGGATAAATAATGATACAAAAAAATAATGAATATTAATTGCTTGTATAGTATGATAGGGGACAAATCATGCAAAAAATTATATTGCTATAGGTACAACTGTTATTGTCTTCAAATATAACCATAGATTCAGTTAATTGTCAAGTAAAATCTATAAATAACAAATTCAACAACAAAAATATAACATATATTACTTGATCGGTTTCCTAAATTACATTTGCATCGTCAGGATTATAAACTATAAAAATTGATATAAATAAAATTTCTGATGTGTTATTTGTCTTTTATTGATTTTATTTGATAATTATGGAAAACTTTTTTATTTCATAACAAGTTACCTGCTAATGACTTACTACTATATTTTTTTGAGGCGGATTCAAATTTTTTATAACTAATTTTCAACCAGAAAACAGTGAATCTATTAATTATTTTGCTTTTAAGTTGGTGACAATTTGGTAAATTGAAATGTATTTTCGACATTTCCTTTATAAAAAATTCTTTTATGTCTATATTCTGGAGTGAAACAATATCTAAATATTTTAAGAAAACACATTCCATTTCTAAAAAATAATAAAAAAACCTCTTCAGTCACAAAAAAAGGGATTGTTCTTTAAATCTTTTGATTAAAGAGAGTTTTGAAAACTTCTTATATATTGGTTTTTTTGAACCTGCTGCACCTACACAGGCAACACAAGTTTTTGAAGTTTTCACAATACTTTTTAAAATATATCCTGAAATATTATATAACGAATTAAGTTCGCTGAAATTTAAATTCTATGAGGGAGTCTTTAAGTCACTTGGAAGCTTTACTTCATCATACACTGTATTTAAGTCCTTAAGAGAATCCTAGAATCCCCCAAGAAACTCCCGTTCATCTTCTTCGTAACTACTGGTACTTCCACTTTTTAAATACTGTGATACAGATATTAATTTCAAGTTATTTTTAACTTGTACCGCATTCGGTACTATTTGTTTGCTTCGCAACACGCTAAATAAATTTTCAAGGCAGTCTTGAGAAAATCGGCTAGTTAAAATATATTCATAATTTTTTTTTCCAATAATTCTGACTGTAGTTCTAACATTGATTGTGTTGAGATTAGAACACCCGTTTGTGAAGGTTTCCAAATTTTTTTATAGCCAACCAACATATCTGAAAATAAACTTATAAATCCTTCCAAAAATGATATTGTTTCTTTATAAATGTCAATATTAAATTTGCTTAGAGCACAAGAAGGATGTCTCGAAGTCATTAAATAAAACCATTTTTCTACTTGGTCAATAAACCATGCCGTTGTTAAATATTCTGGTTTATCAAGTTCTTTAGCTAAAAATTTGAGAGCGCTACTAACTGAGTGACTAACAACATTAGTTGAAGTTGACACTTTCATTTGAGAAAAATGTGTCGGAAGGAGATCTTCTTCTGAGAGTTTCGGTGCAAGTTTAAAAAAATTATCTTTCTGATGATTTAATATGTCTGAGATATGACTGGACATGATCATGTTAGAGGATAAGTCCATACTTTAGAACAATATTATTTGGTAACTGGATGATTTTATTTGTCACTAACATAGATTTAATATTTTTAAATAGGTGAGGAACATCTGCAAAGACATACATTTTTATCATTATTTAATGGTTGCAGAATCTTGCATTTTATAGGACTGTACTTTCCAGCTTTAATATCCCAAGCTTCCCACAAAGCTTGATTACAGGGACCCATATCTGATGTAATACTTAAAATATTCAAATTAAGCTGTTCGGCATTTTTAAATATATCTATTATTATATTCTTCATGACAGCTCCGTTGACAGAGTCACTGGTGAAGTAATAGGCCACAACCTGTTTCCAACGTCCTGTAATACCTCCCAGCATAAACACTAAGATAAACACTAAGATGTGTGTCGCCAAGCCTGAATGTTCAGGGAGAGTAACATCTCCAAAATATTTATTCAAGGAGGTATCATATATTTTTCCTGGAGTGATAGCCATTTCATCCAAAACCAAGACACAATCCTTTTCATGAGTTGAAAATTGCTCCACTTTCAATTCTAAAAATGAAAATACCTCATTTAGAATACCTAAATCGAACTTCAAGCTCTGGAGTTTTCTCTGTAAAGTTCTGGTTGATGGGACAGGATATCCTTGTTTTATTAGTTCAGTATATCCACTACTACCACAACTAAATTTTAATTTTAAAGAACTTGTAACGGTGTTGTTGGTCAACTTCATTAGTTTTGTTGATTTTCCATTTTTTCTCTTTTTTAAAGCTTCTATTTGATCTTCGTTGAATATTTGCTTTAGTAGTTCTCACAGTCCGAAGAATTGGGAGTTTTTTCTCTTTTTTTTATTAGCTTCTTTCGTGTGGCTCTTACAGTTTTTTTGTATCGATAAGCTCTACGTTTTTCTCTTCCGTACAACTTCTTGTACCTGTTTAATTCAAGCTGTAACTGAGCTATTTCACTAATTGGATCAATTTCTGATATTAACGGTGAGGGAGCTGTGGATAGACTGTCTTCACTCAAACTGCTTTTAGATATCGACAATTGTTGACCTGATTCTACATCCAAAGCTAAATTTGAAGTAGATGGTTCCGGTGATCTCATCTAGAGCTATATTTTCACCTAGAACTAATGATTAAACTATAATTGCAACAAAACACATTTAATAGGACAAAAACTAAGAGTTTTTCATTATTATGTGGGGATTTGTTGTAATTACTAAGAGATATCTACTTACCCGACAAATGTTTAGGTTTTTTTGGAGAAATAAATTTCCTTGGAACTGGGGATTTCCTTTTAGGTTTTGGTTCCACAAAGGAAAATATTGTAGGAACAGCATTTGACTTTAAAATTTTCTTGCCATCTACACGAGGTCGCTCCCACATTTCAGGAGCAAAATGAATCTTAAACAAAATCTTACATTCAATTTTATCTCAATAACGACAAACAATAATTTTAAATTAGATATAACAATTATAAGTAGTAAAACCAAGGCTTCTACCTACCTCACATAAACACGAATAGTCTGTTGGAGTCCAATGATCTCTTCTAGTTTTAATAAGCCATTCTTTTCTTCTAGATGGATCTCTAGGAAAACGTTTCATGAGAAACCCTTTTTTAGCAGAATTGCTGCAATTTATTGCAGCACAGCCCGGCATTTCAAATGTTATTATCTATAAAAATCAAAACTTGATAAATAGTATACAATTTGTAGGGTTAAGCAAGCTAGCTTACCAAATATCACGAATTTTCCGATTCGAAATAAGATTATTCATAAGTCCAAATACAAGTCTTTCAATTGTGTAAAGGCAAAACACCTCTTTTTCACTGAATATTCACCAAAAAAGCACAAAACCAATAATTCTAATCACAAGTATAACCAGCAATATAAGAAACTTCGTATACACCAAACGTAAACAAAGAGATTTTGGCCTCAATATGGCTGCCAAACTGCCAGCCAATCAAAAACGGGTTACCCTATTGTCGCCACTGTCTCATATATAGTCACTGTAGGCAAAAGGTTATGCTAGTAATGGTGACATTACTTTGTGGCAGAATGATATTCTCTATATTGAAGTTAATATGATCTCTAATAAAAACAAGTATTCCATCACTTTGATTATTCTTACTGTTATTAGAAAATGTCTGGAAACCTGGGATTGTATAATTATTTGTATTAATGATATTTCTTGTTTCACCAAAAATTATTATATCCAAGTCTTTCAGTTGAAGTTTCAAGAAAAGTTAAGAAAGATTCAAAGTTTTTTCGTGCACTACGAATATTAATATGTAAAATTTTGAGTACGGACTTTCTAGAAACTGAGTCTGTATATAGTTGTAAGTCATATCTGTGGTTTATATTATTCAAAGCTTCGGCTTCTTCAAATTCCACTTAGAATATCTAATTCAGCGATATTCATTAGCTTAACAAAGTACAGTAAGGCGGAACCTACAATAAACTAAACATATTGTGTATACAAAAAAAGGAAGAATCACTCATTGGTATAGTTAATCTTACTCCTTAACATTTGAAGGTGAAATTTTAACGTTGGACAATCACGGCTTCTGCTTTCATGTTCGGTAGAATAACTGGTATTAAACTTTGCATTTGAAACTTCGCAATTTTTACAATGCTTATGTTGTTTAGGGCAGTCTCTTTCTAAATTCTACGCAGAACATATAGGGCACATAATTGTGTTTAAACATTTATAATTTTTATGGAAGTACTCCTGACACTTGAAACACTTTGGCACCTCCAAATCTTCGTAAACCATATATCTCTCTCTATCTCTATACATTACCGACATGTTTTTGTGTTAACTCCTTTGTTAAGTATAATTGAAATATAATAGAAACGTAACACCCTTGTTAATTTGAAATAGGTTTATTTTAAATATATCAGCTACGTTGATGTATTAACATGTTTGAATCATAAAAATTATAAATTCACAAAATGTTTCAAATAATGCATATGTCTCGTCTAAACTTCTTTAAAATTTGGTGTACAAGTTTGTAAACCTGATAAAACAACTATTTATTTTGTTTCCATTACTAGGGGAAACGCGGAACGCGCCCGTGAAATTGGAACAGCAAGAGCCTACTGTAACCCATAATGCCAGAATTATCCCGACCCACCACAAATTACTTATCAAAGCTCCGTTTTCCTTTAGTTTCGTTTGTACATTGCAATTTCGAAAAATGTGTTTTTGATAAAGATGAACCGTAAAGTAAGTAGTAAATTTGTTTGTTTACTTAATTATAGGGAAAACATCTACCGGTTGAAGGTTTGAACCCCTACTAATCTCTGACTAATATAATTTTGATTATTATATGATATGGCGTAATATGTGATTATACCTCAATAAATAGGTCGGTAATCTGATGTATTACTGTTTAAATTATAGTTAATTCTTTTCAAGTGCATTGCATTTTTTCGGCACCTATAATACAAAACATAAATCTTCTCTTTGGAATAAGTAGTCCCAATTTACAGTATAGCTGCATGTTTGTAACTTTCTGTATAATCATTACTTCACATTAAGTTACAGTTTTTATCAGTATATATGAATATTTAAAATTATCAGTTTGGGTGCATTTTACGGCTGTACGCCTTCTGGAATAAAACACTATATAGCTGGTATCAACCAACTGCTTTATTTTCATTTACAGCAATTACCTTGAGCGTATTCAAAAAGGCATATACGGAGGCTTATATTCAAAGTTCAAAACATACTAGAAGAGCATAGTGCATTATGGAACGAAAGTCCAACCTTAGTAGTTAATACCTTAAGTATAACTTATCAAACTAACATCATACCACCAAAAGTAGATGCAGATGATAATAATACTAATAACTCAAATTTAGAATAATTCAAATGTGCTAATAATCCATCCCAAAATCCATGAAAATATAAACCAACCATTTTTAAAGTTATTAACACTATGGGCAACAAAACATGTCTCAGTCATAATGCATTCAGTGATTTATTCAACCTATTTTCATTATGAACTAATATTATTACTCTCATCAAAATAACTGAATTTTTTATAATTTCAAAGTAATATCCAAATTAAATAATGATTATGATTCTTATTCCTGTTTATCTATCTAATAGTATCATATGGCTGTTTGTTTTAGATTATACAATGCTATTTAATTGCTTTTTGACATTTACTAAATCTCAATGAAATTATCTGTCACTAATACTCCACTAAATCTCACTGTCAAAAATGAATAAAAATTTTTATTGAGTTAAATAAATTCAATTATAATCAAAGTCTTCCAAATATAAATGATAACCACAGTAAGTTGAAATTAAAAAAAATTACCAAATCACAAAGTAAACAAATCTTAGTTTCCCTTTTCTTTAACAAATAACCAAAACCTTACTTACCCAAATACAAATTAAAAACTAGATAAATTACCAACTAAAACATGTTCAAATAATTTTGAAATGTCACAATACTTTATACGTCTTCTTCTGATTGTATAATTATTCATAACGTATACTTATTTATCGTTCTTAATTTGAATTCAAATTTATAAATTTACTATTTAGATGCATCTAACTGTTTTAATTTTGTTTTAAGGCCTGACGTTTTGAATGAAATAATGTATGATTCAATTAATCTGGAACGTACTCACCAGAAACTTGGACTGGAAAAAAGCGTACCTCGTACCATTCTAAATATAATTTAGAATACAGGATCTTTCACTAAATTTTTTTTGAAGCACGCACGCACTGAATTTATATTGGATTCCGAATAAAGCTTTCCTCTATTAATGACTATACAAATTATTATGAAATATTTACAATATTGGAAAATTCTTATACAAATATTTTCACTTCAAAATATGAAATTCAACAATTCATATATGTTCTCTATTCGAGATATCAAAGCGACTCAACATATATGTTATCTCTTCGAGAGATGAAATGCAACTGTACTATTTTTTTCAACAAACTCCCACATTATTTTTGGTGGTTACCCACTCTTCTTTTTTAAAAAAAAACTAAATTTGTTTTTCTTATTACAAATAAACTTGGGATTCTTTTATTATAACTACATGCCTGCAGTGACTTCTGTTTTCTTCAACCTTGAATATTGTACGTCATTAAATTCATAACAAACTATATAAAAAAGACAACCTCAAAGTAATACGAGTACATCAAAATGTCAGGAGTAAAACAATGACCAATGGATCAATATATTAGAGACTTTGATATTGATATAATAGAAACTTACTCTTTGGAACACATACAAGAATGCAGAGATATTTTAGAAATTAATAAAGATTGTGAAAACTTTAAAATTATTCATAATAACATACGAAGCATTAATAAAAACCTAGACGAATTTAAAATTCTCTTAGAAAACTTACGTATCGGATTCGATTGTATTGTCTTATCAGAAACATGGGCAGTGAGAAATTCGGACCTATATAATTTAGAGGGATACAAAATTATATAACGAGGGGGATTTCAATCAAAACGATGGAGTTGTTGTATACATAAAATCAGAGTATAATTATACATACTCAATCATACCTTTGAATGAAAGCAAAATGTTGCAAATTAAAATCATTCTCAATGACAAGAACAACTTTCTTATCAACGCTATATATAGATCCCCAAAAAGCAATCTCGATCAATTCGTTATCAGTCTTCAACATTACTTTGAGAGTTCAGCATTCCAACCAGAAAGTTATAACATTTTCATTGGTGATTTGAATATTGACCTACTAGAGGATAATGAATATAATACAGACTATAACAACACACTTAACGAATTCGGTTACATTTCCACGAAGAATAATCCAACAGGAATACAGGGTGGACGTAGTTCATGCATTGACCATATATTTTTAAAATCCAGACTCAACGTACTCGATCAAATACTGCCCCTAGTATTACAAACCGACATTACTGATCATTTCTCAACAATACTACAGATAGTACTGGAAAAGACCAAATGCCCCAAGGAACGAGAAATAGTGGAATACATAGATGAAATAAAACTTAAAAATATAATCAGACAAAAATCTTGGGATTTCTTATACTTGAATCCAGATCCCAACAATGCAACAAATACTTTCATTGAAATACTTCAAAGATATATAGACGGCTGTACATATACAAAAAACGTTAAAGGAAAAACACGAAGATCGCTCCTTGGATGACAAATGCTTTACTTACCTCAACTACCACAAAAAATAAAATGGCTCAACTTTTGAGAAGAAACCCAAATGACAACGAACTAAAACTATAATACAAAAAATATAGAAACAAATTGTCGACTCTAATTGAAAAAACTAAATTCAAATACTATAAAAACAAAATCGAACTCAAAAAATCAAACACAAAAGCTTTATGGAATGTGGTTCAAGAAGTAAGTAACACCAAAAAATCGAAGATCTCTATTGATAATATTGGAAATGAAATAGGAGAGTTATTAACAAATCCTAAGGACATCGCAAACGAATTCAATACCTCATACAATGGCACTGGGAAAAGACTTGCACAAAATATAAACCCAGATCCTAACTACAAAATCAATAGACCCTCCCTTCCAAACTCAATTACACTCCTACCCACAAACACACTTGAAGTAAACAGCATTATTCGAGAGTTGAAAAACCACAAAGCCGTGGGATCAGACGAAATCAAAACGGAAACGCTCAAAGTTATCGCGTCATTAATAACTGAACCGTTAACTTACATCTTCAACAAATGCATAGAAACTGTTATCTGGCCTAGAGCATTTAAACATTCAGTTATCATTCCAATATATAAAAAAGGTAACAAAAAACTGACAGAAAATTATAGACCCATTTCATTAATCACCCACTTATCAAAAATATTTGAGAAACTTCTAAAAAACAGACTACAAAATTTTATAAATAAATATAACATACTTTCCGAAAGACAATATGGTTTTCGAGAAAAAACGTCCACTCAAGATGCTATTCTGACCCTTACTGAAAAAATATATAACTCGTTAAACAACAACAAACCCTGTCTATGTGTTTTCATTGATTTATCGAAAGCATTTGATACTGTTAGCCACGAGTTGCTCTTTCAGTCGCTGGAAGACATCGGTATCAGAAATATTTGCTTAGATCTATTCAAAAGTTATATTACGAATAGGCATCAGACAGTCCGAATAAACGGTGTCGACAGTAAATCGTTAGTCGTACAATGTGGAGTGCCTCAAGGTACGGTCCTCGGACCCCTACTTTTCAACATCTACATGAATGGACTGTTTTCTGTGAAAAGCAGAGGTAATATTATCGGTTTCGCAGACGATTCCGCGATTTTCTACGAGGCCGATACCTGGACAGAACTAAAAGAAATAGTAGAAACAGACTATATTATCATTAAAAAATGGCTTGCAAGCAGGTTGCTAACTATAAACTTTCTAAAAACCAACTTCCTACCTTTCAGTTGTAATAAAACAAATCTGCCTCACTTTACTCAGCTCAACATCCTCGAGGGTAAAAACAATCTTACAATTACAGCTGAAAGTAACATAAAGTACTTAGGAGTCATAATAGACTGGAACATGAAATGGGACTTACACATCAACTACGTAGCCAAAAAACTACAATGTATCCTATATAAACTAAGATACATGAAAAAAATCCTTCCTGTTCATCATTTGCTCACACTATATCATGCACTCGTTGAAAGTCATTTTCGATATGGTTTATTAGCATGGGGAGGTGCACTAAAATCCCACAACCGACCCCTTGAAGTTCTACAACGACGATTCCTGAAAATTATTCTAAATAAAAACTCAAGATATACAAGTGATCTACTATTTCAAGATTCAGAGGTACTCGACCTTAAACAACTCTATTACTACAATGTCAGCATGAAGTACTATACAATAAAACACTCGTCAAACTTACCAAAACATACCTATAACACTAGACAAAGAAATAACTATGTAATACCACAAATAACAAAATCACTACTGAGAACTAGTTTTTCTTATAACGCTCCAAAAATGTTCAATACTTTACCTGAAACAATTCGCGCTATACCCAACTCATTCCAATTCAAAAAACAGCTGAAAATGTTCATGAAGAGATCTAAAGTTCGAGTATTTTGAGAATGATTATTTTAACCAATCGATATTGACCAAGAAACTTCCTCGTTATATTTCGTATACATTTTTATCTCTATCCCATTTCCATGTGTGTTAAATATGAATACGCCTCAAAAAATATTGTTATTTTATTATATTTTATATATATTTTATCATTCACACTTTTACCCATATTAAAATCGTTGTTGTAACCTTCTAACATTTTAATTTATCTGTAGTATTATATGTCCTAAAATGGTTAATAAATATTATTTTTATGACATTTTATTTTGTGATACTGAGTACTGTAGTTCGTTCATGTTGTTTGTAGTATATAACATTTTTGTATTGACTTCACTCCAATGGATTATATGCATAGTTCTACTGTATTTAGGCCTAATTATAATTTAAAATTCTATGTGTCGTTGATTCAATTTTATACATATAATTTATAGTGTTTTTATTTATATTGAATTCAATAACTAGTATTGTTGTATGTGACCATTGTATATGATTAAATTCTATTTTTTGCGAAACAAGTGTAATAACACTTATCGCCAACCTACTTTATTCACTCCATGTAATGTTCTTGTAAAGCGATATTTTTTTTGAATAAAGTTGTTATTATTATGTGACCATATATGATTAAATTGTATTTTTTGCGAAACAAGTGTAATAACACTTATCGCCAACCTACTTTATTCACTTCATGTAATGTTCTTGTAAAACCATATTTTTGAATAAAGTTATTATTATTATATTATATTTTTCAATTGTGACATGTAAATGTCATCGGAAATTAAATAGTGCCAAATCTTACATATTATCGGTTTCTCAACCATATTGATTTCATAGACAATACTGGGTGTGCCAAAAGTATTGCATATAAAAAAATATTAAATGAAATTCTTTTGAAATAAGGGAACTGTATTAAATCCCCTTAATAAAAGAATAACAAATCGATTCCTTATACTATTATAATTTCATCTTTCAACATTGCCCAATATTACCCTAGTATCTTCGTAAAACATCTCATTATATTCCAAATAATTACTAACCATTTCTAATATCTTATCTACAATAAAATTAAACAACTGTCCCGAATCTCCATAAAACTTATTAACTCTACAATATTTATATTTAAAATTTCACGTGACATAATATCATTTGTTCCAAATTATACATAATATATTTATATGTTTGTTCAATGTTAAAAACCCCTCTTTCATTACCAGTAGTCTGGTCTAATAATTTATAACTATTTTGTGCTCCTTCATTACCTACAATACAAATAGTAATAATAATTTTGTACAAAAATTCTCTGATCTTTTTGCAACTTGTAATGATCTTACAATTACTAAATCTCCTTTTTCAAAAATCGTATTCTTTTTATTTTTTCGATTCATTCTTTTAATATATCTTTTAGCTTGTTTCTGCAATCTTTCATTTAACTTATTCATAACATCTTCCATTTCTAATTTCCGATTAACTACCCAATTTCTTTGAGGTGTTGTGCCTGTAAATAAATACTCTGGGCATTCATTTGTAACACCATGAGGCATTTGATTAAGGAATCTTTCTACCTGATTTAAATTATTTTCCCGTTGACAGTGATCCTGATTACATAATATTCGTAGATATTTGTTTACTTCTTTAATGTATCTTTCTGCTGGATTTGATGGTGGTTTCCTAATACTAATAAAATTTAACATAATTTCCTGGTTTTGACTAAACTGTGCTAATGTTTCACTTTCAAAATATGTTGCAGTTGCATGGTCTAAAATTATTGTTTTTGGAGTTCCATATTTTTCAATATAAATTTTTAGGAAACCTATGACAGTGTTTGCATTGGTTCTTTTGCATGGGAATACTTTAACAAATTTTGTGAATATAACCATAATAACAAATATGTGTTTGTTTCCTTGTGTACTAGGTATTAAATTGCTTATAAAATCAACAGCTACAATTTGTAACGGATTCTGTGCCACTATTGACTTTGCCAAACTTTTATTATGATACTTTTTTTCCTTTACTAGTTGACATATAGTACATAATTTACAGATATTCTTGGTAATTGCTAAATCCTTTTTTGTAATATAGTTTTCTCTAAAAAGCATCCATAATTTTCTAGCTCCAACATGTCTATATTCTTCATGTAAAATTTTCAAAATTTCCTTTGCCTAATCTTGCGTAATTACAAATACCTCTCTATCTTCTAAACATTTATACCATATTTCTTCTATATTAATAGCGTTATTTTTATAATTTGGTTCTAAATTTTGTTTATCTTGCCTAATTTTATGCAGTAAATACAGTTCTACCTCTTGTAATATTGTATTTCCACCTATTTTATAGTTTCTCTGTTCTGATATGGTTTCTGTCTCTCTACTTAAAGCATCTACCACTATATTTTGTTTTCCAGGAATATATTTGATTTCGAAATCGTATTCTTGTAATAATAAAATCCAAGGATTATGCTATTTTTAGCATATCGATTTTTAAGCATAGCTGTCGAAGTTGAATGATCAGTTTCTATTATAAATTTAGCTCCTAATAAAAAAGACGTGTGGCACTCGGAAACTGCCGTGGTAAAGCTATTGCATAGAGTTTTACACTTTGATGTTCACAATTACTTTTTCTTTTTAGCTCCTCTTTTTTTAGCTCTTTATGCTTTTCTTCTCTATAATAGTAGCGTTAAACGTTCAACGCAACCTTGTTGGAAGTCGCATTAGAAGTTTCACTTTCACAGTCCTCGTATCAGCATAAAATAATCTAAACTTATTGGACAGTCCTCGTATATTCATACAAGTATCAAAATTTATTGGACAGTCCTGGTATCAGCAGAAAATAATCAAAACTTATTGAGCTGTCCTTGTATAAGTAGAAAAAATCAAAATTTATTGGACAGTCCTCGTATAATCGTAAAAGTATCAACATTTATTGGGCAGTCCTCGTATAAGTATGAAATAATCGAAATTTATTGGACACTCTTCGTATAAGTATAAAAGAATCAAAATTTATTGGACAGTCCTCGTTTAATCATATCAGTATTAAAATTTATTGAGCAGTCCTCGTATCAGCATAAAATAATCATGAAGTATTAAAACTTATTGGACAGTCCCCGTATAGTCACAAAATTATCAAAATTTATTGGGCAGTCCTCGTACAATAATATGGGTATTAAAATTTACTGGAAAGTATTCGTATCAGCATAAAATAATCAAAACTTATTGGACGGTCCTATTATAGTCATAAAAGTATCAAAATTTATTGGGCAGTCCTCGTATAAGTATAAAAGAATTAAAATTTATTCGATAGTCCTCGTATCATCATAAAATAATCAAGACTTATTGGACATTCTTCGTATCATCATAATATAATCAAAATTTATTGGACAGTCCTTGTATAGCCATAAAAGTATCAACATTTATCGGACAGTCCTCGTATAAGTATAAAAAAATTAAAATTTATTGGACAGTCCCGTATCATCATAAAAAAATCAAAATTTATTGAACAGTCCTCGTATAAGCATATGGGTATTAAAATTTACTGGACAGTCCTCGTATCAGCATAAAATAATCAAAACTTATTGGACGGTCCTCGTATAGTCATAAAAGTATCAAAATGTATTGGATAGTCCTCGTATCATCATAAAATAATCAAGACTTATTGGACATTCTTCGTATCATCATAAAATAATCAAAATTTATTGGACAGTCTTGTATAGTCATAAAAGTATCAACATTTATTGGACAGTCCTCGTATCATCATAAAAAAATCAAAATTTATTGAACGGTCCTCGTATAAGCATATGCGTATTAAAATTTACTGGACAGTCCTCGTATCAGCATAAAATAATCAAAACTTATTGGACAGTCCTCGTATAGTCATAAAATAATCAAAAATTATATATTTCGTTACGGGTTACATTTATTGGGCAGTCCTCGTATAAGTATAAAAGAATTAAAATTTATTGGACAGTCCTCGTATAAGTATAAAACAATCAAAATGTATTGGACAGTCGGAATGGGGGGGTGTCAGGTTATTTTCGGTACGGAATTTCTGGATTCGGTCTCCACGCTCAAGGCCCGCGATAGAAGCTATGCAATAGCTTAAAAATCTTAATTTAGTAATACAAAATACCACGCTTGCTATTTCAAGTTACGTTACAGAATATTTTCTTTCATGTATTTTAGTAACTCTAGATATGAAACTAATAGGTACTTCTCCCTTTTCCTGCTCTTGTATCTATACTCCAGCAAAACGATCAACTGATGCATCTGTTCTCAAGATAAATTGTTTATTATATTGTGGATGGTATACCTTGAGACTATATGTGAAATTTTCTTTTAGTTTTCTAAATGCTCTTTCATGTCGTTCATTCCAGTGCCATTTTATACTTTACTTCGATAATTCAGTTAATGGTATTTCTTTTCTACTTAAATCAGGTATCAATATTTTTCTTATTGAGAATTGGACATACTCGCGCAACGCATGGATACTTAATGGAATCTGATAAGCAACGACCATACTGTGCTCACTGTCATAATACCTTTCTTACGGTGAAACACATCTTGATAGACTGCCCTCACCATGTCACAGCAAGACAACGCCATCATCTGAATGACGATCTTAAGAATATTCTGTGTCCGGACAACAACACCTCAGTGATTGATTTTTTAAAAGACATTCAATTGTTTCATTTAATGTAAATTTATATTGATATATTACGGTTGTAATGTAAATGTGTCAATGACCATCAGATGTCGAGACACTAAATAAATAAAAAAAAAATATATTTTTCTTAGACTCCATAGATTAATTAAATTTGAATTATGGAGTTATTAGAAAATAACTTTCGGTTTTTGCGTTTTCTGAACACTTATCATATTGGCAGTTACGTCATTATTCTTCCAGAGCAGCGATAATATGTTCTTGATATTCAATGAACAAGTTTTTTAACGGATCCTCTTTGGAACCATTTGATTTTCAGATACAACCAAAATAACCAGAAAATCGTATGAAAAATCAGACACAAATATATCAATCAATCAACTATTATATTAATGTGCGGAGAAGTTGCCACCATTGAATTGGAGGAAAATAACAATAACACCAGATTATCAATCCTTGAAGGAGAAGAATGAATTTCTATTCCATATCTTTAGTTTGTTGTTTAAATATAAATGATTCTCAAAAAATATTATCATGTTATCAACCAAACAATTGGCGTAGCTGTTTTAGGTTTAGGTATTGTAACAATCAAAATGTAACGTTAATTCTCAATTTATAGGTGCTAACATGACTGCATTGTTCTATCAAAATTCCATTATTGCACACAATATAGCATAGCCAATATCAATAAACGTATAACTTGAAAGTAGTATCATACTACAATTTTATGTTCAGATATAAATATCCCAGAATACATTATGTAGGAGTTGCAAAAGAGATTGGAATTGACGGCCCCACAAGAACCGACATAACTTAAATATATCGCTTCCTATTTCTCGTATTTCTGAACGCGGCAAAAACAGTTAACTGAAACGTATTGCAACAGTTGGAATAGTGTGTGAAATTTCCGGTATATAAACAGTCTCATTCTTATTCTGTTATAGTAACAATGATTTTTTAGAACAAATAGATATCAATCTTCCTAGTTATTCAATTAAACGCAGGGCAACAAATACTTCCGGAGACAGTTGGTTACTTGAAAACCAGTTCAAAATTGGATTTTATGTGTGAGATAATTTTTCACGGATACGTCAATATACAATTTAGAACTGTCATCTATTTTTTTCATTACCTACCAATTTGTTCAACAAAAATATTGAATTAGTAAATATCAAACAATATTAAAAATCTAATTTTAAGTTGAACAGTTTTAAATCCATCATTCTTATCGACCCCCAATATGACTAAACTATCTCACAAATGTTAAATATATTATTGATATTCAAAACAAATTTCAATTCAAATTGACTTGTCTCGACAGCGTAGGTCATCGACACAAATACAGATATAGACAAATGAATATACAAAATATAACAGCTGTTCTTCTATACAAAACAGTGGATTTCAGTTATCACAATACTACCAAAACTGCCATCTACGGATGTCAGTAAAACTTTGCGCCATGTACACGTCTCAAGTTACTCTAGAAAGAATAAAATTTCCATTTAATAGACAATTTAATAAACTAATCAAATTTAAATCACAAAAATTTTTGAAATCACATAAAAGACCATGTCGTATATTAAATTTATCCACCTTTTTCTATTTTCAATTGATACTTACAAAGAAACATTCTTCCAAATAATTCTCAATTTATTGACTGAAATTTATTCACATAAAATTTTTATATATACATAGTTATTTTCCAACTAATTTTAAGCTGATCTAAAAAATCATTTGGCAAAAAAAAAATTTCTAAGACTTGGCCCAATTTTTGGTATAAGGCAGCAAAAATTGGGCCAAGTCTTATAAGTTGTATTTTGCTAATTTGTTGGGCATTTTCGAATGCCACAATAAACAAATTTTCTACTATTTCTCGATATGAATTACCCTGATAGTACCATTTTACAATTTGCACTTTGTGGTGTACCTGGATACTCATTTTATAAGATTTACAAGAGATCGTTACTCATTCACAAACAAACGTTTAGTGAAGTATCGAGTGTAAGTACAGTTAAACATACTCAAGAGGCGCACGCGCGATTCGTATTCGTCGGGTACAATAATCTAGACTAACTTTTGATTGTCTATCTCACTATTATCTTTTTCCAGCACACTGGTAACGCCATGTGACCGTTGTACTTTCCCGTTGACCATGAGAGGATTATCGTTTTACATTGAAATTTAATGAACGGTGGTTTCTGTTGAAAGTAAAAAGGAATGTTACGAGGGCACATACCTACTAACCTGTTGATTGAAAATGAAGAGAGGAGATAGATGAAAATAGAAGAATTAGGGCTGCAAACGAAATAGTTTTATCAGGAGAGTAGGAAACAGGCGGTTTATATTGAGATATTTTGATAACTAGAAGACAGAACAAATATTAGCATACGACTTATTTCGCATGTTATGATACCCTGTTAAAGAAAATGGTGATACACGGAATATACTTGTTTTATTACAACATATTGTCGCTTTTGGACTCTGTATTGTTGCCATAGATTATTCCTTATGATGTTAATGAAAATTATTATGCTTATATTCATAAATTGTACCCTCAACATCGACGAATGTAATTTTTTAGCTATCCTCCAGTGATTTTTTAGTGGTACTTATTTCAAATACTTACTAGGTAGGATTTAATTTATTGTTCAAATTAGATTAGTGTGTACTAACCGAGCTAATATATCGAATTAGATTATTACTACTGAATTATTTCTTTGTAAATTATTCATGAAGGGATAAACGAAAGTAATATTGATTTTTTCTATTGTTCATTGCATTAAGCTATCAGTTTAGTACAATGTTATTATTTCTCAATTAATAAACTAAACTGTCCACATTACACGTCTGTATTTGCACGTCTCTCGAAGACGGTGCCTACCAGACATACCTTTACACATATAGTCATTGCACGTTTTCCACTTTATGATATCCTGGTATCGAAAAAGAATGATACACTGAATTTATATGTATTTTGTCTCTTTCTTACACATTGACGATAAACCGTATGTTCCTACGGAATATTCCTAGTACTGTATACTTCATATACACTTAAAATTATTGACCTTTACCCTGACGTTATTAATATCTGATAACATAACCGATATAATTATCAAGTGGCATCTCTTTCTATTAATAGTGAGGAACAGAACAAAATAATTTCACATTTAACGGTTATGTTATCAGATATTAATGACGTCAGGGTAAAGGTCAATAATTTTAAGCGTATATGTATACTGTTTAGATAGTTTAATATGAGTTACTGATGAGTTTCACATAACATATATGATTATAATAAAAATATAAAAAGATGATAAATTTTTTGACTCTCCTCGTAATGAATTTGCAAATCAATTTTTGGTTATTGCAATTCTGAATCATCCTGTAATATTGTTAGTCATCGAGAACTAATATATGTTACTAATAAAATAACATTTTAATGAAAAATTTCGTGATAGTTTTGTTTTTCTTTACGAAAAATGTCTTTTTAAAAAGAACTAAAATTAACTATACAAAAATATATTTTAACGAAGAGCAGAAATAATACAAAAAATGTATAAAGACTGTACTGAGAGTTATACAAAGAATGAATTAAAATGGTGTTCAAACAGAATATATAATATCGTATAAAAGTGTCTATTATGCAGTTTCACAGGTGCCCACTTGATAACGCTGTAGACATAACTCCTCCCTCCTTAAGTTTCGAAAAACACGGAGTGGCTTTTCGAATTTTTCTTATCTTCTGTTGGGTTTTCCTTTGGTTTTTTCTTGAAAATCTTCAAAATTTGGGTTCTATATTTAATGAAAATGTAGACTAAGGCGCAGGCAATTGCAATTCCAATAACTGTTCCTAATATGCTTGTGTAATTATACGGATTGTCTTCCACTTCTGAAATTGGTTCTAATTGTTTCGAAATTCTGCTAATTTCTTTAAGTTCTTCAAAGTCTATTTTGGTTATGTTCGGAATTTGGTAATTTCTGGAACCACTTAACGTTTGCATCTCAATTTTTGGTAGTATAAACGGCTTGCCATTACTAATTGGAATTTTATTAATGTATTTCTGGTTATTAGTCCATACTTCGCAGGAGTCTGGTATTTTGATTAAAATTGGAGACGTCACAAGAATATATCTGTTACTTCTACATTTTGAAAATATTTGTTGAGGTTTTTCGGGTATAATTAAGATTTCGTTTTCGGTGACTGGTTCGACGACTGTTTCTTGTAAATTTACTTCAATGATGTGGCAATGTGAGAGGTCTTCTCCTTGGAGTAGTTGCGTTGTACAATTATCTTGGGATACAGGATTCTGTCGGCAATAATATGTGTCTTCTAGAAGAGGGCATTCTTCCTTCTCGAATTGGTTATCTTCATTCTTGTGTGCCAAATAGGGAAATAGAGGGGTAAAAGTTTTATGATTTTGGATTACTGGGAAAATATGATAAAATTCGTAGGTTTTTTCTTTAAGGATAGGTATATGGATAGCGAAAATTAATTTTGAATTTGATATAGACACTTGAGTGCCCAAAAATTGATAATAAGTTAATAAATTCTCAAATTTAGGAATTTGATTAGAGTTATATATTTTATGTAAATACTTAATCATTTCGAAAATATCAGTACTAGAAATTATTGAATTATGAAGAGAGTTTAATTTGGAGAATACTACTGCATTCTCTAAATTATCTAATAATGTAATCGTTGATTGGCAATCTAAATTAATTTGTGTTATAATTCCCTGAAAACTTAAATAACTTTCAAGAGTTTCTATTTTATGGTAAAATGAAGCTTGAATTTTCTCTAAATTATTTTTAAGTATCTCTTGATTATTGCTTAAAATATTTATAGATTTATTATAGTGTTCAATAAGTTTTTTGTATAAAGAGGTTTGTAAATTAACTTCTGTAATAATGTTTTTCTGGTTTTTCTGTAGTATATCAATTGCTTTGTTATATCTTTCTTCGTCATCTGCATCTAGTGTGCCAAAAAGCCATTTGTCAATTTTTCCTACGGCATTTACAAGTCCTCTCTTACTTCTGATATGGGGATATAGATTATTCAGTTTTAGTTCTAAAGAATTAATTAAAGATTCCGTCCTTGTCAAAATACTTTGTGCTAAATTATGATACGATATGGGGTTACTACTATTAACTATTTTAATACTATCTTTAATGATATAATAATGTTTTATTAGGTTATTTACTTGCTTAAAAATAATGTCTAAATCTACATAGTGTATAAATGTATGTTTATTATATATAATACGAGAATTTCCTAATTGGATTGGAAGGATTAGGCTCTCGATTTTAGTGGTAGATACATCCTCTTCAATGCATTGTATCTGCAGAATCATGATGTATGTTGTCATCAATGTCAGGAGGTTCATCATCGTTAGATTCCTGTAACAATTTGTTTGTTACTAACCTCGGTTTTCTAGTCAAATTTTTATGGTATGTGCCTTTATTAGTTTTAATAAAGATACCTTTTTGGCTTAGTACTTTCGTCTTTTTAAATTTGGGTAGTTTTTTATTTCTCTGTTTAGTTTTTATGTAGCATGTTTCTTGATTTGCAAAATCTGGGGGATTTTCGCGTTTTTCATTTCGTTTTTGAATAATCGTTTCTTTGGTGGATTCGTTATTTTGCTTAATCTTTTCATACAATATTTTACTATTTTCTTTATTATCTTGTACGTAAGTTGATATAATTAAATGATCGTCTAAATCAAAAGGATCGGGATTGTTTATGTGACCTTTAATAATTTCGAAAGGCGTATATTTCGTAACTGAATGAATACTATTATTATAACAGAAAATTGAATTTTTTATTAGTTGATCAGGTTTAAAATTTTTATTTTCTTCTTGCAAGCATCGATAATGCTCGATTAGTGTTGAATGGAATCTCTCGACTGGAGAGTTAGAGTTACTATTTTTTGATGTTGTAAAATGTAGATGGATGTGGTGTAATTTGCAAAAATCTTGAAGATCGAAATTTTTAAATTCTGTACCTTGATCAGATGTAATTTTGCTAGGTAAACCGTGATGGGAAATAAATTCAAGTAATTTCTCAACTACAGATACTCCTGTTATACTGTCTAACGGATAAGCTTGACCATATCTTGAAAATGAATCTATGATTGTTAAATACGATTTATTCGATATATAAAAAACGTCTAAATGGATATGTTCGAAAGGTCTCGAAGCTGTGGGTGTTAGATTGAATTTTCTAACTGGGGGATTTCTGTCATACTTATTTTTCATACAAGGTTCGCAATTATTTATGAAATGTTCTATTTCTTCTATCATTTTTGGCCAATAATATCTACGACTAAGGGATGCTTTTACTGGGGGATTTCTGTCATACTTATTTTTCAGACAAGTTTCGCAATTATTTATGAAATGTTCTATTTCATCTATCATTTTTGGCCAATAATATCTACGACTAAGGGATGCTTTTACTTCATTTATACCTCTGTGACCTGATTTACTTATATGGTAATATTCTACTTTCTCTCGTTGTTCGTCAACTGATTGAATATCAGTGAGAATTTTGATACACATGATAAATTTAAAAGCTGAATTTTTAAATGTTTTTTGTGCAGTTACTATAAACATTCGTGATAAGGGTTCGTTTTGGAAATAAAGAGCATAATTTTGGTTAGGATTTATAAATTCCTTAATGAATTTTATTACGTTTGATTCAGTGTCTACTACTGGTAATGTAACATATAAGCGAATTTTTTCGAATATTTTTTCTCTTTTAACTTTGAAAGAGAGATTTTCATTGCTAGTAAAGTATAATTGATTTTTATACATATTTAGTGGTTTTTCAGATATTGGAATTGATAAAATGGGATTTTCCACAGAAGTGTGTACTGTTTCGATGTCATCATTATTGGGGTTCGCTTCTTCGTCCAATGGGGATGAATTAATCATGGTATCTGATACGTCTCTTTCGTTTTCGTCTAAAATAGTTGTAAGGTCAATATTGTCTAAATTAGGAAGTTGATTTGTAGATTCGTTATATGAACTAATTCTTTCGAGTTCTTGATTTACAATTTCTTCAATATCACCTAAATTAACGTCAAGTGATGCAGTTTCTAAAGCATTCATATTAGGGAAGCGAGACAGTGCATCGGCTGCCTTGTTACTTTTACCTTTTAAATATTTAATATCGTAATCGAATTCTTCGAAAAAAGAAAATTCTATATCATCAGATTGTCTATATTTAAATGGTATTTTTATATTAGGTCCTACTAATTGTTGGTTCGCAAGGTCAATATTTAATTTCATATTAACAAGATCTTTAATACCTATGATTCCATCGAAGTAATCGTGGAAGTCATATAATACAAAAATAATATAATAATTTCTACATTTTAATTCTGCAAAAGCAGGCACAAGTGCTTGAAATCTAATATCTTTACTTCCAAGACTAATAGATAATACAGTATTGGAATGGTAAATTGTATCTGGAAAATATTTTTCTACAATAGAAGGTTTTATTATTGATCTAGAACTACCGGTATCGATTAATAGTCTAGCTTTGGGATTCTTAATTTCTATGTACAGTAAAGAATTAGCAGAAATAACGTTTATTTCAACTACGTCTTTGTTTTGGAAGGCCCGGTTATCTGAAAATTTTCCTCAAATTGAACTTCGTCATTCACATCGGGTTGATCAAATTCTACTTCTTCATATTCATTAAATTGGTTAGGATCATATTCTAGATTATCGCATTGATTTAAATATAATTCTTCGGAAACAAAATTTGGTTCAGCACGTGGATTTGTTTGGAAGAATCTATTATTATTGTTATTATTATTAACAGGCATTCGACTTCTTTCTGTGAAATTTCGCGACGTTGTCGACATTGGTACAGGTTTGGGTAACTGATTTTGTGGTATTTGATTAGGTTTAAAAACATTTTTTGCTGGACCAAATACTTGTCGATTCGTGAAATATCTATTATTTTGTGGGATAGGTTGAACAGGTATCGGTTGGTTAGGCCAATATTCTCTGTTTTGTTCTACATTATTTGAGACATTGGGTTGATTATATCGACAATTATTATATGAAGGTTGATGATTATTAATTGGTCTGTTATTTGGTACGAAATTTCGATAATCGTTACGATTTTGATTTCGGTCTGAATTTGACCTTTGAACATTTTGGAATCGCGAATATTGCATACCATTATTATTATAATTAGAATCATTTTGTCGAAAATTTTTATCATGTAATGATCCATAAAGTCTTTCGAAATTTTCAAATTCTGCGACATATGCCATCGCATCTTCTAAGCATGTGGGTTTTCTTAAATGCATATTATTTCTTAGCGTTCCATTACAGCCCGCTATGAAAGTATTTAGTGCAGTTTTATCGTATTGAATAATTTGACAATTTCGCTCAACAGCATTTATATTTGGGTCGTTACTTATTCTCTGAATTACACTACTACGAATTAGCTGAAGCCTGCTACCAAAATCGATAAGGTGCTCATTTTCAAAAGGTTTGGCTCTAATTAATTCTTGTACTAAACAATCTATATCACGCCCATCAGCAAAACACTGTAATAAAGCAGTTTTCAATTTTTGCCAAGTATTTAACTCTACTCTACTACCGACCATGAAAGCTGCTCGGCCTTCTAACTTTTCTTGAATACATTCTATTAAGTGTGAATTTAATTCGGCATCATTTAAATTTCTATAGGATTCAATTAAACTTTCACATCTAGTGATAAATTTGTTTAAATATTCACTATCACCGTTAAATGGTTTGATATTTGCTAATTTAGATCTGAAAAGATCCCAATTAATTTTTGGTGTAGCCATTTCGTTACTGTTTATTTCGTTTAATGAAATATTATTAAAAGCGTCTACAATATTATCAACGTTTCTATTATTCAAATCGTTCATATATATTTAATGTATATAATAATAAAAATATCTTAATTTATATCTTCACTAATTCCAAAGAATGGTATAGGAAGGCGAGAAAAGAAGATTCGGCACTTACGTTTAGAAAATCTTCTTCCCCGACTCTTTGGTTCCTCTCACTACGTCCACAGGAAGGCTGCTCTCAGTTGTTGATCCCACAGAAAGGGTAGATAGAACTCGCGCTCAAAACGTTAAAACGTTAAAGTCATGAAAGTTTATACGAAAACCGTAGAAATCGGTACACTGTATAATTCACGTTTTCACAACTCGCGCGATCCTAATGACTGCGCCAGTTTTGTTTTTCTTTACGAAAAATGTCTTTTTAAAAAGAACTAAAATTAACTATACAAAAATATATTTTAACGAAGAGCAGAAATAATACAAAAAATGTATAAAGACTGTACTGAGAGTTATACAAAGAATGAATTAAAATGGTGTTCAAACAGAATATATAATATCGTATAAAAGTGTCTATTATGCAGTTTCACAGGTGCCCACTTGATAACGCTGTAGATATAACTTGATAAATTCAAACGATTGAAAGTTACTTCGTTTCAAGAAAACTTCCATTCGCCAATTGAAGGATTCAGTTATTCCCATTGAAGTTCACAAGCATTTCACTGAAGCTCATCTTTCCACTAGCTGGCTGTCTTATTCTTTATTGTTTAATTAGCATGTGCACACGTTAACTTATGGTTGATAACTACCTCCTGGATGCCAGCTTATTAATATGCCAGGCTGAAATCAGAGGTTCTAAAATTGTGTAATGTTTTTCTTATTTATTTAAAACAGTTTATCCTGACGGGTGGGATAAATTCATACACACGGCATGTCTACTCTCGTAATTTATTTATTCACTAAACTATTCACTAATTTATATTATACAGTGTTGGGAACATTACCAGGGAACATACGTTTTACCGTCAATGTGTTAGAAAGAGACAAAATACATATAAATTCAGTGTATCATTCTTTTTCGCTAACAGGATATCATAAAGTGGAGAACGTGCAATGAAAGAAGTTGATGTTAGAAATACAGATGTGTAATGTGAACAGTTTAGTTTATTACTTGAGAAATAATAAGATTGTACTACATATACTGATAGCTTATTGCAATAAACAATAAAAAAATCAACATTACTTTCGTTTATCCCTTCATGATTAATTTACAAAGGAATAATTCAGTAGTAATAAACTAATTCACTATATTAGTTCGGTTAGTTTTGGAATAAATAACCGTAAAATGCGAAATAAAATTTGTATTAATAATAATATGTGTTTCCAAATATCTCAATTCTCATTTTTCGCTAACAGGATCTCATAAAGCCCAGAAGGCCAGCGTTTTACAAATTATTTGTAGCTACTAACAGTATTGTCAATTTTTATTGTATATTTATATTAATTGTAAAATACATTGTTCTTACACGAGAACATGTTATGAGAAGATTTTAATTATGATAATTCAAGAGGTTGTAACAGATCAAGATATAATTAATTCCATCTATTCGTTGAATATTTCATTGTAATGTAGGAAATTGTTCTAGTTTTCAGTTTGAAAGCTGTAAACACACACACACACACACACACACACACAGTACAAATTAAAAAAAAACGAAAATAAAATTAAATCGAATTCTACATTTTTTAGATAAAAGTAATATTATGATATGTAATAAATTAAAAAATAAAACTTCATTCTCCAATGAACTTGAATCAAATGTTCGAATAAACCTCCATTTTCAGATAAGCAGTAACCGAGACGGTTATAAAATTCTTGACGAACACGTATGAGCATTTCGGGTGTTATTTGCATACAAATTTGCAAAATTTGTTCCCTTATTTGATTTAGAGAAGAGGATCTGTTTTCTTGAAACCCATAAATTCTCGATTTTATATAACCCCAGAAAAATAAATCGTTGGGAGCCAAATCTGGAGATCTCGCAGGCCATCTTATGTTACCATTCGTGGAGAGTATCCGATTGGGAAATTGTGTATTTATAAAATTTATTGCTAGTCGATAATTATGTGATGCACAACCGTCATGTTGGTACCAGATATCATTGAAGTTGACACCTAATTGTATAAGGGCAGGAGAAATTTGATTTTCCAGCATGTCCAAATATTTCTGTCCGGTTAAATTGCCGTCAATAAAAAATGGCCCAATTAAATGTTCACCTAATATTCCAGCCCAAACATTCAACTTTTGGGGATATTGAGTCCTATTATTGTAATGTTTGTGTAAATTTGTCCTTGACCAATATCGAATAACGGATGAATTATGTGCACCGTGTATGAGAAAAGTCGATTCATCTGTGAACAAAATATTTTTCGAAAAGTTTGCGTATTCTTTCCATAACTATATCACAAAATTCCATTCTACGAAATTGATCGCCTGGAAAAATTTCATGGCTCTTTTTCAGTTTGAAACTACGATAACCATTTTTTTTTAATACAGTCCGGATCGTTTTCGGATCAACATCAAAATTCTTTGCTAAATGAGTGGACGATTGTAGGGGATTATTTTCCACACTGGCACAAATTAAAATATCTCTTTCTTCTTTTTCGGGTTCGATTCGACGATTTTGTGTATGCGGTCCATGTTTAGTAGGATTGACACATCCATGCTCTCCAAAATTTTTTATAACCGTTCTCACTTGTTTTTTGCTAGTTGGTTGGGCATTGTCGAATGCCACAATAAACAAATTTTCTGCCATTTATCGATATGAATGACCCTGGTAGTACCATTTTACAATTTGCACTTTATGGTGTTCTTGCATACTTATTTTTATAAGATTTGCAAAAGATCGTTACTCATTCGCAAACAAACGTTTAGTGAAGTACCCAGATTGTACAGTTGAACATCTTCAAGAAGCGCACGCGCGATTCGTATTCGTCTGGTTTAATAATCTACGCTGGCTTTTAATTCTCTGTCTCATGATTGTCCTTGTCCAACACAGTGGTAACGCCATGTGACCATGATAATCTCCCTTTGGCCGTCAGAGGATATCGTTTTACGTTGAAATTAAATGTGACTGATTTCTCTCACAAATAAGAAGAAATTTTTTAAAGGCATTCTACACTCTAACGCCTGGATTGAAAATGAAGTGAGGGGACAGATAAAAGTAGAAGAATTAGAGCCGTAAGCGAAATCGTTTTATCAGGAGCGTAGGATACAGGCGGTTTATATTGAGATATTTTTGTACGTACAACATAGTAAACGAATATTTCCCTTAGAAGGCCGCGAAACAATGGACAACGTGATTAATGTACGGGGTATACTACTTGTAGAAGCACTTGAAAATTTAGGTTTTTTCGTTCTAAACGGCAGGTATGATGATTACCAAGGTAAATACACTTACATTGGACACACGGGCTGTAGTGTGATTGACATGGTTTGGGCTAATTTTAATAACAAAAATTCTATTTTAAACTTCTCTATTAGTGAAACACTCATTTCTGATCATTTGAGCTGCTTAGTAACCTTAGAGAATAATTTCTATCAAATCAACTCGACTACACACAGCTATAATAAACACCTGATTAGATGGGACCCTACAAAACTTCAGTCCTACAGTAATATTATAGACAACTATGACTTTGATCTAAACTTAAATACTGTAGAAAGTTTGGATAGACAAATACATGAGGCAATCAGACTGACAACAAGATTTCTAGACATGGAAAAAATACAAACATTCAACCCCAATAATAGTTCTAAAGCTAAACCTTGGTTTGATGAACAGTGTAGGAATTCTAAAAAATTATTAAACGTAGCAAAAAGAAACTTAGTAGCATCAAATTTTAGTAAAAACATTGTAATAACGTACAAGCAAACTAAAAAAGAATATATCCAAATTATTAAAAGTAAGAAACATGCATATGAAAAAAATATGAGATATAAATTAACAACTATAAGCAACCCCAATGAATTCTGGAAATATATTAATTCACACAAAACTAAAACAAAAATTGGCGGTGCTAACATGAATCAAATGATTACTTATTATAAAGATTTTTACAAATCCACACCAAATTCAACTTTTTGTGGCCTAGATGCTTTACACCCGTATCTTGATATAGCTTTCTCTACTTGTGAAAATTACAATGCTCTAAGCTTAGCTAAGAATAATAAAGCGCCAGGGGAAGACAATATAAGTAACGAGTTTTACAAAAACATGCCTTTAAACTGGATAATGCACTTAAAATTGCTTTTCAATACTATCCTACAAGATGAAGAAATCCCATCCACCTGGCCAAATATTAAAATGATTCATATTCATAAAAAAGGCCCAGTAGATGATCCTGACAATTACCGTAGTATTGCATTAATCAATCACATAACCAAACTGTTTACGCAGCTCATTAGCACTAGACTCAGAGATTATGCTGAAAAATATCAGCTACTACCTGAGTGTCAAACAGGGTTTCGGAAAACGCGATCCTGTGATGATAACATTTTTGTCCTTTACACAATTATAAATAATTATTTACGCCTACCGTCTAGGAAACTATTTGCACTATTTGTAGATTTTAGGAAAGCATTCGACTCTGTGGACCATGGATTACTGTGGGAAAAGCTATTCGATATTGGAGTGAGCACTAAAATTATTAGGATACTAAGAAATATCTACAGTTCTGCCTCACTGTTCATCGAACAAGGTGGTCAAATCTCCGATAAAATTAAAATAACTAAAGTTGTCCTACAAGGAGATATCTTAAGCCCCTTGCTATTCTCTCTCTTTATCTCGGATTTGGAAATTTATTTCCAAAATCATGGTGCTAAAGGAGTAACCCTTGATAACAATGAAAATATCAATATGCTGCTGTACGCAGATGATATGGTCCTACTTGCAGAATCCCAAATAGAGCTGCAAAGAAACCTTAAGATTTTAGAAGCCTATTGTGAAACATTTAAACTGGAAGTAAACACACGTAAAACTAAAATAGTGGTTTTCCGCAGAAGTGCTAATATGGGACAACAGCCACAATTTGATTATAAAGATGTCACTATTGAGCTCTCGAATACCTATGAATATTTAGGAACAATTTTCACATTTAACGGAATATTTCTAAACAACCTAAAGCAACGAGAACAAAAAGCGAGACTCTCCCAAGGAGCAACACTGAGAAAAACAAATTCAGCTGGTATATCATCTCTTAATTCAATAGAGACCCTGTATAACAATGTTGTACTACCCACCTTTACATATGCAAGCAGTATTTGGGCGTTAAGATACTTGGAACAAACTGAAAAAATTCAGAGTAGTTTTTGGAAAAATCTTTTATTTCTGCAAACGCGAACAGCAGCCTATATCATCAGAAGTGAGGTAGGTATCTGTAAAATAAGCTACTTTATAATAAAGCAGGCGTTAGAGCTACTGCTCAGGTTAAAGGATCACAACCCTAGAAGATACACTCATAGAGCACTTCTCCGTTTGATCCACTTAAAAGATCACTCTAACCTATGTCAAAAATATAACTGGATCGACCAATTATACCGCGGTATAGCGACGTACTGTGATTATGATCTAGATATAAATAGTTTTAACACAAACCATATCAATAAACTTTTATCACAATACCTACAGAAAATTTTTTATGAGGATTCAAATAAAATACTTCTCAGTACACATCATACATCGTATAAATACCTTTTACAAGATCGAAATGAATCAAGCAATTATCTACAGGGGGATTCTCCATTACATATTAAAAGGCTCGTCGCACAACTCCGAACCGCTAACTCCGAAGTACTGTATATATATTTAAATAATATGTCTCACAAAATAAATACAACCCTAATCTGTTCAATCTGTAATAAACTATTACCAGAAACGCTTGAGCATATAATTTTAGTGTGTCCAATGTATCAGAGCATAAGAGCTCACTTTATTAAACCCCGGGGCCATTCAGATGACTTAGACTCACTACTTACCTCAACAGACAGAAAGCAACTGAAGGAATTATATCGATTTATGAACGAGGCAATGAAAATCAGATCATTCATAATCAATGAATAATGAGCCAAAAAATGATTTGTATACGTATGTGTTGTACATATATATGACTACGTGGGTATGTTTATACAAAATTACAGAGCAATCGTTCAGTACCTATATGCTCAAACTCAGAGTTGCTTATTGTAGAATATCTTATGTAGTACCAGCTGGCTCTCTTGTTCATGTATTATATGTATACAAAGGAACAATAAAATTTATTATTATTATTATTATTATTAGTAAACGAATATTAGCATACGATTTATTTATGTGATACACTGATACTTGTTTTATTACAACATATTGTCGCTTTTGGACTCTGTATTGATGCCATAGATTATTCCTTATGATGTTAATGAAAATTATTATGCTTATATTCATTAATTGTACCCTCAATATCGACGAATGTAATTTTTGTAGCCATCTTCTAGTGATTTTTTAGTGGTACTTATTTCAAATACCTACTAGGTAGGTTTTAATTCATTGTTCAAATCATATTAGCGTGTACTGCCCGAACTGATATAGAGAATTAGTTTATTACTACTGAATTATTTCTTTGTAAATCAATCATGAAAGGATAAACGAAAGTAATGTTTATTTTTTTATTGTTCATTGCATTAAGCTATCAGTATAGTACAATCCAGTTATTTCAACTTAAGAAAATCTGTCAAATTTGAATAAAAAAAACTGTTTAACGGTTAAACGAATTTTTTTGGAATGTTAATTTACTCATTTATGTTTAAGTTATCAACAAACTTAAACTAATATAGGTATGTCATTTTTCAAATTAAAATATAAATCGTTTAGTAGGAGAGCCAAAATAATTTAACTTTTCTAATTTCTCATTGCATCGATCAATTTGCTATTATAGCAATATTAGCAATAATTGTTGATATAGCAACAACAAAAAATCGTTTAACAGCATATGTCGTTATGACTTAGTGATCGAACTGTGCAGATTAACTGAGATTTAAAAATAATGGAATGGTTAATAAAATTCTAATTCTTACTTTGATTAAAGTTGAAACGACAAAAATACTGTTTTATTTTAACCTATATCTGTTGTCATAAGGAAATGTGAATATTTCACAGGACAAAAAAACTACCAAGGTTATTGGGATTGTCTTATAAATTATGATTTATTTATACGTTCTTGGATGCCAAATTTAAAGCTATTTTTTCGACTTCTTCATGACTGGGCTTACAAACACTACTTTTTGATATTTTTTTCTTCTTTGTCGTACCGAACAACCTATTTTTTTATTGTGTGGAATATTAATATTTTGCGAAGAAGCTGAATTAACAAGGTGGTGTTTAAACACTAGTGCTGCAATTGGTGGTATCGGGGCAATAGCTTTATCTACAATCTCAAGTTCCTCCAATGAAGTTGTAGCCTCAAGAATTTACAAAAACTTTATTTTAATTCCATTTTTTTTCTCTTCAAATTCAAATAATTTGAACTATTTTTTTTACATAATTCTTTGAGAATGTAGTCCTCTTCAATGAAATTTTCTTGGACTACGTGCATATGAAGACTATTTTCGTCATCTAAAAAAATAACATGAGAAGTCATAAAAACTATGAAAAAAGGAAAAATACGTAGATTAAATTGCACTCTGCAGAAAAGTTCAAATAAGCGGCGTAGATATTTTTTTCTGGGGTGTAATCGAACCTTTACCTTTTTTTAGTCAGCTGCAAGAGATTTCCTAATAAATTTTTAGTCAATTTATCACTATTTATAATTTTCTAAGTTAAACTCCCATCTCTGTATGGGAAAATGTCACAATTTTGAATTGTCTTAAGATTTATAATTGGAGAGGTAGCGATTTCTTGCACTCCTTGAATTCAGAATTCATAATCAATAGAGAAAATAGTTTGGCAACAAAAACTGAATAAAATAGTACACAATAATCAATGAACGTAAATAAAATTTACATATAATCTTGCACAATGATAAACATTTCTATTCTACATTCCGCAAAACCTTACGATACCATTGTTGCCAATGCCAGTTCACTAAAACTTAAAATAGCCCAGAATAGCAAAATTTTTACAAATCAAAAACATTCGGAGATATTTGAAAAAGTATAAAATGAATAAATTAGAGAATCGAGTATAGTTAGAAGAGTTTTAAAATTGCCAATAACTTTTTTATTATTGTAAAAATTATTTTCTGTCCCCTTAAAATAATCTTCTATCAGATAATGATTTCGATTTGGCAATGCTGCTTCAATCGTCGACAATGTTCTTCTTGTTAATTTCCATTGGTTAGGATCATCCGTGACCCTACAACTCACTAGACGGTAGTCTTCTCGAAGGCGGTGCCTGCCACACACCCCATTACAAATACAGTAAGTGCACGTTTTCCACTTTATGATATCCTGTTAGCGAGAAAGAATGATACACTGAATTTATCGTCATCGTCTGACGATGATATTGATTTATCGAAACAATTGTCGATTTTTTAGAATTTTGTTCAATTTTTATTATATTGTGGTATTAACTAGAAACCGCGAGTTTCATTTAAAACACTAATATGAGTAGACTCCACGAAGTAAGGGTCGAGACAGTTAATTACTTCACTACTGTTTATTTTCTTAGACCATTTACTTGTTCACTTGTTTATCTCACGAGATCACTTTATAAACTAAACTTCTCCCGGTGGTCTGTCCTTTATATATTAGTGCCTTTTTATTCCAGATCATTCTAGAATGCGGCTCACACACAAATGGCCTATCTGGAAGTCTCTAGATAAGACTAGTCACAAAAACAATGTAACTCACTGGAAATTAGATAAGAATGGTCGCAAAAAATAATGTTAAAAAGTTCGAAGAAATCTCGGTGTATTCGCCAAAATTTTAATTCTCATACATAGCGTAGGCAGAGTCGGATTCAGGCACTACACCAGTGTGCGATTTTGTAACAATAGTTATAGCTTCACGATACTCTAAAGACTCGTATATTAAACACTTTATACAACCTTCAACATAATCCAATAGGTTCAATACTCTTTGTTTGGAAAAGTTTGTTGACCATTGTATAACAGAGAAATTCATTCAATCACCACTTGGTTTCATTGTAGATTGAGTAAAATATATCTCACATTTTTATTAGGTTTTCTATATCCTAGTTACGCCAATGCGTTTATGTAGGTTGGGCGGATGTGTTCTCTAGGTCACCCCAAATGGAAAATCGATTCTTTATAAAGACTCTCTTTCCTCTATCCATTGATCTAAAATCTAATTTATGAAAAAAGAGACACAAAAATTCAAATATCACAAGAAGGTGAAGTGCCGTATTGAACGGATTGTCGTGAATTACAATTTTCAATTAGTCTTCCTAATTTTATTAATAAGAATACGCATGTTTCGTACAGAATTTATTAGATTTTGATATACCTGTAATGTTCACCATTATTGTATTGTTTTAAGTAAAAAAAATCGAAATCGAAATTTCACTTAATTTAAAGGGGATCATTAATGGTTCCATAAAATATGCCCGCTACTTTTCGAGTTTCTTTTAATTAATTTATGTTTCGTATCGAAGATTATACTGATATCCCCTATACATGAATTTGTTCTGTTATTTCATTATTATGTTAAAGCTGTCTGGACTATTACATTTTTTGTTAAATATTATCAAGGAACTAAAGATTATTCATTTCTGATATACAATTTTTTGATAATTATTCAAAAATATTGTTATGAAGGCACAGCGAAATATGTACAGCCCCTAATTTTTATCTCCGCCCCATAACAGGACCCGTTGGATTATTAATATGTTCTTTGGTACAGTTTTTACACCGACGTTTACCTTTGCACTGAGGTATGACCATACTTTAAGCAATTAAAGAATTGTACAACGATAAGGTTACAAAGATTTAATTTTACTGTATCTTGAATTCTATTTCCTAAAATAGTAATAATTACCTGTTTACATAAGAAATCTCTTTTGTTTCTGAATAAACTTCTACCCGACGTTTCATACGTTTTACTTCTAGCACCGGTACGCGTGAATCAATTTTACTTTTTATAAATTTTTCGTCAAAAAAAGTATCGACTGCTCTAATAATGCCCTTTTTGTGTATAAAATTTAGGAATAAATTATTTCATGTTCTATGAGAGAATTCGCTAACGTGTGTGAATGAAATTCCACTTTTACTCTTTCAAGACGTATTGATTTTATATCTACAATATCTTTTTTGAATTGTGGTGATTCCTACAAAAAAGATCCTTTCTTGATCGTGAAAAGCCTATCTAATCTCTTATCAAGATGTTCTAAATAAACAAAATGCGGCCCTTTATCGGAAGATCTATAGCGATTTGTTAGATAAAATGTTCAGGCACGACCCTCCTGTTGGTCTACCTTTCCTTCTAACATTTATAAAGAGTGAAATAAGGTTTATAACAAAATATAACTCGTATTAACTACTAAAAGTAATTAACAAAATGTACTTATCGTTCAGGTAAAAAACGTACACACGTATTTAATCGCACCAACACTTAAACGAACCAGAGAAATGCTGAAAAATTACGTTACTCCTTAGGATAATGAAATATGTCTAATTGATACGACTGGGTTGTTAATTAGTGTTATTGTCATTATTGAGAAAATTCATATCCCTATATTTTAGGAAATATTTATCCCAAGCACCGTGAGAGTTTGAAGTATACCTAAACCGGAATTTTGGCGTAGATCTCAATGGTGAAAAATATCTCTACATACAAATCCAAGTAATTGGAACATCTGCAACGGATACAACTTAAATTAGCATAATAGCAAATTAATGTATCACATATTTCTAGCCAAAACTCACCAACTCTATAAATTCCACTCCTACAAATATTTGCTCCAGTGGTAGTCCAATTCTTATTAAATGGATTATTCGGTATAATTGTCATTATTGGCACTATACAAGTACCATGTTTTAAGAGACTATTATTTCTAAGCAAACAAAAGTTGAAGGTATAAGCTGGGAATTTAGGAAATTTATTTATTTATTCGGTATTCATTCGGCGTTCTTTGAATGAAGAAAAAGATCTTCACCTCTTATAAAAATTAAATCTATAGTATCATCCTTTTCGCTGGCCATACAAGAATCATCCGAAGACTCGTCGAGAGAGATCACTATCGGTTCTATAGTTTGTTCTATGAGGTTATATAAGACCCACATTTTCTCTTCCTCTTTAATTACATGATTCACAGCATCTCTCCAGTTCTCTTCAGTTATTGTTCTCAATGAGTACTTCATGAGTTCACGAACATCTTTCATTTTAAATCTTTTATTATGTCTAGCTACATAACCTTTCATTTGGGCCCATATTAACTCTATCGCATTTAATTCACAATGGTATGGCGGCAAACGAAGCACTGTTATCCCACGATTCTTGGCTATTTCATCAATAACAAACTTTTTAAATTGTAGCTTGTGATCTGAAGCAACCTTTAAAAGTTCTTTTTTCAACATATCATCTTCAAATGGTATATCTTTTACGATTAACCAGTTTCTAGTATCAGCTTTTCTCCAAGAGGTAGATGGAAGATTTTCTGTTAATCGCGAATGATAAGTGGCATTGTCCATAACGATTACAGCATTATTTGGCATCAATTCGACCATTTGTGTGAAATACATATGCAGTCATTTCTTCATGATAGTCTTCGGTTGATGTTGTCTGAAACTCCAGTAAACCACCTTCAACGAACCCTTGATTGCATCCAATATGCGTTATTATTAGTCGGCGACCTTTACCGATAGGAGTTTTCAGTACAGTAGATAAACCATGAAAGCTTGACGACTGGTCCTTCATTGAGCCATGTCTTATCTAGATAATAGATTTGTCTTCCCTCCTGTCTGTATTTTCGGATATCTCGTAAATACTGGCGTCTCCAACATATTATTTCTTCGTTGTCGATTATCACTGATTTGCGACTTTGCTTTTCCCAAGTAAAATTTAATTTGTGTAATATTTTCCACAAACTTTTTCGCCCTATGTCAGGCCAATTCTCGTCCTCCTTCACCATTCTTAGAATTCTGTCAAGGGTTGGGATCTCTTTTTTAAAATATAATTCATGTAGTTTTAGTCTTATTGTATTTTGCATATGTTCATCAAGGTCAAATGGTTTTCTTCCAGTTGACTTTTTAGGTTTCTTTCTAATACAGCTGGCTAGACAACCAAATAGCGTTGATATCTGACTTATATAAAAATTATTCAATTATTTCAGTTTAGTGACTTGGAATTATTGCCTTGCATACAATTTTCCAAGTAGGATTTTTCCCAAATGGATAAGATCTTTGAGTGCGATCCTGAACAGAGTATTCTTCAGGTTACCGATTTTATTCAGATGTTTGTCAAGACGTTGGGTCCAATTGAAGTATTTTTACTTCACAATATTTTGTACACCCCAAAGTAACCAACGACGTTAAGTTTAAAAATAGCACCGCATTTTCACTTCTTAAATATAGCAAAAAACTTCAACACTCAAATTGCATTAAATATAGAACATTTTATTTACAAACTTGTTTTGTTTTTTTAATCATACCTAATGTTGACGTCGGCTACGTCTGCGTTGACTCATTGTGTACAATAATTGTTTAATAAAGGAATGTAGGCACCAACTTAGGCAGCAATATACTGAAGTTCCAATGAAAGCTATAGTATGCCATATATGATGAGCACATATCCAACAATAGAATGGACTAACTGTAAACAGTTAAAAAGTAATAAATAGAAGAGGAGAGATCAAATGTGCCACTGGTACCACAAGACGTGTAGTGGTATTCAATAAACAGAATTTATACGTTTATAATTGAATAATTATTGAAAATAACTGTCTCGACCCTTACTTCGCGGAATCTACTCATATTAGTGTTTTAAATGAAACTCACTGTTTCTAGTTAATACCACAATATAATAAAAATTGCTGAAAATTCTAAAAAATTGAAAATTTATTCGATAAATCAATATCATCGTCAAAATGACAGAAGTTACATTTCATTTGTATGCCTACCTGATATTTAGTAGTTATTTTTGGCTGGACCAAGAAGTGACCTAACTTGTGATTGACTTAATATATGTTAATAGAAAAAAGAAGATCTGATATTACAAATATTGAAGCTTAGATATTATTAGCCCTATGGTGATATCCTGGATATCATTTTTCCAATTAAGATCAGTATAACTGTGCAATGATATAGAAAACCAGGAAAACTATATCTGCTGATCTTTACAATTATCACTTAAGAAGAGAGTTTACTAGTGAAGAACTCCCTAGATTTATCTGTTCATTGACAACTTCATATTGTGGGTTTCTTAAATGTCTTCTAATTTCCAATTCTTCAAGGAAATCCAGTTCTTGTTTCTTTTCACAAATATGCAGTACTTCTAGTTTTGTATTAGGTGTCAAGTAAATGTTTTGCGTAGTCGGATTTATCTGGTTGTTTTAATCTGTACGCTCGTAAGTGTTCACTGTATCGGATTTCAAAATTTCTAAGGGTCTGACCCAAATAGACAGGTATTACATTCTGGACATTTGAGTTTATATATACATGATTTCTTTAATTTTGGTATTTTTGTATTTACATTTAACAATTTTGTACTAACGTTACTTTCTGTTTTAAAAGAAATTGTTGTATTCGTTGCTAAAGATATTATCTTTGAAATATTATTAGAAATATTTCCTGCATATGTGATGGTTTTATAAGTTTTCATTTCATCAGTTTGTTTAGGAAATATTAGTTGTAATGCCACTTTTTCCTCTTTTTTATTAATTAGCTTATTTATAATATGTAATAGATAACCGTTGGATGTTGCTATTAGTCTAATTGTATCAATAGCTCTATCAAAATTACATTTGCTCATAGGAGCTGAAAAAGCTCTATGTATCATTGAATTATATGTCGCTAGTTTATGTGACATGGGGTGATTGGAACTATATGGAATTGTGACATCAGTGTGTGTTGGTTTTCCGTAAAATGAATAATCAAGTACATTATTAACTCTTTGAGATACAACATTTGATTTTGTACTCTTCAAGAAAATTGGGAAGTGATTTCAACGACAATAATAAATATATTCTTATTAAATTTGAAAAGCGCAATATTAATTTTTACAACAAATTTTCCTAGCGCCTTCTCTGGTAGGTCTTCACAATTTTTTTTCTTGTCAGCATTTCTTAATAGGAAATATGAGTCTTTTCATGGAATTTGATTCTGCTTCTTCAAATGAAATCCTTTTTCTTTCATTTGTAGTTGTACGTGCCTAGATAACAGTTCAATTTTTATAAGAAAACCTCATGACAACCACAATTCATTCACATTGGGTTTGCGCCGACTGTCCAGTTGAAATATGTATGATATTGAATAATAATAACGTATTGTCTGATTCCTTTTCCGTAATTTACGTCACTTTTGAACATAAAGTCAATAAATAACTATTTTATTTGACATAAATATCATAACAACATCATAGCCCAATCAGTGGGGACAATAAAGGATGTTGTCCTACATGAAATCCGAGAGTTTTGGCAGGGTTATTGCGTTCAAGGTCATTAAATAATCTCTGAGTTTTTGACCTTGGTGAGTTCGCGCTCTCGTCGCAATCTTGGAAAAATGGCGGCCAAAACCGCGGCTTTCACAATACTTTCCAGTTGGTCCTACTACGAAAATGGCTGAATAGATATGACATAGGAAATTTTAAGGACATCCCATATAGATCAAATTTTCTTGATCATAAAATAAGTCGAAACAAATTGATATAAAAAAACAATAGTTGACCTCCGCCAGGAAAGAGTTTGATACAAACTATTTTACATAGCCGGCAAGGTCGATAAACAATACATCAGGTGTTTGCCATGTTTTGTTTATCAACAAATATGATCAAACGTTGCAAACTAGTATAATGAAATTTGAAATTAACCTTCAGTTACGAAAATAAAAAAACATGAGACAAGGGCACAAATGAAACAATTTTAAAATAAATGTCAGGAATTTCGAAAACAGAATCAGTGAGGTAGTAACCCTCATTAAGTGATCAGGCACTGTAAGGCCTGCCACTTCGTCGTCGACAGTAATATTGTGTAGTTGTGATATTTCAAAAGCGTAAGTTTTTTTCCGTATAATTATTTTTTTTATACTGTATTGACATTTTTATTTGATTTAACTGGGTGTCCAAAAGAAAAAGAGATACATATATTTTCGGTCATATTGAGTGCACTATTTACATCTGAGCCCCTCACCTACCATATTTAGGAAATAGCACGAATTGATTCCGATCTAATCTAAAGATATCGTATGTTCGATAATTATTTTCTTATAATTTTTATTGTACAAGATATTCAACTGTACGAGATATCATATTTATTCTATTAGATTCCGAAAGTTTGTTGATAATTATTATAACATATTGTACAGGATATTCGATTGTACGGGATATCACATTTATACCATTCGATTTCGAAAGTTAGTTGATAATTATTATAATATATTGTACAGGATATTCAACTGTACGGGATATCACATTTATACCATTCGATTTCGAGAGTTTGTTCGATAATTGTTTTTCTTATATTGTACCGAATATATTAGTGTGAATGTTAATTTCCATCATGTAGATATAATTGTACACCCTCTTAAAGGGTTATTTTAATGTTTTTCTTAATGATATAATTGTAAAACAATGACGTAACTTCATACATTGTTTCGTTTTTATCAGCTGGATGTTTTTTGACACCTGTTTTTATGACGACAGCTTTGATAATGGCCTAAAGGCCGAAAGCGCTTGGCTGCATATTAATAAACATATACACACTGAGTACTCGTCATTTTCATTCACTTAATTTACATCTAGTGTGTACACCATACCCACAGACAGTTCTCCAAAAATGACAAAAATATCGTACTTAAAGTACTGTAGCACCTGTTGTATTGGCTCTGATGAGCTGAAAATCAATAGGGTTCATCAGTAAGATGTCCTGATTAATATTCAAACATAAAATTGGTGACTCCAGAGGCTGTATCGTGCTAACAAACTGAAATTTCTCATAAAATGACAAAATGTCGTACTTAAACTACCATAGCACCCGTTGTACTAGCTCTGGTGAACTGAAAATCGATAAGGTTTATCTAAAAACCGATTTTTCGTGTTGTTGTTGATGGAAAACGTAGAAATAACTCAAAAAAAATTTTCAAAATTCCAACTTTTTTTGGGGTAAACCAATACTTTTCTCGCATATAGATAGGTTGAGCGGAAAAGTAAAATCCTGTGTGTATGTCGTCGTCGTTGTCGTCGGTCACTTTTTCTTACATGTCTTGTGAGTACGATACAGCCTCCGGAGTGCAATGAGTCACCAATTTTATGATTGAATATTGTTAAGGACATGTCACTGATGAACCCTATTGATTTTCAGCTCACCAGAGCCAGTACAACGGGTGCTATGGTACTTGAAGTACGACATTTTGTCATTTTTCGAGAAATTTCAGTTTGTTAGCACGATACAGCCTCCGGAGTTCAACAAGTCACCAATTTTATGATTGAATATTATTCAGGACATCCCACAGATGAACCCTATCGATTTTCAGCTCATCAGGGCCAATACAACTGGTGCTACAGTACTTTAAGTACGATATTTTTGTCATTTTTGGAGAAGTTTCAGTTTGTTAGCACGATACAGCTTCCGGAGTATATACAAGTGACCAATTTTATGATTGGATATTATTCAGGGCGTCTCAAAGATGAACTCTATTGATATTTAGTTTACTAAAGCCAGTACAACGGGTGCTATGGTACTTGAAGTACCAAATTTTTGTCATTTTAGGAGAATTTTCAGTTTGTTAGCACGATACAGCCTCCAGATAGTATACGATTGATCAATTTCATGATTGAATATTGTTCAAGGTTTCTCACAGGTATACCCTATTGATTTTCAGTTGACTAGAGCGAGTACAGCGGGTCCTATAAATCCAGATATACTACATTTTTGGTTATTTTTGGAGAAATTTCGGTTTGTTAGCACGATACATCCCAATTTCATGATAGAATATTGTTAAGGACCACAGATGCAAAAAAGTTAGTTTTAATCATTAAAACTGTTTATTTTATCTTATTATATAAGGGCGATAAAACAAAAAAATAATACCTTGGACTCCAATAACATATTTCCATAAAATTTATGACAAAACGTAAGTTCAATCTTGCTGCGTTGCCCCCTAAGCGAGATGCTGCACTACTTAATTCATTCAGGACGTACTACCAAGTACAGGCCTGTTGTGTCGTCGCAAAAGATCAACAGCATTTGGCAGAGTAGCAAGATTGAGTTGGTTCAGATCCAAAATCCACAGGTTTTGCTGAAATTCATTTCGTGTTAATGCAAGACTAAATGCGGCGCGGCTTGTGTTTGTAGGAAAGCAGGCCTAAAATTCTCTATTATTTGCGATTATTGTAACGGACAGAGCTGCGAAATTGTGACACAGATTTTAAACGACTTAGAAGACGAGGTAAGTGAATAAATCCTCGAAGATATTGAGTGAAATGAAAATCATGCATCCATAAACATTGACGTAGAAAAGCCTGAGCCTTCCAAACGAAGCAAGTTAGAAAAACTACCAAACGAAACAAGCGTATTCGGTCTACCGGGGAAACCACGTTAAAAAACGCCCAGGTGATGCTACCTCAAGGTGACTATGCCATAAGGTAGTATGGATATAAGTCGGGGAACAGCGGCTTCAGGATATAATGAATTCTTATGCAATTATAGATAATTTCAAAACATTACGTTGAAAACGGGCGTTTAGAAAAAGTATGGAAATCGTCTTCGTTTTAGACTGGTTCAGTTCGTAAACTGTTCAATCTAGAGAAAAATGTTCGATGTAAGAGTTATAGAAATTGTCATATCTATAATATTTATTTGAACATTTTCGTGGTAGGACCGATTTGAAAGGAAATATTTCGAAGAAGAAAAAAAAGTTTTGGTCGCCATTGTTCCAAGATGGCGACGCGAGCGGGAGCTCGTCAAGTTTAAAAACTCAGGGAATCATTCATGACCTTGAACAAAAGGATCCTGCCAAAAATCAAAACTCCCGGATTTGATGTAGAGCAAAAATACCCACTGACTGGGCTATTATACCAATTTATTCATTCGATTTTGCTATATTGTATTTCCGTGGAAAACATTTTGATGCGTTTGTTCACATGGTGTATAAAGAGATAATTGATTAATAAATTATAAAGACAGAGAAAGCAGTATCAATCACATAATCATCTAATCAGTAGTCAAAAATTATATTTTATTAACATAATAGGTGTACTGAAAGTGTCGTAGCACCCATATGAAATAATTATCCTAATTTATTTCGCCTCTGTGGAATTTACGATCAATTGATTCTATTCAAATGATAATTGATTATTAGAATGATTTATTCATTAGTTGTCCAATTTATGGATCATATGTCCGGGTCAATATATCATATATAAACAGCACTGTACGATAAAATTGGTCTAGAAGAGTAACAATATAAAAATGAAAGCGACCGGAACAAAATTGAATAAATTCGGTATGTTTTGAAACATCTTAGGGAGCGGCACATTTTGGTAGTATATTGATAAACACTGATAGATTTTCATAATTCGGTAATACTCACTATATATATATATATATATATATATATATATATATATATATATATTATTATAATAATGTATTCAATATATTATAATAATTATTTATTTTAATGTTTATTTATTTATTTATCTATGGTTCAAAATATTGAAATCGGCTAGCTCAATTGTTTATTAAATTTATATGGTTATATGATTCGAGAACATGAAACCCTCTCTACTTTTCGAGTTCAGGCTTCTGTAAATATATCTTAAACATATTAAATAAAAAGAAACACTTTACTTTAAAAATAATTTAATTTTTATAATGAAAATTTTTAATCTAAAATTTATAACTACGACGCCTATGGATGACCGAACGGAATTATTGATTTTTATACATGTACCTACCATCTTATGCGCATGCTTAACTATCAGGTGATGCTGAGCGAAAGAAAATCACTTCATGGATGCGTTGCGTCTGTTTAATGTTTAGATATGCATCTAGTTGTTATCGTAGAATGTTATTGGATGGTTTTATATTTAAAAGAATTTATGTTAGGGAAAATATACATACAAAGACAAATTGGTACAGAAGAAATAAGTTATTAGATTTATATACACATGGAATTACTACATAAATGAAATATGATGCATCTTTCTTCTGTGATTAGAAATGGCGTAAGTATGTATCTCTATTTATTTCAGATTAGGCCTTTTTTATTAATATTGAAAAATTATTTAATTAATTAACTATATAAAGTCCTTTTATTTCTTTTTTAGATCGATCATTTACCGCAAAGTTTATTACACTCATGAGATTATACACTGATTTGAAATTTGTGAGTTTTTTAACTCTTATTATTGATCAATAATATTTCAAATACACAATGACCTATAGTTCTGGAATCAGGATGTACTTCTCTGGACCCAGGAACACTACTTCGAAGTTCAAAAGGCGGATAATTTAGAGAATATTGATTATTCTCTCGGGAAAATTGAATGTTAATGTTTGGTAAGTACTGGAACATGCTTTATAAGTTATTCATAACTTTTACTATTATAATTTGGATGATTTTGATAAAACTTCGGGAACACTTCTTGAACAACCCTTGCTCTACCGACGCCAAGCTACCAACTTCTTTTTTCAACAAACAAGTCTTTTGTTATTTCAGGTCACTATTTTCAATAAAGTTTGTTTTATCCTTTGTTGATTAAAGTTCGTCTTGTCATTTTTTTAACCAATCACCTATTGTCTGGAGTAGTCTAATTACGTTTACACTTAAAAAGATTTTATCCATATACCAATATACGTTACAAACATTGTTAGTTTTACATTTAAAGTTCATTGAATTTTTAAGAAACAAATAGTTTATACTGGGTGATATACATAATTGTCTTTGACATGATAATGTTTAGTTTTGTTTTTCTTTTTACAATTCGTTGTTGTGACAATCGTACTTGTCTATTAACATAAATTCTTTTAAGTAACCTCTCAACATTTTTTGTTCTAATTATTTACACTAATTCTATATTGTCCTTTGAATTCATTAATCAGTTATCATTTATTGACTCTATAAATTTGTTTTGCTCTTTTCTGTCGCTAGCGTTTGTCGCTGAAACATATTGTAATGAAATAGGTCAAAAATCCGCTGTCACCACTCTAATAAATGGGTAGTTCCAGTGTAATGATTCTATTGTTTGAAAAACCGCTGTCACCCCTCTAGTAAATGTCACCAGGGTAATACTTGTCGGCGCTGTCCCGTGTAATTAATTAGGTGTTTCCTATTTTTATTCTGCTGTCACCGGTAAAATGTGTTTGGTTCCTGTATTATCTCGCTGATTGTAGTGACCGGAAGGTCCCTACTGTATACACCTACCCTAGAAAAAAAATCGTTGCAGCGTGCTGTCACCAGTGCCTCGCGGCACAAAAATTGTAGAACCAGGAACTCTCCCTGCGGGATTACCTCGAGGGAGGGGTTGTTTCAGGCTCGAGCGATCAAGGACGTCGTGGGGCCCCTTGGGCTTATACAGGGTGCCAAGCCCGAGTTCGTAGTGCAGGTCCGTCCTATTTGACACGCACGGGGGTGGTGAGGATTGAGGTTATGGAAATAAATTGAAAGGTTAAAATACGTAAAACATATATTACAAATAAAAAAAAGGAAAATTATTGAAACCCTATACGAACGTTTTTCAATATAATAAAATATTACACGTGGCTTTCTCCTGGCTTCTAGGATAACCTACGTAACATACCCTACATTAATAAGAGGTTAACAACTGATATATCTTACAAAGAAAGGAAGGGAAATTCTTTACCCCCTATTTCCAGCGCTAATTTCGCTTATCTCAGAGAGAGAAGCAATAAAACTATAGAAATACCCTCTATATCAAATAAAATTCAGAAAAGTAATTTATGAAGAGAGGATTTACTATGATCCCTAGTAAAGTATAAATATTTCTATGTTATTATCAAAACTCCGAGACAGGATTAACTATGATCTCTACGCTATTATCAGAATTCTAAATTAGAATTAACTATGACCTTTAGTAAAATATAAATATCTTTGCGCTATTATCAAAATACTAAAATAGGATTAACTATGACCCTTAGTAAAATATAAATATCTTTGCGCTATTATCGAAATACTAAAATAGGATTAACTATGACCCTTAGTAAAATATAAATATCTTTGCGCTACTATCAAAATACTAATATATATATATATATATATATATATATATATATATATATATATATATATATATATATATATATATAACGACTGAAAAATGCTATATAGGTGGGGATAACGGGGATTTCAGTCCAAAGAATCAACGCCAAGATCTTTTATTTACAAAATGCCGCCAAGCTTTCGTGTCCTTTTGACACTTCTTCAGGGCACTATAATACATATACAAATATAAATATGATTTTAAAATAGAGAAATAAATATAAGTATTTACATGTAAAATATTTTAAGTAAATTCAATACAAATAATCATTAAAAAAATTGTAAATGTAAAAATAAATATAATTATAATATACTTGATGTCATATTTCACATAAGACAAATCGATACATAATTTGTTTGTTCGTTACTTAGTTATTTTAATTTTTTTAGGTTTTTTTTAGAAGTGAATTTAATTTTTATGAAATAATCATATAAATAATGAAAAATTTTCTATTTTGTTCAATATTGAAAAGGTAGCTATAAATATTACTAAGATTTTCAATGTCACTTTTCTTATTCATAGTAAATAGTTATAATGAAAATTTACAATTTACAGTTGAATTTGAAAAAAATAATAGCATTCCATTTTTAGACACTAAAATAATCCAGAAAAACGATAACACTTTGATTACCGATTGGTATATAAAACCAACAATTTCAGGAAGGTATATAAACTATCATTCTTTTCATACAAAGAAAATGAAAATTAATCTCATTATTTGTTTAAAAAATAGAATTGAAAAACTAGTTCACCCTTCTTTAAAACAAAAAAATTTAAGAATTTTACGTGATATCTTATTAGAAAATTCTTATCCTAAATCACTTCTAAATAGAATTCTTTTCAACACTATTTCTGATAGAACTATTCATGATAATATATCTAGCAATGAAACAGATAGGAATACAAATGTAGAAAATATCAATTACCTATCAATTCCAAATATTGAAAATTTATCAAAGAACATAATAAAACTTTTCAAAAATGAAACTAATATAAAGATAACACAGAAAAATATAAAAACGATTGGCAATTTAAATCTTAACTACATCGGTACCAGCTCTAGAAATTTGACTAATCGCATCACATCTCATAAAAGTGATGCTTAAACTTAACAAAAAATCATGTGCATTAACACAGCATTCCATCGAAACAGGCCATAAAATGTTATTTAATGAAGCTAAAGTTCTACATACTGAACAAAATATGTCTAAAAGATATTTTCTTGAAATGGTTGAAATCAACAAGGCAAATAATAGTATGAATAAGAAAAGTGACATTGAAAATCTGAGTAATATTTATAGCTACCTTTTCAATATTGAACAAAATAGATAATTTTTCATTATTTATATGATTATTTCATAAAAATTAAATTCACTTCTATTAAGGTCAAAATATAAGAAATTATTTGTCAAAGTCATTTTCACAGGTTATAATCTAACCTTATCTCCTTTTCTATTAACGTCAAAAACAAATTATCTGTCAAAGTCATTTTATAAGGTTATAATCTAACCTCAAATTCAAACTTCATTAAATAATTATAAAGTAACCTAAAAAAATTAAAATAACTAAGTAACGAACAAACAAATTATGTATCGATTTGTCTTATGTGAAATATGACATCAAGTATATTATAATTATATTTATTTTTACATTTACAATTTTTTTAATGATTATTTGTATTGAATTTACTTAAAATATTTTACATGTAAGTACTCATATTTATTTCTCTATTTTAAAATCATATTTATATTTGTATATGTATTATAGTGCCCTGAAGAAGTGTCAAAAGGACACGAAAGCTTGGCGGCATTTTGTAAATAAAAGATCTTGGCGTTGATTCTTTGGACTGAAATCCCCGTTATCCCCACCTATATATATATATATATATATATATATATATATATATATATATAAGACATTCAGATTAGACATTTACTAACAGATATTGAATACATAACTACACAAACTTCAGATGAAAATTTAAGGAAAACATTAGTTGCAAAATCAACTAATATTATCACTAATCATATACACAAAAAATCTAATAGTTCTTTTTTTTCGTAATTTATATCACAAAACAAAAAATTGTCTTAAAATGCATCCTAATATAGTCGTCACTAATAGTGATAAAGGTAATTGTACCGTAATCATTCCAAAAGACAACTATATTGAACTTTCTTTAGAAATTATTAATAACAGTTCTTCCTATATCAGAATAGAAAAAGATCCTACTATTTCTATACAAAATAAATGTAACACTATTATTAAAAAACTATATAATTGTAAACAGATAGATAAAATTACGAAAGAAAAACTATCTTGTTATAATGGTATTCCTTCAAAATTTTATGGTCTTCCGAAAATTCATAAACCAACTTTATCAGTTAGACCAATAGTTGCATCTTTAGGAACCCCTACTAATTTTTTAGGTTCTTATATTACAGATATTTTAACTAAAGCTAATGATTTTAATACAAAATACTACATTAAAGACTCTTTTGAAGTATATAAACAATTTAATAAATTTCAACTACCAAACAATTATGTAATTTGCAGTTTAGATGTTGTATCTTTATTTAGTAACATACCTTCAGATTCTACTTTGAAAGCAATAGATAAAAATTGGAATAAAATAAATCAACATTGCAAAATATCTAAAAAATATTTTGAAGAAATCATAACATTTCTATTTGAAAGTACCTATTTCACTTTCAATAATCAAATTTATAAACAAACTTTTGGTACTCCAATGGGAGCTACAATTTCACCAATTATAGCATGTTATGTTATGGATAATTTGTTAGACACAGTTATACCAACTCTACCATTCAATTTAATATTCATAAAAAAATATGTTGATGATATTATTTTATCTTTACCAGAAAATACATTGGATGATGTTCTTTCCATATTTAACAACTATGATCCACATATACAATTCACAATGGAAAAAGAAGACGAATCACAAAGTATACCATTTTTGGATACTAAATTAATAAGAAATGATAATAACACATTATCGATTGACTGGTATAGAAAACCAATAAGTTCTGGGAGATTAATGAACTTTTGGTCTTATCATAAATATTCTATGAAAACTAATTTAATTAAACAAATGAAAAATAGAATATCTAATATATCAGACCCTATGTTCCACGAAAAGAACTTTAAAATTCTTCATCAATTATTTTTAGATAATGGATATCCAAATAATTTAGTAAAATACATATTATATAATTTTTCTTCAAATTTAAACATTACTCTAGAAAATTCTGAAATCCAAAAATATTATATTTCTCTTCCATATATTAAGGAAATAACTCCCAAATTGATTAGAACGTTTAAACCATTAGATAACATAAAAATTGCAAATAGAACATGTTTAACAGTTAAATCAATTTTCACAAAAGTCAAAGATAAAACTAATATTCTTAACCTATCAAATGTAGTATATTGTATTCCTTGTAAAAATTGTGAAGAAAAATATGTAGGTCACACTGGTAAAAAATTAAAGAATCGTATATCCCTACATAAAAGCGATTGTAGATTATATCCCGATAGATGTGCTTTGGCAAAACATGTGATTGATAAAGATCATATTATGGACTTTGATTCTGTAAGTATTTTAGATATTCAATCAAATATTCAAAAAAGACTTTTCTTAGAAATGGCTCACATTTCTCAAGAAACTAATATCATTAATAAGAAAAGTGATCATAAGAATTTAAGTGATATTTATTATTACTTATTGTCTATTGATAAAAACCATAAATGTCTTTCAATTTCAAATTCTTCTTCTGTTTAAATAAACATTTTGTAGGTTATTAAAATGACATTTCTATAATCAAAAAAGAAAGAAGATAACCACAAATACATTAACTGTATATAGATCTATGGTTAATTTAAACATAACCTTAATTTCTTTAATTATTTCTATGTTCCAATAAAAATAAAGAATAACAATTGAGAACGATTTTATTTACTTTCAATTTGACAATTATTTTTAAAAAATTCAAATATTTCTTTTGATGCTGTATACAATTTACAATTTACCATTTACATCTATTATAATATACATTCTCATATACTTTATCCTTGATAATGGAATAAATAAATTCTGAAAGCTTGGACATAAAAAGTATGAAGGGTACTCGTTTTAATTTGCCGCTTCCCCAATAAACCTATGTTTAATAATAATTATATGGCAAAGATCAAGTTTAACTATATATATATATATATATATATATATATATATATATATATATATATATATATATATATTATATATAGGGAAGCGGTCCCTGAATATAGGCTAAATAAGATACCTATTACAAATTTGGCCCTACCAGTAAATGAGGGGCGCTGATATATATGAAACACTAGATATGACCGGAAAAATACTATGGGGTCCCTTCCCTATCTTGGGACACCCGGTTAAGTCAAAGGGAAAATATAATATCACAGTTCAAATACACAATATAATAAAATAATTGTACGTTAAAAACTTACGTTTTGGATTATCACCAGTCACACAAACTGCACACTATTACTGTTTGGAGGGTGAGGGCCCGTCAGTACTTAGACTCGCCTCACCGGGGGAGAGATACTTTCTCTCTTTTGAGAGAGATACTTTCTCTCTTTTGATTCCCAATTTTTCGTTATTTTATTTCCCAGTTTCACCTTGTGTGAAGGTTAGTTTGCAATATCATTGTTTTTGTTCGTAGTAAACAAACCTGACCTATTCGTAATCTAATATGTTTTGATAACCTTGTTTTGTTTGTGTTATTTACTTTAGTTGAGGTCGATAATTAATAATTATTTTGAATTAAGAAGAATTTGTCTATATAGGGCGTTCTTAAAATGTATGTCATATCTTGTGTTTATTAGAATATTGACATTTGTAGCATCAAAAATTCTAACCCACATCTTTTGTAAATATTGAATCATAACATTGAATAATATATTTTATGTTGTTGAACACTTATTGTTTATTATTTCTTTTTCAGATCATGTATTCATGTTATTTCTTTATAAGAGATTTAATACTAATGGATGAGGTTTATTAGACGGTTTAGGATTTATGATTAAAGGTAATGTTTCTTTTTGTTTATTTCATTACAAGTTATAAAGTCTTTTAAATTACACAGAAGCTGTATTAGTAAATTGAAATGAAAGTATTTACAATTATCTAATAAACATAAGTAATTTTAATGTCTCATTCTTAACTTTTTAATAAAGTATAATCTAATGTTTTACTATTTAGTATTTCCTAATCACTCTGTTTCACAACAATCCCTATATCTTATTTATCCGTTATAATATATATGTTTATTTATCAAAATGTTATTACATGGTTCACATAAAAATTGTTGTTTACATGCAAATAAACATGGAATTTCCACTAAAAAAAAGTTGCGCGTGGGTTTTACACATTTAAATTCCCAATAGTCTTTCTGCATAGATATTGAATTTACCTTTTTTATATTAATATATTGATTTCTAACATTTGGACATTCAACATATTTCATATATAAATAAGAGAAAATTAACAATAAAAAATATAAAACATTCACAATAAAATACAAAATATTTACTATATTTCCCAAGCACATCAGATATTCAGAATGTAAAACAGGTTTACCTTCACGTTGTTGATTTCCATCTTAGGCATTCAACATATTTCGTTCATAAATTCGAGAAAATTAACAATAAAAATAGAAAACATTAACAATAAAATATAGAAAACAAACACTTTGTAGAGTATTCCAATTGACAAACGACATTGAATCATGTAACACAATTAATAGTAACATGAAGATTTAAAAAGTCTGTCACTCAAAAAGAGATCGAACCAGATCTCGATTTAAGTTAAGAACATAGTTTCTCATTATTTTTTTCAGCATGTGACGAGAATTTATATTCATTTTTTGTACAGGGGGTAGAAAATTTTTGGAATGAGATAAAATATATTTCGTTGTCCAATTTTTGTACTACTCAGAGATGCTTTAACGTGATATTCTTTTTTTTCCAAGACATGAAAACTAATTTAATTAAACAAATGAAAAATAGAATATCTAATATATCAGACCCTATGTTCCACGAAAAGAACTTTAAAATTCTTCATCAATTATTTTTAGATAATGGATATCCAAATAATTTAGTAAAATACATATTATATAATTTTTCTTCAAATTTAAACATTACTCTAGAAAATTCTGAAATCCAAAAATATTATATTTCTCTTCCATATATTAAGGAAATAACTCCCAAATTGATTAGAACGTTTAAACCATTAGATAACATAAAAATTGCAAATAGAACATGTTTAACAGTTAAATCAATTTTCACAAAAGTCAAAGATAAAACTAATATTCTTAACCTATCAAATGTAGTATATTGTATTCCTTGTAAAAATTGTGAAGAAAAATATGTAGGTCACACTGGTAAAAAATTAAAGAATCGTATATCCCTACATAAAAGCGATTGTAGATTATATCCCGATAGATGTGCTTTGGCAAAACATGTGATTGATAAAGATCATATTATGGACTTTGATTCTGTAAGTATTTTAGATATTCAATCAAATATTCAAAAAAGACTTTTCTTAGAAATGGCTCACATTTCTCAAGAAACTAATATCATTAATAAGAAAAGTGATCATAAGAATTTAAGTGATATTTATTATTACTTATTGTCTATTGATAAAAACCATAAATGTCTTTCAATTTCAAATTCTTCTTCTGTTTAAATAAACATTTTGTAGGTTATTAAAATGACATTTCTATAATCAAAAAAGAAAGAAGATAACCACAAATACATTAACTGTATATAGATCTATGGTTAATTTAAACATAACCTTAATTTCTTTAATTATTTCTATGTTCCAATAAAAATAAAGAATAACAATTGAGAACGATTTTATTTACTTTCAATTTGACAATTATTTTTAAAAAATTCAAATATTTCTTTTGATGCTGTATACAATTTACAATTTACCATTTACATCTATTATAATATACATTCTCATATACTTTATCCTTGATAATGGAATAAATAAATTCTGAAAGCTTGGACATAAAAAGTATGAAGGGTACTCGTTTTAATTTGCCGCTTCCCCAATAAACCTATGTTTAATAATAATTATATGGCAAAGATCAAGTTTAACTATATATATATATATATATATATATATATATATATATATTATATATAGGGAAGCGGTCCCTGAATATAGGCTAAATAAGATACCTATTACAAATTTGGCCCTACCAGTAAATGAGGGGCGCTGATATATATGAAACACTAGATATGACCGGAAAAATACTATGGGGTCCCTTCCCTATCTTGGGACACCCGGTTAAGTCAAAGGGAAAATATAATATCACAGTTCAAATACACAATATAATAAAATAATTGTACGTTAAAAACTTACGTTTTGGATTATCACCAGTCACACAAACTGCACACTATTACTGTTTGGAGGGTGAGGGCCCGTCAGTACTTAGACTCGCCTCACCGGGGGAGAGATACTTTCTCTCTTTTGAGAGAGATACTTTCTCTCTTTTGATTCCCAATTTTTCGTTATTTTATTTCCCAGTTTCACCTTGTGTGAAGGTTAGTTTGCAATATCATTGTTTTTGTTCGTAGTAAACAAACCTGACCTATTCGTAATCTAATATGTTTTGATAACCTTGTTTTGTTTGTGTTATTTACTTTAGTTGAGGTCGATAATTAATAATTATTTTGAATTAAGAAGAATTTGTCTATATAGGGCGTTCTTAAAATGTATGTCATATCTTGTGTTTATTAGAATATTGACATTTGTAGCATCAAAAATTCTAACCCACATCTTTTGTAAATATTGAATCATAACATTGAATAATATATTTTATGTTGTTGAACACTTATTGTTTATTATTTCTTTTTCAGATCATGTATTCATGTTATTTCTTTATAAGAGATTTAATACTAATGGATGAGGTTTATTAGACGGTTTAGGATTTATGATTAAAGGTAATGTTTCTTTTTGTTTATTTCATTACAAGTTATAAAGTCTTTTAAATTACACAGAAGCTGTATTAGTAAATTGAAATGAAAGTATTTACAATTATCTAATAAACATAAGTAATTTTAATGTCTCATTCTTAACTTTTTAATAAAGTATAATCTAATGTTTTACTATTTAGTATTTCCTAATCACTCTGTTTCACAACAATCCCTATATCTTATTTATCCGTTATAATATATATGTTTATTTATCAAAATGTTATTACATGGTTCACATAAAAATTGTTGTTTACATGCAAATAAACATGGAATTTCCACTAAAAAAAAGTTGCGCGTGGGTTTTACACATTTAAATTCCCAATAGTCTTTCTGCATAGATATTGAATTTACCTTTTTTATATTAATATATTGATTTCTAACATTTGGACATTCAACATATTTCATATATAAATAAGAGAAAATTAACAATAAAAAATATAAAACATTCACAATAAAATACAAAATATTTACTATATTTCCCAAGCACATCAGATATTCAGAATGTAAAACAGGTTTACCTTCACGTTGTTGATTTCCATCTTAGGCATTCAACATATTTCGTTCATAAATTCGAGAAAATTAACAATAAAAATAGAAAACATTAACAATAAAATATAGAAAACAAACACTTTGTAGAGTATTCCAATTGACAAACGACATTGAATCATGTAACACAATTAATAGTAACATGAAGATTTAAAAAGTCTGTCACTCAAAAAGAGATCGAACCAGATCTCGATTTAAGTTAAGAACATAGTTTCTCATTATTTTTTTCAGCATGTGACGAGAATTTATATTCATTTTTTGTACAGGGGGTAGAAAATTTTTGGAATGAGATAAAATATATTTCGTTGTCCAATTTTTGTACTACTCAGAGATGCTTTAACGTGATATTCTTTTTTTTCCAAGACATATATATATATATATATATATATATATATATATATATATATATATATATATGTCTTGCAACGTTGCTATTACCCAGTACTACACTGCACCGGTTTGCTAGTGACAGTTTGTAACAGTTTGAGCTTGGAAGCCGGGTCGGTATATCATTACGAAGTTACTGTTAATATTTAATTACTTGAATATAACAGCAGTCCATCTAATATTCGTGTATCATTTTAACCCACAACAATACATGGTAGCGGCAGTGGGATAAATAAAGCCGTACTTCGACCGCATTTCCCCATCGGAAAGGGTGAGAGAATTCTTGCCCAGGTTCAAGGCTCTAGAATATTTAGGATTTTACCAAATTCGTCTGAATAAAGAATGCCAGCGTTTAACGTGCTTTATAACCTCATTTGGACGATTTATTTTCAAGAGGTTACCGTTTGGCATCACTTGCGCCCCTGAATATTTTTCAATGACTTTAAATAAAATTTTAAGTGGTCTAGAGGGAGTAATATTTCATATTGACGATACGTTAGTGCATGCGCCTACCCTAGAAAAGCATAATGAAATACTTTCGGAAATACTAAAGCGAATTCACAGGGAAGGCATTACTTTAAATAAACAAAAGTGTATTTTCGGGTTGGAATCGCTAGAATTTCTTGGTCATATTATATCGGGTAATGGTATCTCGGTTGGCCCTGAACGTATTTCATCCATAGTGGACTTTCCAGCCCCTTCTAACAAAACAGAACTTATGCGATTTCGAGGTATGGTCAATTTTTCTAGCCGTTTCATACCGGGTAGATCTCAAGTATTAGAACCATTGACCTTTTACTTAAAAAAAATATTTGCTTTACCTGGGGCATTTCCCAAGAAGAAAGTTTTGATAAAATAAAAAAAATTATTACAGGAAAGCCCTTGTTTAGATTATTTTGATACTACTAAAAACGTTATTATTTCAGCAGACGCCTCTTCCTTCGGGTTGTGAGCTTGTTTAATGCAAGAAAATGGCAATGGGGATAAAAGAGTAATTTCTTATGCATCCAGATTACTATCTCGTACCGAACAACGTTATGCACAAATAGAACGCGAACGCTTAGCCCTGACATGGGCGTTCGAAAAGTTTTCTGAATATATAACGTGGATCAAAGTTTTAATCGAAACTGATCATAAACCTTTAGTACAAGTGCTTCAGAGCAAACCTATAGATGAGTTCACCCCACGTCTACAAAGATTTCGGTTGAGGCTTATGAGATACGATTATGAAATATACTACGTACCGGGCAAGGACATGGTAATAACGAACCCCTTGTCTAGAAATTTTGGTAACGAGAGGTTGCCAGAAGACAACGAATTAGCACTAGAAACGGATACCTATGTCAATCGAATCACTACTTCTTTCGAGGTTAAGCGCTACTTTTTAGAAGAAATCAAATTAGAACAATCCAAGGATCCTATTTGCATTAAGTTGAAGCAATATGCTCATGACAGATGACCACGTAAAAATCTAATAGACCCATTGGTTTCGCCTTACTATCAATACAGATATGAGATATATTATTGTAAGGGTTATCTCTTAAGAGGGACTAGAACATTGATTCCTAAAATTCTCCAAAGTAAATGTTTACGTTTTTTACACCAAGGCCATCAGGGAATCGTAAAATGTCGAGCGCGTGCCAAAGCTACTATCTGGTGGTATAAACTTTCCACATAAATAGAAAATATGATCAAAAATTGCCCACAATGTGTTGAACACCGTGTTAATATTAAAGAACCCTTGATTACAGAACCCTTCCCAGACCGCACTTGGCAGAAAATAGCAATTGATCTGTTTTACTTAAATCCAGGTTGGTACCTAATAGCAGTCGATTATTTTTCTCAATATTTCGAAGTTTTTAAACTTTCAAGTTTAACCGAAAGCCAAATCATCACCAGACTGAAACAATTGTTTTAATGATTAGGAAATTGTGAGATCTGATAACGGGCCACCATTTCAACGTGAATTTAACTAATTTGCGGAAGAATTTGACTTCAAACACATCACAAGTAGCCCCTACTTCTCTCAATCGAACGGAGCAGTTTAAGCGGCCGTGAAAACAGCAAAGAATTTAATTAAAAAAGAAAAAAATATTTACACGGCTCTGCTAGCTTATCGAACTACTCCACTTCCTAGTGGCTACATGCCACGCTCGCAACTTCCTGTTTTGCCAATACTCTTAAACAAAAACATAGACACAAGTCCAGTCCTAAAAATATAAAAAAAAAATTAAGCAAAACTACAATTTAAGGCATAAAACTAGGCCGTTATCGGATCTTGCGGTCAATGACAAGGTTTGGGTGACAGATCTAAAGTTATTTGGTAAGGTTATAAAAATCTTACAAGATCTTAGATCTTATTTAGTGGATACTCAACGAGGAACATACAGGAGAAATCGCTGGCATTTAATACCAGCCAAATAGTCTCAGCTTCAATTTAGCACTCCCGATAACAGCCCCATTCCTATCACCTCAGTCACTCCAACCTTGTCAACCGAATCTAGCACCTCTAGTAATAAGTTCGATTGTAACTAAAATTGCATCTGATGACTATAAAAATTCCAAAATAAGTGAGGAGGGGATAAAGGGTGATAGTTATAATAGTGCCAATGAGGAAGGGATTCCCAAGTGCAGTAATACTCCTTCACGGTCAGTGAGAAACATTACGAAACCTTCTTACCTAAATGATTACATCATTTATTAGAATTAAATGTTTACATTTCATATTAGTTAACGAATCATTTGATAAAGGGAAGGATGTTATGTCAGCATCATGATGTTGTTATGTCTGGCAACGTTGCCATTACCCAGTACTACACTGCACCGGTTTGCAAGTGACAGTTTGAGCTTGGAAGCCGGGTCGGTATATCATTACGAAGTTATTGTTAATATTTAATTACTTAAATATACCAGCAGTCCATCTAATACTCGTGTATGATTTCAACCCATAACAATAGAATTTGCTCGACGGTAAAATTTTGAAATGACTGGAGTACTTTTGTCGTGGAAGCCTGTCATCGCAACTTCGTTTTTGGATACGTCAATGAAGATTGAATTTTAATATAGCGCTTACGTTTCCAAATATTTCTCTCCATTCATCCATTTTTGAAATGGATAGTTTCAAAGGTGAAGAAATTGCTTTGTGTGGCGGATTTGGATTCACTTAAGTTCAAGTTCTTGATAACTCTTAGAAAATAGTCATTTTAAGGGGTAATTTGTAGAAAGCATTTTCATACGAATCTATTGGGGTGGTCTAATTTATAATAAATGCCCCATAAGTTTTATTCGCAACAGCAACATTTGGTAGTTCTAGTGCATTGAAATCTATTCTGCATTGCTGCTAATAGATATTCTCTTTCTATAAATTTTTAAATTATTTCCAACCGTTTTGCAGTACTTGATATTATTGATGTTGGACGGTTTGATAATACGGCGATTTTTGGATTATTTGATTTTAATAATTGCATAATAATTGTTCAGGACCATCCAGAAGCGAATATGGTTAAGATTGACTGAACTTAACTTGGTTTAAAAAAAACAAAGTTTTGTAAAAAATATTGAAGAAATTTCGTTAGAATCAACAACGGTTAGTTGTTAAGTAGTCGATGAACTTTTATTGTATCATTCGAGAGTGAAGATTAATTATATTGATGCCAGCCGGTCCTGGATCTGTTCGTTTCTTTATTTCTTATAGTAGATGATATTTACTTCAAGGACGATTTGATATTGGAGAAAATGACGTGGGTAAGCAGAAATATTGTTTAGTTCAATTAAATCATAATATAGAAAATAAGAAGAATATATAAGAGAAAACCAGACGTTTATAAATGTTTTTAATGTATATTAACGACAATCCCATTCATGTATAATAATTCCCATTTGTGAATACAAAAATCGTAGTTTGCTGTCGGCTAAATAGGAAAGAAGAGAGTTTGCAAGTGATAAAAATATCGGATAAATTACGTTACCGTAGCAACCCTAGCATTTAGGTACTGTCTGTTTACCAAGCAATGCACGTCAATTTGACAATTATAAATGTCAAAACAGAATGAATTAAACAGCATATAACAATTCCAAAAAGTATGTCGAGATTTGGAAATATTTGCAAGGCAGAAATAGTAAGGTAGATTGAAAAATCAACTCCAGAAAATACCAAGAAAACTCATTCCTCCATATGGAATCAATTTAGTGAATTTTGTAAACAACGAAACTTCGATTTGGAAACCGAACAGTTAGTGGAAGATGTGGCAGAAATATTGATGGACTGGGGCTTCAATATGAAGAAAAAGAATAAAGAAGATTATAAAGAATACGTTTCTACTCATTGTTCATTTAGTTTGTTAAATAAAGTTTAATTGAATTGAGTTTTTTATTCATGGGATTGTCTTACCAAATACCACGCGAGCTCAGATTTAGCAGGATATTTTTTCCGGTGGTTTTCTCATACTTACTTTCATTGGCAATTTAACGAGAGCTGTTCTGGCAAAATCACGAGAGCTCTTGTGGTATTACCCCCGAATATTTACAATACCAAAATCCTAAACCTAACAAAAATGAATCCAAAGATTTGTAACTTTATTGTTTAATCAATACGCTCTACCTACTAGTTTCGTTTAATCAATAAGTCCGTTATATGTGGTTTGTATGAGTTATGGGAACGCACATGGTAATAGGACACCGCTAGACTGCTGAATTGCAATCTCACGGATTGTTTTCTTTATGTTTTTCATTCTCACATTCAGATTTTATATAGCTTCCTAGTTGTAAAGCCTCATTTTAGTTTGTAGAAATAAAAGTTATTTTTTAAAAAGTAGTTTTTATAAACTACGAATTTAATGTATGCGTGCTATTGGACAACTGCCACACGTTTGTACGAGGGCAGTTTGACGGAAGAGTAACTTTTCCATGAAAAAGTTACTTTACTGTAAAAAAATTATTTTATTTTTCAACATAATCTCCTTTTAACTCTACACACTTACTCCAGCTAGTTTCCAGTTTTTTCAAACCATCCAAAAAAGTATTTTTGGGAAGTTCAGCAAAATACGCGTTGGTTTCTGCAATCACCTCTTCATTTGTTCGAAATCGCTTTCCACAGAGCCATTTTTTTAAGTCTGGAAGCAAAAAGTGATTGGAGGGAGCCAGATCAGGTGAATATGACGGATGAGGTAATAAATCGTAACGTAGTTCGGCTAATTTTTCTGCTACAATAGTGGACGAATGGGCAGGAGCATTGTTGTGATAGAACAAAACTCTTTTCTTCAACAAATGCGGTCGTTTTTTCTTGAGTTCGACATCAAAATGTGTCAGCAAATCAACATAATATTAGCCAGTTATCGTTATCCCTTTTTCTAAATAATCAATAAAGATTACACCTTTGAAATCCAAAAACACTGTGGCCATGATCTTATTGGCCGAAAAATCGGTTTTTCCTTTCTTGGGAGCAGGTTCCTCGAATGAAGTCCATTGTTTCGACTGTATTTTTGTTTCTGGAGTATAATGATGTATCCAAGTTTCATCTACTGTGACATATCGACGGAAAAATTCACTTGGATTACGTTTGAATTTTTAATGAGAGCGAGCTTTTAATCAGCATTAAGCAATCGCAGCACCCACCTTGCAGATACCTTTCTCATATGTAACCTTTCATGCAAAATATTGCATACCCGTCCGGTTGAAATATCTATTTCATTAGCTATATCATGTACTTTTATTCGCTAAGTGTAAAGGCGCGGATTTTATTAATCATTTCTGAAGTAGTTACAGTAAATGACGCTCCTGGACGTTCAACATCATCCGTGTGGCCACTTTTAAAAGAAGAAAACCACTTACAAATCATTCAATGGGACGGAGCACTTTCAGGATAATATTTTCATAACTTTTCCTCGGTTTCTTTAATTGTTTTTCTACGTAAAAAATTGTTGTGTATTGAATAACAATAATAATAGATTCCAGTTATATTTTATGTTATATTTTATTCTTGAACAAACTTATAATATACATGAACATTGAGTAATCTCATTGACAACTATATATATATATATATATATATATATATATATATATATATATATATATATATATATATATATATATATATATATTGTAACGGTTATAATAATTATTTATTATTTATTATTTGACACTGAAAAATCATTAAACATGTATATCAACTCTATCAAAGGATAGTGTTCAAGCGCGCCATTCAAATTAACTCTAATTATTGGTTTGTGAAATTAAAATGAACAAAATTATGATTTCAGTCATTTTTTTAAACATAGAAATTTACAAACAGAAAATGTGTACAGATATACAACAAAATTAATAAAACTACTATTACTATTGAACAATTAAAATGTTTTTTTAAATAAAGGCCTTTTTTAATTTAGAGATCTCTAATATAATATTTTAAAATGGTACCTTTTATTTACTAGGTTTGTATCCACTTCAAACTAATCTTCAATTGGACATTTGATAAGATGAGGACAAAGTTCTGAACAATTTATTTTGCCTTCGCCTTTTGGACACTTAATGATTTCGTCACATCTGTCTTTATACGGGTAGAAACATCTATCTTGTTGAATCAGAATGGTCTGTACAAAACGAATTCTGCTGTTGGAGAGTTTGTTTCTTGACGATAGTACAACAGGTTTGGGTAGTATGTCGTTACTGCACACGTTCAATTGAATATTGTCGAAGTTTCTAATTAACAAACACGTGAAATTTCTTGAGAAGTTCAATTTTGATATTCTTAATGTATTTATTGTATTTTCTGGTGAAGGTATTACCCAATTACCTAAACTATTACTGTTTCTGTCAGATGATATATGCTGTATTCTTACGTTCTTCTTGACGAGATCAATTATAATACCACTTTTCACTTTGACATTTCAAAAAACCCACTGACTTTTCTCATTTTCATGATAATCTATCCCGTTGCGGGTTGCTATCGAAACTTCCCTATATCGTATTAAATGTATAGATATAGTGTCATTAACGACGATTCACTGTTTATATTATCATGAATTTTTAAGCCGTATATGAAACATGAAAATGACATTTTTGTATTAGAAATTAGCATATGGAGATAAAGATTTTTATACATATAAATATTAACATAACTTATTTACTATTTATCAAAATTCCTGAAATCCCTTGCATAAAATAACCTAATTACTAACTATATGAAAATTTAACGCGTTTCTTTCAAATTTCATTTTAATTTCTACGAATTGTTTTGAAATTACATATAACATAATCTATTGAATTATTATTAAATAGTATCATGTACAGTTTTTTTTTTATTGTGACAATTGGTCTTTTCATTTATGTTTGCCTACACTCAGGGAGCATGTCTTATCGTGCCACTTTTAATGACCCTTCACAGATCAGTTTGCTATGAAACTTACTTTGATATTTCTTCTGTGTTACATGTTATACACTATGTGTTATTGTGTTATAATATATATATATATATATATATATATATATATATATATATATATATATATATATATATATATATATATATATATATATAGGAGATAGTCTTTGCCGACTAATTAGGTATAAAACCACGAATATTGGGGTAACGGCAAGTTAATTTAAAGAAAACTCTTGTTACTGTTTTTCTTCCAAGCTTTCAGAAACGTTTATTTCCATTATCAAGGATAAGTAAATTGAGATTGTTATAAATTGGTAAATATAATTATATTTGAATTTTTTAAAAAAATTTTTTTTTTCAATCATAAATCTTTTTGACATTTTGACAGATTCATGAATGTAAACATTTTCTTTATATGCTAAAATGTTTTTGAAAACGAAAGAAGAAAATTGGTTATATTTGTAATATAGGTTATTAGTTATTCAAATATTCTTCTTTTATTATATAAAATTCAACCTCTAATTATTATAGATGTCATCATGTCATCTTAATAATTTAATAGTATTGAAAACATTTTTAAAATCATTTACCTAAAATAAAATTATTTCTATAAATCATCAAATAAGAATTTGAAATTTAGTTATTTTTATTATCAATTGTTAGTAGATAATAATAAATATCACTCAGATTATTATGGTCACTTTTTTATTTTAGGTAAATGATTTTAAAAATGTTTTCAATACTTTTAAATTATTAAGATGAGATGATGACATCTATAATAATTTGAGGTTGAATTTTATATAATAAAAGAAGAATATTTGAATAACTAATAACCTATATTACAAATATAACCAATTTTCTTCTTTTGTTTTCAAAAACATTTTAGCATATAAAGAAAATGTTTACATTCATGAATCTGTCAAAATGTCAAAATGATTTATGATTGAAGAAAATTTTTTAAAAAAATTCAAATATAATTATATTTACCAATTTATAACAATCTCAATTTACTTATCCTTGATAATGGAAATAAACGTTTCCGAAAGCTTGGAAGAAAAACAGTAACCAGAGTTTTCTTTAAATTAACTTGCCGTTACCCCAATATTCGTGGTTTTATATATATATATATATATATATATATATATATATATATATATATATTCATTCCACTGACAGCTGACAAGGGGCGTTTTTACTAACGGTGCGTTTGCTATGTATCTCCGTAACATTTCCCCTCGTTGTATTAATGAACTTATATATATAAACGTTTGGGCGGCCTTCTGTTTCTAGTACTGCGGCGAATTACCACATCTTCCTGTTTCGGTTCGTTGATCTGAGGAACAGTCTCGGCCGAATATACTACCTCTCCATTAGCCGGTTGCTGCTCCGATCTCTCTAGTGTCTGGTCCTTTTTTCTCAATATGTTTCTCCTTAACTGGTTCCTTTTCAGAGTCATCACCTTTGTCCGCCTGTGATTCCTCTTGCGAATCAGGCAGATGATGCTGCCTAACAGACTCATCCTTGTGGATAGTGTGGTTCTTAACATGTGATTTCAATATTTGATCCACGTGTCTTTTATGAATTTTTCCATCTGCATTAATCTCATAGTGTAATTTTCCTATTTTTTCCACAATGACTCCAAATTTCCATTTATTGTCATCATACGATTGTATCTGTACTGTTTCTCCCACATTGAATTGTTTATTTATTTTTATTTATTCTCTTTTGTTGTCCATTACTGTTATGAATTCCCTTTGAACCAAATCAATCCTTCTTCTATATAATCTTTTAAACATCATTTCACTAGGACTCAATCCAGTGGAATTATTTGGCGTTTTCCTGTGCATCATTAACATTTTTGATAGTTTGTCCTGGAGAGTACCTTCCTCATGTATCATGGCCTTTAATTTATTTTTAAAAGTTTGTACATATCTTTCTGCTTGTCCATTAGTCAATGGATGGAAAGGTGCTGTGAATTTTGATTGAATTCCATTTTGTTTTAAAAATCTCTGCATTTCTTCTGATCGAAACTGTTTGCCGTTGTCCGATACTATTATTAAGGGTAATCCAAATGTAGTGAACATTTTCTTTAGAATATTAATAGTTGTTGACGATGTAATAGATGATGTAGGTATCACTTCCAGCCACTTTGTATAGGCATCTACAGCTATCAAGAAATAATTATTCATGAAAGGCCCCGCATAGTCGATATGTATTCTAGCCCATGGTTCTTTTGGATATTCCCAACTGTGCACGGGTACTTTGATAGGATTTCTTTGAAGCATGCAACATGCTTTACACTCCTTTGCCATCTTTTCAATGTCGGAATCAATATTTTTCCACGATACATAGCTTCGTGCCAGTGTTTTCATTTTAACAATTCCCGTATGAGCTGTATGTGGTTCTTGCAATATAGTGGCTTGTAATTGTTTTGGTATTGCGATTCTAATTCCATAGAAAATGCAATTGTCTTGTAACGAGAATTCTTGTATATTGTTGATGTTTCCTTTTCCTGATTGAATATTTTTATATAACTGGGGCTGTTCCGGATCCTTAGCTGTAGCTTCTTTGATTTTGTCTCTAGTAATTGGCATCATTGCAATTTGCTTTAGGTAAAATATATCTTCATCTGTTTCTCTTTCCTTATTTTCTGTATTATGTTCTAGTCTTGAGAAATAGTCCGCATTTGCATGCTTTGTTGTTTTCCTGAGTTTAATTTCGTAGTCCAATCCAGCCAAGAAATTCGCGTAATGTATCAGTCCAATTGCTGTAGTTGACGGCATCAATTTTGTGGGATGTAGGATTCTTGCAAGAGGTTGGTTATCAATGATAATTGTAATTCTTCGACCATAGCAGTACTGAAAAAACTTTTTGAGTCCCCAAATCAGTGCTGTTGCTTCTTTGTCAAGCTGGCTATAATTTTTCTCGGCTTGAGTCAAAGATCTTGACGCAAAAGCAATGGGTCTTTCGGTTTTATCAGGCATAATATGTGACAATACTGCGCCGAATCCCGTTGGTGATGCATATGTAGCTAGCGTCACAAGTAAGTTAGGATAGAATGGGGTAAGTACTTTTTCACTACATATCTCTTTTTTTAAGCTTTGGAAAACATTTTCACATTCTTTGGTCCAATCAAATTTGGTATTCTTTTGTAATCGTTTATACAGCGGATTAAGTTTTGAAGCTAGGTTCGGTATGAATTGCTGATAATAGTTGATCATTCCGAGAAATGTTCGAAGTGACGAGACATCTGTTGGCCGGTAACTATTTTTTATATCATCTATTTTCTCGTCAGTTGGGTGTAGTGCCTCCTCATTAATTCTGTGACCAAGGTATGTAATTGACTTTTGAAAAAATTGACATTTTTTCCTATGTAGATGTAGTCCACACTCTTTTAATTTTCTGAATACTATTTCCAGTCGTTGCAGTGATTTTGTGTATGTACGTCCTCTTAAAGCAATGTCATCAAAGAAACATGCTGTACCTGATAGCCCTTGTAATGTCTGATCCATATATCTTTGTCATATATTTGGAGCCATTTTTACACCAAACATTAAGCGATTTACTTTATAAGTTCCTTTACAAGTGCTAACTGCTTGCATTTTTGCTGAGGCTTCATCAGTTTTCATGTGTAGGTATGCTTGAATAATGTCCAATGTGCAAAAATATTTTCCTCCACTCAATTTGCTAAATATCTCTTCTATTCTTGGAATAGGATAGTTATCATTTTCTAGATTTTTATTCAATGTTGCACTGTAGTCGGCACATAAGCGTATTTTCCCTGAAGGTTTTACTACAGGAACCAAATGTGTGCCCCATTGTGAGTAAGTAACTTTTTCAAAAATCCCAACTTCTTCCAATCTATCTATCTCTTTTTCGACTTGTTCCTTGAGCGCAAACGGTACTTATCTTGGCCTCAACAATATTGGTGTAGTGTTTTCCTTTAATTTGAATGATGCCTGGTAATTATTGATTTCTCCAATTTGTTCTGAAAATAAATCTTCATATTCTTTTAGTAATTGGTGTAGTTTTTCTTTAAATTCTTGTTCTGTGCTGTCTTTGTTTTCTTCTGAACTTATTGCATTTACTTCAAAATTCATCTTAAGTTTCCTTATCCATTCCCTTCCGACTACGGGGTCTACTTTCCTATCAATCACGATTACTCTGCCCCAAATTACTTTGTTTTTGTATTTTATCATATATTACAGGTACCCAGAGGTTATATTATTTCCCCCGTATATGTTCTGAGTTTAATTCTAGTGCTTTCCAGTTTCAGGTTTTTGAAATGTTTGTTATAATAATCTGCAGAGGATGTAGTTACTGCTGCGCCTGTATCTAACTCCCAAATGTGATCTGAACCATTTAGTTTAAATGTAATATTGAATTTATCATTTGATGTGTTCACTGTAGGTATTGTATATATTTCAAAAATTTCTTCATTTTCTGTATCATCTGAGCATTCTTTTTCAATTTCTAATTGCTTTTGTTCTCTGAAGCATACAGCCTCGACATGCCCTTGTTTGTGACACTTTAGACAAAAAAGTTTATCTTTAACCTTACATTCAAATGTTTTATGATCTGGTTTTCCGCATCTGTAACACATTATTTTCTTTTCCTCTCTGGTATTATAATTTTCTGTATTTTTCTAATATGTATTTCTTTTGAAAGTATTCTTGTTATATGTACTTTTCTTGACTGTAATTTTCTTTATTGGAGAATTTTCATAATTTCCCATTTCTTTGCTTTCTGATTTTGATGTTTCAATTGCCATTGCAATCTTTATGATATCATCAACTTTTGTGGTGGGAGGTTCTTGTAGTAATCTTTCTTTAATTTCATTGCTATGTAGGCCACGAATAAATTGTACTCTCAGATGAGTTTCAAATGTACTATTTTTGTATCCATTGCAAACAAAATTGCATTTTCCACTTATTTCTTTTAATCCCGCCACATAATTAGCTATATATTCATGTCCATGCTATATTCTGAGGCAAAACTTGCAAAAATGTGCACTTTTGTATTGGCATTTGTCACACCCTTCAATGTAATGTAGTTTTGTAATCGTTGTAGGTAACTATCGAATGAATCGTTTATTTCGTCGTATGGTACAAGTGAAATGCCACTGACTTTAGACGTAGGCGTATTTTCTTGACTTAACATTGTTTGTTGTAATCTATTTTGCTGTTCTTGCATATTTGTCATTGCATCCATCATACTTGCTAATACTTTTGCTAGTTGATCCTCCATCCTCGTCGCCAATCTGTTGTGTATTGAATAACAATAATAATAGATTCCAGTTATATTTTATGTTATATTTTATTCTTGAACAAACTTATAATATACATGAACATTAAGTAATTTCATTGACAACTATATATATTCCACTGACAGCCGACAAGGGGCGTTTACACTAACGGTGCGTTTGCTATGTATCTCCGTAACAAAAATAATGTTTATTAATAGGCGAAATTCGGTTTTCTCTATATTTAACCAACAACGAAAACAGTTTTCGTTCAATGAGTATTAAAATTAATCTATCTGTCAGATTTATGTACAATTTTGACAGATGACATCCGAAACATGGCGGAAATTAACAATATAATCACCGTAGCAAACCTCTGAAAAATAACTCTTCCGTCAAACCGCCCTCGTATAAATACCTGCATTGGTTCTCGGAGTAATTTTAAATTTCCAAAAAGATAAGAACATATAAAGAACGAAAACAAGACAGATGTGAGCAAAAATATAACAAATATGCATTCAAAGAAATTTCCGAAGATTGCATTCTTTTATTTTTCATCAAATATTTGCAGAATGTATTGATGTGATTGTAAATATTTTTTTAATAGAGAAGAGAAATTAATAGTATCTAATGGCCTAACCGAACACAACCGTAAACAAAGCAATAAAAACCGGATGTTCTAAGAATAGATAGCAAATGACAAGGAAATGATCATCCGGATAAAAGTTTTAAGCGTTCTAGAGAGTTTTATGTCCCCATAAACATATCGACTAAAACACTTAGGCAGTTGTCATAACATATTATTCTCATCCCAAACTATTTCCAGAATCAATTATTACTTTGTAAATAGAAAGCTATATAAGAATATAGATTGTTTTTTCATATTAATGAAATTCATTAATCAAAAATCCTCTTTAAAAGCAATCTCATCTTATTCTACGCCATTAAATTTTATGAAAGCATAAAAGGTACTTTATTAATTTTGAACGTCAGTTAGTTACATAATTTTGGCATTGGTCTTCGTTGTAATACTACCAACTAATTAAAATTAAAATGAAAATTTCACTAATATTTATGAGCATTCATGAACAATGTAATGTGATTATTTTGATAATAAATAATGCCTTACACGTGTTATTCTTAATCATATAAAGTTAATAACTGTTAAGAGACACTAAAATCATGTTGGTTCTCAGCGGCTTATGACAGTTGTCACAAGGCAGATGGCAGTCGAAGTAGTTCGATGGTCATTTCGTCTTCTGTTTCAAAATGAGCTAACAGTTAGTTGTCACAAGTTGCAAGCATAGTATGTATTATTATGTCAGTTTTATTTTATATTTCTACTGACATCCATTTAATAAATAAACATTAAACAAGAACAATTGTTTAATTCAAAAATAAGAATATTATTATACGTACTCAAAAAACCATACATTAAAATAAACAATTTTCACATTCCCCCATTCCGACCATTAAACTCGTATTTATAGAGAAGAAATGTCATTCTGGCCAAAGGTAATTTGAAAAATTTCATTGATTTAGGTTATGTCATTGTGTTCTCTGTATTTCTATAATTATGTCTGTATTTGTGCTTTAAGCTGTAAGATCTTGAAGTTGGTGGAGTCGCACAGAAACTTTCTCCCTTCTCGAGCCATGAGTACGGGAAGAGAGGAGTGAAGCAAACAAACAGCTCAAAAATGGTCAGTGGGACACTGGCGAGGTTACTAATGTCATGTAGGTAACACTAATAAATACCAGTAGAAGATAAAACCAGCCCATGTTACATCTGAACACACTGATAAGCCCTGGCTTGATATGGGGGGCGAACGGCGATTTCTGGACGCCGAAAAACTGGGACACTCTAACTAAGGAAAGGAAAACACCTACAGAAAATCAGGAACAACCTTTCCCTAGGACAGGATCAAACTCAAACCTGTCCATCCTACAGCCCAAAGCGGTAGAAATGCCGATCCCATCTCCCCCCCCCCTTGGAGGTTATCCTAAACTGCCCCTTTTCTTTGGTTTGGATTACCGATGATAACTTAGCAGGAATAAGGATGGAGATGTATGCCAAACCCAGCTCCAAAAATAAACCGGAATGGAACAAACTCATGAAAATAAAAGTTCTACGGTGCTGGGGAGGGATACCTCAGTTCCGGTTGGTGCACCTGGTAGTGGTGCCTGTAGTATATTTGAAAAGCTGGTTATTTACAGTTTAGCGTTTTTAACGGTTCTTGTGATCACATACTTAGTTTTAATATCTGTCGCGAATGTTTCTTTACTTGACATAATAATTTTCTACGTTGTCATAATTATTTTGAATTATGTCGAATAAAGTTCGTGTATTGAGAGTTTAATTATTTCTGTTGAGATCAGTTTATTCGACATAATTTTCAACTATGGATCGATTTCTTCGACCGGAGAAATTAGAAGTAGATCCTTCGTCTCCAACTGCTGCCAAGGAATGGATTTATTGGATGAGAACGTTTGAAAACTTTATTGGAACAGTAAATGAGATCACTCCAGAGATAAAATTGGATTTACTTGTTAACCATGTTTCATCGTCAGTATACTCCTACATAAGCGAATCTACAGATTATGAGACAGCAATCAGTACTCTTAAAGCTATATTTGTCAAGGTGAGCGAAATTTATTCCAGGTATAAACTTGCAACGCGTTCTCAAATACCAAATGAATCAGTTGATCAATATCTGTGTGCATTAAACTTATTGGCTAAAGAATGCGACTTCAAACATGTAACTGCATCCGAGAATAGGGATGCATATATACGAGACTCTTTTATAAGAGGGCTAAGCGATCCGAAAATTTGACAAAGACTTTTGGAGAATACAACTCTTACTCTTGATCAAGCTTATTCTTAGGCAAGCGCGTTAGAAATGGCAGTTCTTCAGTCGAATTCATTCACTTCTGGCACGTCACCTATAAACTTGAATGTGATATCCGAAAATGGTCTTCCTGAAAACGCTATCGAACCTCAACCTCGAGTTAATTCGGTGGCTTCCACTAGTAAGTGCTATTTTTGCGGAAGGTCTCAACATCCTCGTAATATTTGTCCCGCACGTGAAGCACTTTGCAGAAATTGTAACAAAAAGGGACATTTCCGTAATGTCTGTCGCTCGTCTAAAAAAAGAGTAACTGCTAGAAGTTTACCTGTTGAAGAAGAAACATCGACAAATACTTGGAAGAATTATTACTTGCTTGATTACTACTTGCTTAGATAAGACTTTAATTGATGTAACTATCAATTCTCAACCTGCAACAGCCTTGGTCGACAGTGGCTCTTCTCTGAATTTTTTAATGAATCATTTGCCAAAACTTTGAAAATAGATTTAATCCCTGAATATGGAAACATTTTGATGGCATCTAGTTCTTTGACATGCCAAATACGTAATAGCTGTGAAGTTGACCTAAAGATGTTTGGGAATATCTACAGGAATATTAAAATGTCAATATTACCAAAAGCGTGTGCCGACGTCATCATTGGACATGATATTTTGAAGCAACATGAAGCTCTATATGTGAATTTTGGAGGATCTAGACAGACTCTTACTATTTGTAACCTAGCGGCTGCTGAAGTACCAGTTTCATCACTGTTTAGGTACTTATCGCCTGATATGAAACCTATAGCGATAAAATCCCGTAGATTTTCAAATCAACATCGTGACTTTATCGAAAATGAAATCCAACGAATGATATATGAAGGTATTATAGAGCTGAGCAACTCACCTTGGCGGGCGCAAGTGGTTGTCGTATCCGGAGAGAATAAAAAGAAGAGAATGTGCATTGACTATTCACAAACAATAAATAAATTCACTTTATTACATGTATATCCTCAACCAAGGATCGAGGAATTAGTGAATAAAGTAGCTCAATATACGGTGTTTAGTACTATCGACTTACAATCAGCCTACCATTAAATTCCCATACAGAACAGTGACAAAATTTATACTGCGTTTGAAGCGAATGGCAAACTTTATCAATTCCGGCGGATCCTATTTGGTGTTACGAATGGCGTTTCTGAATTTCAAAGAGCTATCGACAGGATAATCGATACTGAAAAGTTACATGGCACTTATTCATATCTTGATGACGTAACCATTTGTGGAATCGATCAAGCAGATCACGATCGAAATTTAGAACATTTTCTTCAGGTTGCAAAGCAATATAAACTAACCTTAAATGCTAAAAAAAGTAAATTCTCAATAACGCGCATCAAACTACTGGGATATGTTATTGAAAACAACGCTATTCTACCTGATCCGTCTCGACTAGAAGCTCTTCTGCTTTATCCTCTCCCTACTAATCTTAATGCCATGAAACGAGTACTTGGGATGTTTGCGCATTATTCGAAATGGGTGCCACGATTTTCAGAACGGATTGCACCATTGGCTCACTGCATGACGTTTCCATTAAACGACAAAGCTAAAGAGGCATTTGAAGATCTTAAGACATCGATTGCAGATTCGGCTGTCAAATGCATCGACGAATCATTGGAATTTATAGTAGAAACTGATGCATCCGAAAACGCAATAACTGCGACTCTTTCGCAACAAGGACGCCCAGTAGCATTTTTCTCCCGAATTTTGTCTCCGTTGGAAAGAAATCACTCTGCCATCGAGAAGGAAGCTTACGCAATAATTGAATCACTAAGGAAATGGCGACACTTCTTACTTAATAGACAATTTAAGTTGATTACTGATCAACAATCAGTTTCGTTCATGTTCAATTCAAAACAAAGTAGCAAAATCAAAAACGAGAAAATTCTGCGATGGAGATTAGAATTATCCGTATATAAGTATGACATAATATATAGACCTGGCAAATTTAATTCTGTGGCAGATGCATTCACTAGAATTCACTGTAATCTAGAAACTAACGGACAAACATTAGAACAATTACACACTACACTCTGTCATCCTGGAGTTACTCGTTTATATCATTATATTAGAAGTAAAAATTTGGCATTTTCAATAGATGAAATAAGATGAATAACAAATATGTGTCCGATATGCTGCGAATTGAAACCACGATTCGTCAAGTTATCAGGAAAATTGATAAAAGCGAGAGCACCGTTTGAGAGGCTTAATATCGATTTTAAGGGACCTCTCTCTGCCTTCCACATCACAGAATCGATATTTATTAGTGATTATTGACGAATATTCACGATTTCCTTTTGCCTTACCATGTTCTGATGTGTCAGCAGCGACGGTAATACAGAATTTACATAATCTTTTTACTGTATTCGGAATACCATCCTATATCCATTCTGAAAGAGGCTCTTCTTCTATATCTGATGAAGTTAAAAGATACTTAGATAAGTTTAACGTGGCGACCAGTCGCACTGCACCTTATAACCCTCAAGGAAATGGCCAAGTAGAAAGATATAATGGTACAATCTGGAAGACTATTATGTTGGCCCTCAAGTCCCGTATGCTAAAAACCTCTCAATGGAAAATTGTTCTTCAAGATGCCCTTCATTGTGTTCGGTCACTTTTTTGTACTGCCACTAATGAAACTCCACATGAACGCATGTTTCAACATCCCCGGAGGTCACCGAATGGTGAATCGATCCCATCATGGTTGTTGACTCCCGGAAAAGTACTTATGCGTCGTCAAGTGAGGTTATCTAAATACGAACCACTCGTCGACGAAGTAGATCTATTAGAAGCAGACTCTAATCATGCCCTTGTCCGTCTTCAGAATGGCCGAGAACTGACAGTATCTCTGAAACACTTAGCTCCTTGTGGTGAAGGAAAAGAAGAGCCAACAGTTACGGATAGCGATCAAACTGAAGCAGATTCTCAAACACAAGGTGGCACCAATTACCCAGAATCTACTACCAATGATATAATACAGCCTCTGAATACCTCCGACTCTTCTGAAATACTACAACAACCTACAAGTTTTAAAACGACTAGCACTGAAGCCCCAGTAATTAAGCTGAGAAAATCTAATGGAGAACGACGTATTCCAAGTCATTTACAAGATTTTGTCATTAATACTGAGCGGGGAAAATGTAGTATATTTGAAAAGCTGGTTATTTACAGTTTATCGTTTTTAACGGTTCTTGTGAACACATACTTAGTTTTAATTTTTGTCTCGAATGTTTGACATAAAAATTTTCTACGTTGTCATAATTATCTTGAATTATGTCGAATAAAGTTCGTGTATTGAGAGTTTAATTATTTCTGTTCAGATCAAGGCCAGGCCCTACCGTCATCCAATGACTGTAATGCGCACAAGTTAGGCGACCAGGACCGTGAGCTGGTGAAGACGACTAGAAGAAAAGAGGTAGAGGAAACTGCGGAAAAAATGGATCCTGATATGGAAGTGACGGAAAAGATAACCCGTTCAGTAAATCTTCAAGGTTATCGAGAACACCACCTGATAGGAACGCAGAAGATCGTAAGATGGAACCGGATAGGGAGAGAGATAGAGAGATTAAGTGGCTAGTAAGCCACAACCCTAACCCAAAAAAAGGAAGAGGTAAAATAATCCGGGGGGTTCCGGTGCAATTCGCGACCCTCCGAATTTTATGTTAATTTTAATTTTGTTTGATAGCTTACCTTAAATAAAGTAGATTAGAACAAAAATTTCGCTGGATCATTCAGTAATTACTTTAAAAATCACGAATTTAGTTCGAAAAATGGTACTTTTTCAACACTAGTTAATGCTATTTTACGATAAATATTTTCACTTTAAATTGTTAAGGTTATTATCTTGAACTAAATATAAGTATGTTTCACAAAAAAAACGGAAGAAAACACTTTAATTTTGCCAATTTTAAAAAAATATTCTTAGGCATCATTATTTTCACTTGACACTTATAGGTTATAAATTAGACACTGACATCTTATGTCTAGGCAGCCAGGGTCACAAATTAGGAGACTTTTCTGTCATCATGTGATTTTTAGCGGCGTTGTCAAATGGTATTTATTTTCTTTCAGTTGAATTAATTTGTGTTGTAATAGATATATGAATATATTAGAAAAGTATTTGCTTAATAATGAAGATATCAATCTACTTTACTATTTCAAACGGAAATCTGATCTTCAATAACTCAAATGATTATCCACATTATTATGAAATAATACGTGTTCAAATAGGTATACTATTACGAATATATACCCAATTGAGTGAACAGCTATCGACAGATTTTGAAAATGCGCGCCGGTTCGACGTTTCGCAATTCGCGCGCGCGAATTGCGAAACGTCGAACCGGCGCGCTCGCTTCGCTCGCGATATCAATCTGCTTTACTATTTCAAACGGAAATCCGATCTTCAATAACTCAAATGATTATCCACATTATTATGAAATAATACGTGCTCAAATAGGTATACTATTACGAACATATACCCAATTGAGTGAACAGCTATCGACAGATTTTGAAAATGCGCGTTTGTAACCGAGGGTTTTCGAAAAAACTTCACGTTGTCTTTTTCCCCACGTTTTCCACATCCCTCAACACAACAAAAAGCAGGCATTTTCACGATTAGCCATTGTAAAAATGATACAAATTCGTGTTAAAGGGTTTTAAACAAGCGTTGTGTACAATGCACCCTACAGCTGTGTACGACCCATAAAAAAATAACCATATTTGGTTTGTCTATGGTATGACCCACAGATGTCTTGTTTAAAATTAAATGACAGTTCGCTTGCGTGCTCTATAGCACAAATCAAATTATATTTGTCAATTGAACATTTGTCAAATGTAAAATAATACCAATATAAATATAAAATATGACTAAAATTGAATAAAACAATCCACCTTTAAGTATCAACAATACCTTCGTTATAAAAAGAATATTTATACTTATCGGAATATTTAACGTTAATTTTCAACAATCACAAACATATACATAGTTTTTATATTTATCCCAACCACATAAAATATACGAACTAAGTTAGTACCTGTGGAGCATACATAAAACGTCCAATAAAGTACAGTTTCAATATATTTTAGATCATGAAGATAATTAAATCTTGTGTAAATTATTTCCAAGCCGTCACGAGTCACGGAATTGAGAACTGGCAACGTTGTGCATCTCCTTCTCCTCCTAAAATTTGTGACTATCTGAAATCTAGACATAAATGTCAAATTTTTTTAAAAAATGGCGGTTTTTTAGTACTTTCAATTGCGATTTTCTCTTTCAAAAGTGCATAATCCAAGAATTTTTTTCTCTTAAAATGTTCTATAACAATAGGGCTTTCTAGTAAAAAAAATCGCTCCAAAATTCGGAGGGTCGCGAAGTGCACCGGACCCATCCGGGGAATGTTAGTATGGAATCGGAAGGTTTTAAGGATGCATTAGTGGCCCTCAGGAAAATAGCGGAAGAGATAAAAGAAGTAAGCAGTATAGACAATGGGTGTACTGCAGAGATGTCTGAGAAGCTCGGAGGCATAAAACTAAAAATAGAGAATCAAATTGTCCACTTGAAAATGGTAGGCATCGCCAACACATGTGAAGCCGTCGGGATTCAAGTTATCCCAGATGATATAGAACTGGATATGACCACAGGGGATATCGAAAGCAGTATACACGAAAATATGGAACTGGAAGAAATTAAAAAAGTTAGAGGAACGGAATGGCCACAGGAAGCATACTACCACAAGGTGGATGGTGAAAATATAACTAAATTGAGTGAATGAAAACGACGAATACTCAGTGTGTATTAGTTTATTACTTTCCAGCTAAGCGCTTTCGGCTATTAAGCCATTATCAAAGCCGTCCTATGAAAAATTACAAAGCTTGTGAAATTTTGAAAAAACAATTTAAAAAAGGTTGAACTTACGTCATTTAAAAAAGTAGTTGTCAAAGCCATCAAGTTGATTAAAAACAATACTCAAGATAGAATCATCGTTATGATTGAGTCATTGGAATAAAAATATTAAAAATATTAAAATACCCTATTGGAAGGGTGTAAAATTATAATTCACATGATGTAAATTCACTCAAAATTAAAAAACTGAATGAAAACAGATGACAAGTTTGACATTAGAATTACGGTGGCTAATAAGCCAGCGCGCCGTAAAAACAAGTGCATGACAATACAACATATTTACACGACGAACACTGAATCAAAAGCATGATTGAAAAGATGAAAAAATTCATATAGTGAACCGAAAATTGTAGGGAACCCCGAATATTACATTTATTTTTAAATTTGAAAATGAAGTTAAAGATGTGAATAAAGCAAAAAAATTGAAAAACTCTATTCAAATTCAATTCCCAACATTCATCCAATTTAGATGAATAGCAAAATCCCCCTCATCCCTCAGCTGCATACTGAAACTGAATTAAGAGGTTGGATCCATTCCCCAGCCAGTCAGGAACAAGCGTAGTAACCTAAACGTGCGAAATGCTAGATAACATAAATCAAATATTTAGTTGTAAATGCATCCATGGAGGAGCTTATATAATCTATTGACTAAGGTGGAAGAAATACGCTGGCAAGGTGAACCCAACAACCGACGGTCCCACATATGAATTAGATGTAATGGCATAGTGATTGTGACCTAATGGCCCAAACTATGTCCCATACATAGCCCGACGTCAAGAACATTAGGTCACAATCACTATGCCATTACATCTAATTCATATGTGGGACCGCCGGTTGTTGGGTTCACCTTGCCAGCGTATTTCTTCCACCTTAGTCAATAGATTATATAAGCTCCTCCATGGATGCATTTACAACTAAATATTTGATTTATGTTATCTAGCATTTCGCACGTTTAGGTTACTACGCTTGTTCCTGACTGGCTGGGGAATGGATCCAACCTCTTAATTCAGTTTCAGTATGCAGCTGAGGGATGAGGGGGATTTTGCTATTCATCTAAATTGGATGAATGTTGGGAATTGAATTTGAATAGAGTTTTTCAATTTTTTTGCTTTATTCACATCTTTGACTTCATTTTCAAATTTAAAAATAAATGTAATATTCGGGGTTCCCTACAATTTTCGGTTCACTATATGAATTTTTTCATCTTTTCAATCATGCTTTTGATTCAGTGTTCGTCGTGTAAATATGTTGTATTATCATGCACTTGTTTTTACGGCGCGCTGGCTTATTAGCCACCGTAATTCTAATGTCAAACTTGTCATCTGTTTTCGTTCAGTTTTTTAATTTTGAGTGAATTTACATCATGTGAATTATAATTTTACACCCTTCCAATAGGGTATTTTAATATTTTTATTCCAATGACTCAATCATAACGATGATTCTATCTTGAGGATTGTTTTTAATCAACTTGATGGCTTTGACAACTACTTTTTTAAATGACGTAAGTTCAACCTTTTTTAAATTGTTTTTTCAAAATTTCACAAGCTTTGTAATTTTTCATAGGACGGCTTTGATAATGGCTTAATAGCCGAAAGCGCTTAGCTGGAAAGTAATAAACTAATACACACTGAGTATTCGTCGTTTTCATTCACTCAATTTACATCTAGTGTGTACACCATATCCACAGGCATTTCCAAAATATAACTAGCCCTAATATTGAGGGCGAGGTAATAGAAATGGCACCCGCTAAAGATCTACCACCAGTTTATAAAAACCGCTAAAATGAGACAAAGCAAGATCATACAACATGGATCCGAGGCTATAACGAATATGGACCGCAGGGAAATGAGATACACAAATAAAACCTACATTGTAGGTTTGTCAATGAATCGGGAGATGAAATCGAGTAACTCAGCTCCATTTTGGAACTTGGAAAGAAGCTTAGGGAGCTTATAAACTGTAATCAAAAATCCACACTGCACATTGCCATCCTTAGCAAAATACCAGTAGTTCTGAAAAGAAAAGTCATTGAGTGCATATTTCCAGAAATTGACCAGGTGTTTCTACATGAAAGAATCGTACAGGGCACTGTAATAGTCGACCACACTATCATTCATATGTGCATCAATCCACCTGACCATAATCAGAATGTGTGACAGCGACGACAGCGCCCTCCTTCGATCATTCTATTTTGTATATGTCATGAATAAAGTTTCAGTTTTACAATGACCCGTGTTTGAGTTAACATCAAACCCTTTACAAGTTGGGATTGGCTGTCTGTAAGTGTCCCAAACTCACATGTTGTACTGAGTTGTCTGAGATCTGTAATGTACTCGTCCATTTTTTCATGTGGTTTTTTGTCCCTTGATAAAAACATATGCCTCTCGTAGGTCACATTTTTTTCTGGGTTAAAATAACCATCAAATTTGTTGATTACTGTTTCGTAATCTTCTTTGTCCTCTGTTGCCTCAAAGGCTAAATTGTTATATATTTTTAGTGCTTTGTCACCAATGCGTGATAATAATAACGATGTTTTGAATTCCGCCGATTCGCCGGTTGACCTTGATGCCTTCAAAAATAAGTTAAATTTTTGTTGAAATAACTTCCAATTGTCTGCTAAACATCCTGCCATAACCATTCCATCTGGTTGTTTAATGTTCGTATTTACTTGCACTATTGTTTGTTGATTTGTACCAACACTTCTAGTTTCTGGAGGAGCCATTTTATTTTTATTCTTCACTGACTTGCGCCATGTAAAGGGTTTGATGTTGACTCAAACACGGGTCATTGTAAAACTGAAACTTTATTCATGACATATACAAAATAGAATGATCGAAGGAGGGCGCTGTCGTCGCTGTCACACATTCTGATTATGGTCAGGTGGATTGATGCACATATGAATGATAGTGTGGTCGACTATTACATCCCCCGTACTATACAAAAATTAATTTTATATTTCCTTATAAGCTAAGTTCTATATTTCTCTTATTAATCTTTTAGGCTGATTAATCGTTCTACCATATCTAGTGGTATACCCTTCACTAGAGGTGCAGGGTGTGGGTAGAGCTATTTCAGGTGAGCTATTATTTGTGACGTCATCTTCATATAGTGGGGTTACCGATGTTTTACCTTTATTATGTTTATTGTAGTTTCTACAAATTATAGCTTCCCTATTTCTTACAATTTTTGAGCCATTTTCAAGTTCAATGTCATAGGATCTTGGTCTTACATTTTTGTTTAAAATTCTGCCAGGAATGTTTTTGTTTTTTGATTTTATGTAAATTTTTTGATTTTTGTTTAATTCTGGCAAAATTTTAGAATGTTTGTCATAATAATATTTTTGAGAATTTTGCCTGTTCCTAAGAAATGATTTAAATTTATGTTGTTTAACATTTATGGGTTTTAAATGTTCATTATTGACAGGCAGAATGCTTTTTAATTGTCTTTGATACAATAATTGTGAAGGAGAATATATATTATTATATAACGGTGTATTCCGCAATTCTAGAAGTGCTAGGAATGGATCAGTTTTAGAAAATAGTGACTTTTTAAAAATATTTTTTACGGTTTGTATGGTTCTTTCTACAAACCCATTGGATTTTGGATATTTTGGGCTAGAAGTAATGTGATTAAATTCCCATTCCTTAGCAAAAATTTACATGGCGCAAGTCAGTGAAGAATAAAAATAAAATGGCTCCTCCAGAAACTAGAAGTGTTGGTACAAATCAACAAACAATAGTGCAAGTAAATACGAACATTAAACAACCAGATGGAATGGTTATGGAAGGATGTTTAGCAGACAATTGGAAGTTCTTTCAACAAAAATTTAACTTATTTTTGAAGGCATCAAGGTCAACCGGCGAATCGGCGGAATTCAAAACATCGTTATTATTATCAAGCATTGGTGACAAAGCACTAAAAATATATAACAATTTAGCCTTTGAGGCAACAGAGGACAAAGAAGATTACGAAACAGTAATCAACAAATTTGATGGTTATTTTAACCCAGAAAAAAATGTGACCTACGAGAGGCATATGTTTTTATCAAGGGACAAAAAAACACATGAAAAAATGGACGAGTACATTACAGATCTCAGACAACTCAGTACAACATGTGAGTTTGGGACACTTACAGACAGCCTGATAACAAGTAAATTAATATTAGGTTTAAAAAATGATCCCGAATTACAAAACCAGTTGATCAGAACAAAAAATATAACGCTGGTAAAAGCAGAGGAAATGTGTAGACTGGCGGAAGGAACAAAAATTCAAATAGAAAAAATAACTAAAACTGAAGAAGCAGAAATTTGTAAGGTTAAAAAACTCATTAAAAAAACAAATCCAGCAAATGGAAGTGACGGCAAAGTAAGCAGCTACAACAGAGGCCAATCAGGAAACTCAGGAACACATCGATCATTCTCTCGTTCGGAAAAAAGTGCGCGAGTTCAAACGCCAAAATTCAAAAAGTTATTCAATTGCTATAAGTGCGGTTCTAGGCATGGAAAAAATGAATGTCCAGCCTACAGTAAAGTTTGTGGAAAGTGCAAGAAGCCTAACCATTTTGCAAAAATGTGTAAGTCTATAAATAACATAACAGATGAGGACTCGGACTCTGATGAATTCTGCATTGATGAAATAGACGATAATGGTAAAAATAATGACTGGACAGCCATAATTTCTATAAATTCCAATAAAATTAAGTTCAAACTAGACACAGGAGCTCAAGTTAGTATAATACCAGCAAATTATTTAAATAAACTTAAAATACATGTAAATAACTTGTTATCTAGTAAAATTAATCTAGCTACCTATACAGGGGAAAAAATTAAATGTGTAGGGAAATGCATGTTGGATTGTAAAATAAAAGATGTTAAAGAATCATTACTTTTCTATATAGTTGATCAAGACAATGCAAAACCTATATTGGGTAAAGATCATTGTGAAAAATTAAAATTAATTCAATTAGTAAATAATGTGGAAATCAGATTCCCTTTGGGAGCGTAGGTTCGAATCCTACTGACTGCGCCATGTAAAGGGTTTGATGTTGACTCCAAACACGGGTCATTGTAAAACTGAAACTTTATTCATGACATATACAAAATAGAATGATCGAAGGAGGGCGCTGTCGTCGCTGTCACACATTCTGATTATGGTCAGGTGGATTGATGCACATATGAATGATAGTGTGGTCGACTATTACAGGCACTACTGAGAAAAAAGTGCCTTTAAGAACGGGGTCCTTATGGGGGAAAAAACTGTACATATGACGTACGCGGGAATAGTTGCGAGTTTAAAGAAACATTTAAAGGACGAGTAGAGCGAGTTAGAAGTGGAAAGGAAGCTAGGTAGGGCTGCAAATTTATAAGAAGATTGAAGCTAATACAAATATGGATAATGTCCGCAGACTAACCGCAGGAGCCACAAAGACGGCCGCCAATCTATATGGTATAGATTAGAGCATTCGATAGGAGCAAATTAAGAAGAACCATAAAACTGTTATGGGGAATGCCTAGAGTGATGACGGGAGTGAAATAAAAGCCTTGAGGCCAATGAGTGGAGGTAGGCAAGCAGCCACGATTGTAGCGCTACCAGATACAATTAATACACTGCACAAAATTCGAACGTTCAAGCTCGGCTTTTCAGTAGCAACAATAACAGAAAGAGAAAATACGCTTAAGAGCAACAGATGTTGGAAGGCGTGATACATGACGAGGAAGTGTAAAGGAGAAGACCGGACTAAGAAGTGCAGCAATTGTACTAGACTAGACCACCAGGCAAAGGAATGTAGGGAAAACCCCCTACTACGTGATTTGTGAAACAAGCGGACATAGAACGCTCGCTGACTCATGCAAAAGCAAAAAGGCAACCGACAACGCTCAGAAGGTAGGAGAGATTGGAGCCGAAGCTACATAATCAGCAAACATGTTATGACAAACAACAATACAGGAGTAATTGGGCCTTATACACCCGCTCAAATGTTGGTAAGGCCAAGAAGATGCATATTTTGTTGGAAAGTGTACGTCTCTTAGGCCCCGCGAGCCCTGGGCAACGTAGCCACAGGTAACACCAGCAGCCATAGCAGATAGGAGAGGATGAATGGCGAATGCCCGGCGCCATAAAAATGGGCTCCCCAACTAAGGGAAAGAAAACCACTACAGCAACAAAAACAACAATTTCTTTTAGAACAGAAAGTAACGTGAGTACAAAATTGTTAAATGTAGAAACAAAAATATGCCCATTAAAGAAGTCTGGTATATATAAACTCAAATGTCGAGAATGTAATGCTGTCTATTTGGGTCAGACCCTTAGAAATTTTGAAATCCGATACAGTGAACACTTAACGAGCATACAGATTAAAACAAGCAGATAAATCACACTACGCAAAACATCTACTTGACACCAATCATTCATTGACACCTAACACAGAACTAGAAGTACTACATATTTGTGATAAGACACAAGAACTAGATTTCCTTGAAGAATTGGAAGTTAGAAAACACTTAAGAAACCCATTATATGAAGTTGTCAATGAACAGATAAATCTAGGGAGTTCCCCACTAATAAACTGTCTTCTTAAGTGATAATTGTAAAGATCTGCAGATACAGTGTTCCTGGTTTTCTATATCATTGCACAGTTATACTGATCTTAATTTAATTTTTTTTTCAAGAACTTTATTCAAATAATGCTACGAGAGTTACATGTATGTATATCACAATATTAATTAGAAAAATATATAGCAGCACTATCCAAAAAAAGGTTATTCCAAAGCAGCACAGTACGTGCTGGTCTCGGAGAAGCAGTTAAACGAATAACAATACTACTATATAAATTACAACAAAAAACAACAATACAATTAAAATTCACTTACGGATATATTTCACAAATGTATCTTAAAATCTAACTGTTCTAATAATTGCTTTCTCACAAAATAACACAGTTATACCAGTCTTATTCAATTTTGTAATACGGAAGAAAGAAAATAATAAACAAAAGAAAGTGATGTCAATCATTCGTTGAGTATGCAGGTATAATAACTCTTGATTTTATACTTAAATATACTGATATTAGAGCTATTTGGGAGCAAGATCTCCAGGTTATCCCCATAGGGCTAATAATATCTAAGCTTTCATATTTGTAATATCATATCTTCTTCTTTTTTCTATTAACATATATTAAGTCAATCACAAGATAGGTCACTTCTTGGTCTAGCCAAAAATAATTATTAAACATCAGGTAAGCATCAAATGAAATGTAACTTCTGTCATTCTGACGATGATATTGATTTATCGAAACAATTGTCAAATTACTTAGAATTTTCAACCTTTTTTTCAATATATTGTGGAATTATCTAGAAACAGAAGTTTCATTTAAAACACTGGCGAGCAAAAAATTGAGGTCACTTCAGAAATTACGAATAATTTTAGCGTAAATATTGATAAGGACATTATAGTATTAGTAAGCGTTAAAGCAATTTTTTTCCGAGACTTAACAGCTGTCATTTGATTTGTTCGAGTACGACTTTTATGAAAAATGTGCCTTTGCGCTAATTGATCATTCACATTTCCCTTGCCTGTTTTCCAGTTTACTGTTAATTCTCTGTGTAAAACCTAACGATTGCAAAGTGTAGTGATTTAACAGGCCCATAATGCCTTTAGATCCGATTGTTGTGGCAAGAATTGTTGCGCTGTTACAAGATGGTCGGGGGCAACGTTAAATTGCAAGAATTGTTGGTGCTAGTCTTTGTGGTGTGCAAAAGGTGTACCAGTGCTTTCTGGAGACTGCCCTGATCACTAGAAGACCAGGCTCTGGGCGAAAAAGAGTTACCACTCAACGAGATGACCGTTTTTTGGTGTCAACAAGTTTGCAGAATAGGACATATACCGCGGTTTCACTGCGAAATCAGTAGGAAGAAATGAGAAATGTCAACGTTAGTGAATGGACCGTTAGAAGAAGACTTCATGCTGTTGGACTGTCATGCAGAAGAATGGCTACATGTCCCCCGTTGCAACGCCAGCATCGGATTGTAAGATTGACATTTGCCAGAGATCACGTTCGTTGAAATGATGATGACTGAAGATGGGTATTGTTGTCAAATGAGTCGCGTTTTTGCCTCACTGGGTCAGATGGACGTTGACGAGCGTGGAGAAGACATGGGGAAAGATATGCTGAAATTTGCATTGACGAGCGTCTTCCATTTGGCGGTGGGTCAGTTATGGTTTGGGAGGGAATCACTGCACAAGCTCGTATAGAGTTGGACTTCATAGAAAATGGCTCCCTAACCTCTCACATGTACATTACGGAGGTGCTAGAAGACCGTGTTATGCCTTTCATGGTGACTATAGGGGAACGTGGCATTTTTATACAAGATAATGCGAGACCACATACAGCCAGAACTGTCAGGGAGTATCTGCATGAGGTAGAAATTAGACGGTTTGACTGGCCAGTAGGCAGTCCAGACATGAATCCCATAGAACATGTCTGGGACGAGTAAGGACGACTGATCCACAGACACACACCAGCACCAAGAACTGCCCCGGAGCTGAGAAGATTGCTGTTGCAGGAATGGGAAAACATCGACCAGAATGTGATCCCCTTGTTTCTGAAGATCATTTCCACACAACATTGGAGTTTAACATGAAATTTTTGAATTTCACACGCGACAATCAGAAGATCAATTCGGATATCGAATTTAATTATAACAAGGCAAATTTTGACTCAATTAGATATAATTTATCTTCTATTTACTGGAACAGTGAGTTTCATAATTTAAATACATGTGATAGCACTAATAAGTTTTACTGCCATTTAGAGAATATTATTAACAAACATGTTCCAAAATATCTTAAATATAAGTCAAAATTCCCGCATTGGTTTAGTCTAAGCACCATCAAAGTTGTTAAAGAAAAGAAAAAATTTCATGTTAAATGGAAAAAGTACTCTAATAACTTGGATTATTTAACATTCAAGCTTTTGAGAGGTAGGGCAAAGTATTTAATTAACCTAGATTTTGATAATTATGTAAATAATATTGAATCTCAAATAACTACAAACCCAAAGCACATTTGGCAGTTTATAAAGTCCAAAAAAGGCAATTCTGGTACTATCGATGCCATTAGGGATAGTAATAAGAGTCTGATTACTGATGGTCAATTAATCTCCAATACCTTCTCAAATTACTTTAGTTCAGTCTTTAATCCTCCTAACCCTAACTCCAGCAAAACAATTTCAAATAATGATATAAATATTAATTACATATCTTCGTATCACATCCCCTTACACAAAATTGTCGATAAAATTGGCAACCTCCCGGATAAACCCGCTGGTGCGGATAAAATACCAACCCTATTCATTAAAAATTGCGTTAACGAAATAGCCCCTCCATTGTGTATATTATTTAATAAATCTATAACAGAGGGCTATTTCCCTAGTATATGGAAAACAGCCTTAATAATTCCTATTTTTAAATCCGGTAGTAGATATTTAGTCGAAAATTATCGTCCTTTATCTAAACTTTCTATTATTGCCAAATTATTCCAATCAATTATTTTTGATTATTTGTTTAGAGATGTTAAATACATTATTGATGAGGAGCAACATGGTTTTATGAAAAAACGTTCTGTTGAAACGAACCTCTTTAGTTATAGTGAATATTTATTAGAATACATGCATGAAGGATTTCAGGTGGATGCTGTGTATACCGACTTCAGCAGGGCCTTTGACAAAATTGATCATTCTATTTTATTGGATAAACTTGGTGCAGTCGGTATACATGGTAATCTACTCAGATGGTTCAAATCTTACATAAGTAACAGGTCACAGGCAGTAGTCATAGGTAAATATGTATCACCCTTCAGTGATATAACTTCAGGGGTACCTCAAGGATCCCACTTGGGACCGTTATTATTTAATATCTACACCAACGACATATCTCAATGTTTCAAATTTTCTAAGTACAAAAAATATGCGGATGATTTAAAAATGTATCTCAAAGTTGGTAATGTTGGGGATTCTCAATTGATACAAAGTGACTTAAACAGACTTGTTGCGTATTGCAAAAAAACTTTCTTTTCTTGAATTTGAAAAAATGCTTCTCGATCACTTTCTCTAGAAAACGATGCATACTTGATTATCAATATTTTATTGAAAACCATCAGATAGAAAAGGTATCACAGATAAAAGATCTAGGAATTTATTTTGATTCAAAACTTATTTTCGACCAGCATATCAATTATATATCAAAGAAAGCTAATCGGGCGTTGGGGTTTATTATCAGGACTTGTCATGACTTTAAGACCTCACATTCATTAAGAACTCTATTTATGGCCTATGTAAATAGTGTCTTGAGCTTCGGATCAATAATTTGGAATCCACAGTATATTGTTTACATCGATAGACTTGACCATATCCAGAATAAATTTATAAAGTACTGCAAGAAGAAGTTGTTTCCTAAGGATAATATTGTTTCAGTTAGGCGGAACTTGAGTTTAATTCCCCTGGAATACAGACGTCAAATAAACGATGTTAAATTTGTATATAAAATTGTTAATAATCTCATTGACTCAAATGAGATTACCAGCTTCATTGGATTCAATGTTCCGGCCTATGATACAAGAGATTTTAAACTTTTTTATATTAATTTCAGTGCTAACAATTATTATTTAAACTCTCCTCTCCATAGGTATTGTAAATCATTTAACTCAGTTTGTAACCACGCTGACATTGATATATTTCATGATAAATTTTTCACTTTTTGTAGTAAGCTAAAAAAGCTGTATTTGAGTGATGAAGCTGCGTTTTAGTTTTCATAGTGATAATGATTTAATATTTACAATTATCAGTCTACATTTTATTAATTATACACTTGTGAATACTGTATTTGGGTTCGTCCCGTTTGTATTCCATGTCATAAATAAATAAATAAACTTAATTCAACGTATGCCGCGCTGACTTCAAGCAGTCATCAATGCAAGAGGAGGGAATACACATTATTATTATTCGTTCCATATTTTCTCTAACAACAAAATGTTGAATTTCGCCCAAAATGTTTATTTGTTGCTTTTTCAGAATGAATCATGAATCCAAGAAAAAAATGCATTTTTCTTTAGTATAGAGTATCACATTCAGCTTACAAAAGCACATGCAAAGATATGGATGATGATACTATTCCGTAAGTAAAAACAATAACAAGACTTATTTAATTTACAAAAATCTAATTTCTTTTCAATTTCAGAACTGACAATTACTCTAAAACGGAACTTGATGTAACTGACCGCACATGTCCAAATAATGTTCATATAGCAGTGTTCACTATAACTATTCAGTAAGTGAAAAAACAATTGACAGTCATCATCTGTCATCGAAGTTCCTACAGCACCATCCATAAATACGGTGGAAAGCCTGAACTAAAGTAAAAACTTGTTCGTTTACAAAAATTATAGTGCCTCAAATCTCAAAAACCACAATGATTTGAGACTTCATACTTCTAGAATCGAATTCTCTAGGCTTTCTTTTGGGGATCATATTTTGCCGTACAAATTGGTGAACAAAATTTGTCAAAAGTGTTAAAATCATACCAACACTTAATGGCTTATATCTGTTTTATAACAACATAAAACTTAACCAAAATACGTCATCCCCAAGACAAAGGTCCAATTTATATTGTGTTAACATTTCAACACTTAATTTTACTGCGTTCTTTAGATTTGTTGTTTACAAAATGACCTACATTTTGTTGCTAGTCACGGGTGCCAACTGTATTGATGTTTCTAAAATGTGATGCTCCTCTTAAGGTGCGTACAGACATATAACAAAACTTCGTATCGTAACGCCGTCGCGTAACAAGTGTGGACGGCACTGCGTAACACCGTAACACCAAAACATACTAACATCTCGGCGTTCCATCGGTTGTCGGTTTTTTGTCGCCGGATCAAAGAAATGATACGCACTGATGTTGCACCACTTGTTAGCATGTCTGGACAGGTATGCGGTACACAGTAACGATTTATTTTTCGTTTTGTTTATTCAGTGGAAAACATGGAGTGGACAGAAGAATCTACCCTGGATTTCATAAATAGTTATCGTAATAAAGAAATTTTGTGGGATGCGAAGCATCCCAAATACTATAATAAATTAAAGAAGCATGATGCTTGGGAAGAACTTGCTGTAGAGTTTCGGACAACGGGAGTTGAATGCAAAAAAAATTAATGCTCTTCTGTCAGGTACGGTTAAAGGTAAGTTTGAATAATTGAAAATTAATTTCTTTTCTATTTTGTTTATTTACTTTTCAATTACAAATTTTATTTCTATTTATTACAGGGCTTTCAGATATCTATGAAAGTAGTTGGTTTGCCTTTAAAAGTTTGCTATTCCTTTGGGACAAAAACAAGGTTCGGGAAACAAAAAGCCCCGTAGGTATAAAACGAATTACATATAATTATCTTGCCACAAAAGTCGATTTTCGTTTCGATAACAATTCGTCTCTAATTCGTGTTGCATTTTCATTTGGTCTGGGAATATTTCTAACTGGAAATAAAGGAGACATTGGTTCATTAGTTATAGTTTTATACTTTCCTTCTACAAGCTTTCCATCAATTTCTGTATCGAAGGTTCCAGGTGGCGCATACAAAGCACAAGATGTGGAACTTTCTCTTAAAAAATTATGTAGATGAGCTACTGTCATTATAACTAATTCAGCTTTTCTGGGTTCAAGTAACATCGGTTTACGAAGTACTCTAAAAACGGCTGAGGCGATGCCAAATACATTTTCTACAGTTCTTCGTCCAATGATCCTTTAGGATGTATTCCCGAAAACGGTTTTATTAACGACTAAGTTAAGGCAAATGCCTCGTCTCCAGTAAAAAAATAGGGAATTTTCTGTTGCCTGTCATGTAACGCTTCTGGTTCAGGTGAATTTAAGTGATTTCGCTCTAATTTTTTGTAAAGCGAGCAGTTTTTAAAGATACCACCATCTGAAATTCTTCCTTGGCCTCCAGCATCAACATACAAAAAGTTATAATTAGCATCCACTTGGGCAAAAATAACACTAAATGTTGATTTGTAATTATAGAACTCGCTTCCGGTGTTAATTGGAGCTTGTAGAACAACATGCTTCACATCTAAAGCACCCAGACAATGTGGAAAGTTCCAGGTATCCTCAAACTGTTTTGCCACTTCTAACCATCTTTCTGGTGTTGAAGGTATCTGTAAAAATTAAAACAAATTATACAGTGCGCCAAAAATAGGACATATTTTTAATTTCTAAATAAGTTTGTTTATTAAATACTTATTTCAAATTATTTTTAATTTTAGATTGTACACGAAGAAGAAGATAATGATGAAAAGGAAATATCGGGTGATAAAGGAACATTAACAGATAACGATAAAAATTCTGCTGTACAAGAGAATCGGGAAAGTATAGAAAATGTACCGAAGAGAAAAGCAACACCTAGTACCGAAAAGAAAAGCGATGAAGCGACACCTAGTAGGAAACGCCAAAAGAGGAATGAAGATTCTGAGAAATTAGATAAAACTTTTAAAATACTGTCAGAAGCATCAGCAAACGCTATAAACCCACAGGAACAAAACGAATGTCAAATATTTGGAAATCTTGTGGCTAAAAAACTGGCCAAATATTCTCTTGAGTTACAAAGTACTGTACAACAAGATATTATGTTAATTTTGTATAAAGCAGACAAGACCCATCTCGAACAAAGTTCAACCAATTTTTATCATTCGCAATCATACCGTACTCATACTCTTCAGTCATTCTTTGCAAATTCTGTGCCACAACATTCTCAATTTGAACAGTATCAGGATAGCCAAGCTTCCAGTTTTACTCAACAGCATTCACAGGTACCATCTCCAGCATATAGTTATGCTAATTCTAATATTTCGGATCATTCAAGTCGCAGTACTTGTCAATTCTTTACCACGCCAACTATTGGATATGCCCGATATTGAATTAGAGAATTTAAGATAAACATTTGTTTTGTTTATGTGTGTTTATTATACTTCTTTAATAAAACAGTTTCTTACCTGTATATTTTCTTTTAATCCTTCTATAATGGCTTCGCACACTTCAGGAACTATAGCACTTATCGATTGTTTAGAAATTTTAAAAAGGTATTGTAGACTGGTGAAAGAGTCACCAGTCGCCAGAAACCGAATTGTTACTGCCAACCTTTCTTGAACAGAAATTGCCGTTCTCCATCTAGTATCTTTTCGTGATATTTTGGGTCCAATTAAATTAATCAAGTAATCGAAGTCTGTTGGAGACATTCTAGTAAAATTTTTGTAAAGACCACTAGTTGCCTGAAATTTTAAATCCAACAGTAAATGATTTTCACTGTACACACTTCTATTAGTATACAACCGGGTCTGCCACCAGCGTCTTTCTGCGCGTCTTTTTTTATTTCTTTAACTAAGTAATGCATGTATATATAAGCTGCTGCAACAACCTCCATTGCACACAAGAAAAAGACTAATTTATTTGTTCTGTTTTAGTAAAGACGGAACGGCAAAATGTCCCGTTTACAAGATACGCGACGATGTATTGATACGCTATATTTGTTGACACGCCGTATCTTCGATGCGTAACAAACAATTGTTGCGCGACGGAGTTACGATACGAAGTTTTGTTCTATGTCTGTACCCACCCTTAAAGTTGTAAGAAGAATTATATTTTTGACAACCTATGACATTTAATAATCTGCAACCAGTTTTACGCAAATAGGATGACGTTAGCCTCTCTTTCTAATACTTGTACCCTTTTTTAATACAATTGTAGACGTTTTAATTAATTGTTTTGTAACAATTTTTTTAAATTTGATTTATAATGTATATTTTTTACATATCCCTAATTTTGTCTCTTGGTTGATTCTTTGTGATATATTAAGATGTTTTTTTACTTCTAAGAAATCTTTGAACCATATTATATTTTTAGTTCTTAGAAGTAATAATTTATGTACGGTATCCGCCAAAATATACAGTACCGAAACAGAGAGTGCTGTGGAGTTGTTTATGTAATATGGATTTGTCATATTTGACTTAATTGTCATTAGTTGATATATTAATAGTACGCTGCAGTTAAATTTGATTTAAAAATGGTTCTAACAACGGAAGAAAAAGTTTTTTTGGTAGAGCATTATTTTCGTTCATACGGAAAAGGTCGTAATGATGGTCCAAGCTTAGAACAGGTGTCAATAAAATGTCAACAAAAATTTAATAAAGCAGCTCCTAGTAAAAGTGTGATGTTAGCTGTTGTTGAAAAATTTCGTCGCACTGGTAGTGTATTGTGTCAACGTAAATGTTCTTCAGGTCGTCGAAAAACAGTATGCACTAACGAAAATGAAGGACGTGTTTTTAACCGAGTTGTGCAATCACCTCAAAGAAGTCTTGTAAGAACTGCATGTAAACTCAACATTAGTGAAACGTCTTTACGTCGCATGTTCAAATCAATTGGTGGTTATCCATACCGAATTCAAGTTGGACAACGACTAAATGCTGAGTTTAATTTACGAAGATCCCGAATTTTTGAAAAACATATGGTTTTCAGACGAGAGTCACGTTCATCTTAGCGGCTATATTAATCGACAAACAACCAGATTCCTTGGATTTGAACGTCCTGATGTCATTGTAGAGAAACCACTCCACAGTCTTCGAGTTACCGTTTGGTGCGCGGTATCTGGTCATGGAATGATTGGTCCTTATTTCGTTGAAGATGATAATCAGAATCCACTTACTGTCAACCAAGAGCGTTATAGAGAGAAACTTATTATACTTTTTGTGAGAGATCTAAATAACTTTTACCGTGCACGAAATCTACAGTTTCACACACAATGGTTCCAACAAGATGGTGCAACGAGCCATACAGCTGTGCGCACCTTAGACTTACTCCGCCAGCATTTCGATAATAGAATAATTTCTCGGGGAACAGACTTCGAATATCCTTCTCATTCACCTGATCTGACGCCACCTGACGCATACATTTGGGGCATAATGAAGGACAAAATATTTCACTCGGAAAATCCGCCGGCGAATATTGCCGAACTACGGGAAAGAATACAAAATATTTTTCGGCAGTTACATCAACCACTTTTTATAAATATGTTTATTGACTTACAAAATCGATATGAAGCTTGTTTGCGTCGAAATGGTGAACATTTTGAACACTTACATTACAGAAATTAAAAATTAATTTTTATTTTTATTTTCGGTACTGTTTATTTTGGCGGATACTGTATTATGTAACATTAGTATTATTAACGATCAGGTACTATTAAAAATTAGCACACTTTTTGTTCTTTTTTGGAAAACTAAAATTTAAATGCTCAATTTTCAAACAAATTCATACTCATTTTTCTATGTGAAGAAGGGACGATAACATTTTAATTAATCGATTATTATCATCGAATCGTCCATATTATACTATATTTAAAATATATACTGGCCTAAATCGTATCCCAAAATCTGTCACTAACTCCAGGTCTATATAGACAAGTGAAGCGAACTTCAGAATAGCAAAACAAGTTGAGTAAAAATGAGAAATAAAGTGAAGTTAAACTTTATTATTTGGACACTTAACGACTCGAATCATTATAGTTGTATCTTAACACCTGTTATTTTTTATTTCTCTTATATTTGTATGGTTTTATAGTTGGAACAGGAGGTTTATATTCTAATGCGTCTAAGCCGGCAGCTACGATTTCTGCACTCTGTACCTTGATATCCTTAGACGTTGGTACTGAAATGTCAATGACTTCCGATTCAATTAGTGATTCCTCAGCATGTGTAATACCAACTGGAATCGGCTTACTCCTATCACGCATTAGTACTTCGAACAATTTAAAACCGTTTGAATCTAATTTTTTGTCCAAAATTTCTTCGGATTTATTGGCTAACTTCGCATATTTGTGCATCAATTCTGGAATAATATTCAAGATTTCAACCTCATCTTTCTCTGGTTTGATCGGAGGTAAGCTTTTTTGTTGATAAATCGAAATTAATTCCCTAACCCCGGTGTTCAATAATCGTGATAAATACTGTAGATGTTGTAATGATACCCTAATTTTTGCTAGAAGTTCAAATCTAACATCAATTCCAGCTTGAATTTTTTTTGTATCACTAATTTGTTTCTCGATTTCAGCTTGTAATTTTACTTTAACATTATTATATGAAGCTGTTGTATCAAGAGTTGTGCTAAGAAGTTTAGAGTGAAGAACAGAGGCACGTTTCGTTCTTCGTAGCAATTCCTCTTTTGTCGACTTGCATTTTTCCATAAATCGCATGAGCCGGTCCTTTTGAAAAAATTGTTGTCTTAGTAAGGGATAAAGCTGGTCGACAGAGGAAGTGAAAAATGCATTTTTCAATATATCAATTGTAATTTCAATAGCATCAGTTTCTCGCTTTAATGTGCAGAAGCTTTGTGAAGGTTCTAATTTAATTTCGCCCGTGTTAACATCATTATCATCTCTTATTAAATTTTTCAAATTTTCCGCCAAATCCTGTACATTCTGTTGAACCACTTCAAGATATTGTTTTCTATCCCACATTTCTTTTCTCACTAATCTTTCGAAAAACTTGAATTCGTTTCTTCTACTGTTTAAATATTCAACCGCTTCATGACCAACTTTTGTTATACTTAACAAACAATTTGCTTGTCGTAATCCATCCTTTTCTAATGTTGATAATATTGCATTGAAATATACTGCGTCCTTTTTCATAATAGCTATCATTTCTGTATAAGAATTTCTTATGTATATGGCTGCTTCTATTCTCAAGATGGCATCTTGTACTTTTCCGTTTAAAATGTAAGCTCTTCGTTCGCAATGTGAAAGTTTGGCCATATCTTCATACTTCAGTGAGTCTTCATACTCTGCGCATTTTAGGTTCAAGTCAATTAGTATTTTCGACTTTATTTTCATTTTATAAGATAATAAATCTTTCGTTTTCCGTTTGTTAAAGTTTGCTTTATGAATCATATCTATCGCCTTTTGAGGTGAAGCCTTCTGAAATACAAGCTTCAATTCTCTATGGTCTTGTAAAATATTCTGCAATTTTTGTTTATCGCCTTGTAATACATTGTCGAGAACCTTTCTGTTAGTTTCGATACTCCGTTGCAAATTTCTCAGTTTTCTGACTTGACGTTTTCTATGTAAATCATTTTCGGCTTCTAAAACTTTCCTATCTTTCGTATATAAATTTATTAGACCTTTGTATTGAGTTATTTGATCTTTAGTGGTCCATTTGGAAGAAGTCATCCCATGAAGCTTGACCTTGTTGGCCGCTAGCATATTTGATTTGTTCATATTTTCCCATTAATACCAAAAATTCAGTCCACATTAAAAAAAATCGTAAAATTTAGCCCCATTTAAAATTAAGCTGACATATGTTGAACTAATAACTTTTGAAGTTTATTTAAATCAAAACAAACATAATGAATTGACATGTTATTTATCGCAAAACGCCACTGTGTGATTGACTGCCTTTTCCCTGGCAATAATACGCGCCAATCAGGTTCTTCTTCATTACGTGCCGTCTCCTTTAAGAAGGTTGGCTATCATCATGGCGATTTTTATCTTTGAAGCTGCGGATCTGAACAAATCAACAGAGCTACTGTTGTACCACTGCCTTAGGTTGTTCAACCAGGAGATGCGTCTTCTTCCTATACTTCTTTTACCCTGTATTTTTCCTTGTATAATAGTTTGCAACAGTGTATACCTCTCCCCTCTCATCACGTGGCCCAGATATTGCAATGTTCTGATCGTGTTGATTCTTTCCTTCTCCTTTCCCATTCTTCTCAATACCTCCTTGTTCGTTGATCTGCTCACCCAGCTTATTCTGAGTATTTTTCGATATGCCCACATCTCGAATGTTTCCAGCCGGTCAGTGTCGCACTTCTTAAGCGTCCAGGCTTCCATTCTATATAATAGTACTGGAAATATGTAGCATTTAAGCATTCTGATTTTAATATGTAGACTAAGATCTGTTCTGGTTAAGGCATTCCTCATTTTATTAAACACTGTTCTAGCCTTTCCGATTCTTGATCTTATTTCTTGTAAATTATTATATATATTATATTATTGTCATTTACAGTTGTTCCCAAGTACTTGTATTTGCGGACCTTCTCCACTGGCTCCCCTTTGATCTATAATGTTTCTCGCTGTTGTTGGTGTTTTGTGATTGTCATGAATTTAGTCTTTTTGGTGTTAAGTGTGAGCCCCTTTCTTCGCTGATCCGTACTACTAGGTCTATTAGCCTTTGCAGTTCTTCCAGGGTTTCTGCTATTAGTACTGTGTCATCCGCGTATCAAATGTTGTTTATAACCTTCCCATTAACTTTCACTCCCGATGTTTTTTGATTTTCCAGTGCTTCTCGTACTATATCTTCTGAATACAAATTGAAGAGTAATGGCGAGAGCACGCATCCCTGTCTTAGTCCACGTTTTATTTTTATCTCTTCTGAAAGTTCGTTTTGCACCGAAACTTTCGCAGTCTGGTTAGAATAGAGGTATGTTATTATCCTGATATCATTCCTGTCAATGTTTTTATCTCTCATGAGTTTTATGAGGTGATTATGGCGGACTTTGTCGAAGGCTTTGTTATAATCGAGGAAGGCTACATATATTGGCTGATTGACGTCTTTGAGACAACACATTAAAAGCAAACAACGCCTCTCTAGTACCCATTGCATTTCTGAAACCAAATTGTGTTTCGCTAAGATCTTGCTCAATCTTTCTAAAAAATCTTCGATGTATAATTTTAAGGAATATCTTAAGGGTATGGCTCATTAGGCTGATCGTCCGGTGATCCTTGCATTCCTTAGCGTTCGATTTTTTTGGCAGTGTAATAAATGTTGATTTGAGCCATTCTCTAGGGATGATTCCGGTGTTATATACCGTGTTGTACAGATCTACCAGTACTCCAATTTGATCTTCTGTAATTAATTTGATAATTTCTGTTGGTGTTTCATCAGGTCCTGGAGCTTTATTGTTTTTGGCTGTTTTAACTGCATATATAACTTCTTCTTTTGTTATATTTGGGCCCTGTTCCTTATCTGTGTCTCCATCTGTTGTTTCCTGTTGTCTCTCATCTTCAAACAATTCTTCGATGTACTCTTTCCATCTTTCTAGTTTCCCTTTGGTGTCTGGAATTATCTTACCGTTTTTGTCTAGTAGAATACTGCTTTTGTTTGCTCTTTTGATGCCCGCTAGTTCTTTAAGCGGTGTAAGCGGGTTAACTGGTATAAGTAACTTTCCCTAATTATTTTTCCAAAAAACTCCTATATCGATGGTTTCAAATCAATACAACGTAAGTCAGAAACTGTATTTTTCCGGAGAGACAAAAACCTTCGTAGTTGTACTAAAAATGATAAATTAACACAGTAAAAAAGTTAACTGAATACATTTGTTTCCTATACAAAGGTCTAACATGGAGTATTTAGACCAAGTTTTTGATTTTTTGCTCAATTTGACTTGCCAGGTGATATCATAAAAGCGAAGCGATTACCAGTAGAACTTGGCTTTATTTAACTTGAAGAAGGAAACTATAGAATAGTAACTTCGTAAAATATAAAACGCAGAGATATGACAATTATTCAAACAATGACAGATGGCTGACAAACAACGTATTGTCGCCCAACAACGCTATGGTCATCGCATGCAGGTTGCTAATCATATGTCATTCTCCCCCGCTGGAGTCTTCATACCTACCATCTATACCACAAAGTCTCTAAGGTGCTAAGATGCTGGTGGCACAGGGCATATTTCGAAGGGTTCTTTCGGGCCGCCAAACTTGAACTCGAGTTTTAAGTGGTCTCTTAATAGATAATGGTCCACAATAACCGTCAACACAGAGATTATTTACGACGAGTAGAGGTAGTTGTTTGTATACTTGATCGGTCATTTGTAATGGTGGCGAAGCACACACCCCCGAAAAATGAGACATGGTTGAGCGATGCGAAATTGATAGTGTATTTGCTCGGTCTTTGACGCAACAACTTCATCAAACGTGCAGTTTTAGAATTGCTGAAACTCATTGTACTACCCGTGTCAATTAGTGTATCTGCTTCATAGTCATTTACAGCAACGAACATTAACCAAGACAAGAAGGATCACTCGAAGCTACTCCCCTCGTTATGCCTATCTCGCTCGAAAATCGGATGCTACTGTGTATAGAGCACCGTAAGTTCCCTACGTGCGATATGAATAAATAGGTTGTCAGTCGTATGGATATGTAAATAAATATACCAGTTGTCTTTATGAGTGAGCGAATTTTCCTTTAAATGTAAAATAAACATTTTTTACGTAGTGTTTTGTGTTTGGTTCTGCATTAAAATGCCACGAATCGAATCTGTTGCGTGAATGGATGTTATACTCAAGAAGGGGCACAAATATCACTATTTCATTGCCCAAAAGACGGAAGCAGGTAAGTAAAGTAATTGGAATGACCATTTTGATTTAAAATGTAAATACTATTATATTATAATTAACAATAGCTAAAAGTTGTGTTATCTTTTGATTTTTATGTGACCTTTTTGTTCATATGATGACGATCTAGAGGTATTCGTGATAATGATGTGACTAATGTTTTTAGATGTCAACGTTGGAAGCAGGCCTTGGGAATTGTTGATAGTCATAGGTATGCCAATAGGACTCCTGAACAACTTAATAAATTAACAGTATGCGAATTACATTTTCCTGAAGGAAGTTTTATACAAAAAAATGTAAGAAAGCATCTGCTTTATAACGCTGTCCCGTGACTGAATTTGCTGAAAAATAGCAAGTGCCCAGTTTTTGTATAAAGAATTTGGTGAATTGTAAAACTTTGTTATGGTGCATTAGTGTTTAAAATATAGTTATAATTTAAAATTTCAGGTGAGGCTACAACACCAAAAGATGTTGCGATACTAGCAAATATTGAAGAAGTATTACCCAATAACATAAAAGGTAATTTTTGTTATTATTTTGTATTATCATCATCATCACGTAGCGCTACAACCCTGGGTGGGTCTTGGCTGACTGTACAACTTTTTTCCAATTTGTTCGGTCTTCCATCAACCTAGGGTCAAATGAAATGTTTATTTTCCGGAGATCTGCTTGGATGTTATCTCTCCATCGCATTCTGGGACGTCCGAGTGGTCTTTTGCCTGTGGGAATCTCTTCCCATACCAGTTTTACAAGTCTTTCGTTATTCAGTCTGTGCACGTGGCCTGCCCATCTTAGTCGCTGTGATTTAATTTCTTGGACAATATCGGCGTCGTTGTAGAGTGCTTTTAATTCGATATTGGTTCTGATCTTATACTGGTTTGTGGTGATGTCATGGTGAGGTGCGAAAATTTTTCGTTCAAAGCGTCTGAGCTTTTCTTCGTTTGCTTTGGTCATGGTCCACGTTTCGCATCCGTATGTTATTACAGGTCTGACGATGGATTTATAGATTTTGATCTTTGAACTTCTTGTGAGATTTTTTGATTTTATGAGCTTATTCAGTGCAAATAGACAGCGGTTTGCAGATTGGATTCTGTCTTTTATTTCTTCGGTAACATCGTTGTCCGCTGTGATTACGGCCCCCAGATACTTAAAACGTTGTACTCTTTCGAAATTAAAGGTGTTGATCGTCACATTTTGTCCTATTCTGTCTCTTTGTGTCGTTCTATTTATACACATATATTTCGTCTTCTCTTCATTAATCTTCAGCCCTACTTCACTTGTTGCTCTTTCCACCTTGTTGAAAATGTTTTTCGTGGATAGGATGGAGTCTCCAACGAGATCTATGTCATCTGCATATGCGAGTAACAGCTTGGGACCTTGAACCGATAGCAATTCTGTTTTTATTTCGGCCGACCTCATGGCTTTCTCTAATACAAGGTTAAAAAGTAGTGGAGATAACGCATCACCCTGTTTAAGTCCACTGTTGATTTCAAAGCTGCCAGACAGTTTATTATTTACACGTACTTTAGATATTCCACCCTCCATACAGACTTTGGTCATCCGAATGAGTTTCTTTGGTATTGAGAACTCCGCCATGGCATTCCATACTTGGCTTCTTTCTACGCTATCATACGCCTGTCGAAAGTCTATGAAAAGATTGTGTATGGGTCTGTTATACTCCCATCCCTTTTCTAGAAGTTGTCTCAGCGTGAATAGTTGATCTATTGTTGATCTGTTTGCCCTAAACCCGGCTTGATATTCGCCTAGGACATTTTCAGCATAAGGGATTAGTCTACTAAGAATGATGTTTGAGAGGGTTTTATATGCCGTGTTTAGGAGTGAGATTCCTCTATAATTCGCGCATCTTGTTTTGTCCCCTTTTTTGTGGATGGGCACTATTATGTTTTCCTTCCATCGTGCTGGTATCTTTTCTTCTAACCATATGTGCGTTATTAGCTGGTGGATTTGGCGATGTAGTGCGTCTCCCCCATATTTCAGAAGTTCTGCTGGTATCTCGTCCGTACCCGGCGCTTTGTGATTTTTCAGCTTATTTAAGGCCTTTTGGGTTTCTTCAAAGGAGGGATTTTTGACGGGCATGTCCGCTGTGATATAGATCTCTTCTTTGTGCTGTTCTTCCTGTATGATGTTTAGAAGGTCTCTAAAATACTTTTCCCATTCTTCAGTTATTTCTTTACCGTCGATTATTATGCGGCCTTGGTTGTCTCTCAGTGTATGGATGGAATTGGTTCTATGCCTTTGTATTATATATTACAGAATGTTTCATAAGTCAGGGCGGTACTTTATGTCGCGGAAAATAGGGAATGCTTAGGTGGATAAGTATACCACTTAATCAGGTGTCATGGGCCTAAGTTATAAAACTTCTATCCTCTGTATATTTTTATATGACAGTAATTAGAATTCACATTTTAGATAATATAAACGTGCCAGATGTTTTTGTTCAAACAGAAGCTGAAAATGGTATGTATGTTTAGGTATAAAATCAGTTTCATATACTAATACTGAAAATACTTATCCGTTACAGAATCCTGCGCCGATGCTTCTGTCCAAGCTTGTACGTATCCAAGAGGTATGTATGTATATAATATGCAAGTTTAAATATAATGGGATGCTGCGATTTCTGCGGTTTGTTTGTGTTAATATGTTGATTTTGTTAAATAATTTCTTGACAGATAAATATACACAAACATCGGCATTGCTTTCAGCAAATAGCGTAAGAAAAAATATTCTTAAGAGGAAATTGAAAACGCTTGAAAAGGATATGGCGTCGCCAGCAAAGTGCTCAAAACAGCTTGTAACAGACATAACTTTGGAAGTTGTCCATACATATTTGGAAGAACATTATTCAAAACAGTCTTGTACATTATTGAAAAACCAATTAAATTTACTGAATAAATCAGGATGTAGGTATATAGACGAATTGAAACAATTTGCATTAAGCGTATATTTTCTAGGGCCTAAGGCATACAAGCAAATTTCTACAATGTATAGGTTGCCATCAAAGAGTACTTTAAACCGTTTCACAAGAAAATGGGTAATAAATCCCGGTTTCAATGATTTTATTTTCCGTTTGCTGGAACTTGGGGCTAAAATAATGAATGAGAAAGAACGAGGCTGTATTATTTGCTTGGATGAAGTTAGTTTAAAGTCTCATTTTTTACGACATATCCCGTGACAAGATAATAGGTTTTCAGGGTGGAAATAATACAGATAGTTCCAAAGTAGCAACCTCTGCATTAGTTGTAATGGCGCGAGGTATTACTAGCAGTTGGAAGCAGCCTATAGCCTATTTTTTTATAATTCAACAGCTCCCTCGGAAGAAATAAAAGAGGTCTTATTTGAAAGTGTTAAAAAACTAAACCGAGTGGGTTTTAACGTTATGGCTGTAGTGTCAGATCAAGGATCTAATTTTAGAATATTGGTAAACAAACTACTTCATTTAACACCCAACCATACTTATTTTTTTGTTAATAATATTAAACTTTTCTACTTCTACGACGTGCCTCATCTTTTAAAATCGACAAGGAACACTTTTTTTTCTTATACAGACATTGTTTATGATCACGACAAAAAAAATTAGTCGACTTTGTCCTAAACTTACTGACGAGCATATGTTTCCTAATAGCTTTCAAAAAATGAAGGTAACATATGCTTCACAAGTCTTTAGTCATTCTCTTTCAGCTACCATATATACCTATATATTTTAAGGTTTTGCCTTCAGAAGCAACGCTTACTGCAAAATTTCTACAAACAATAAATGATTTGTTTGATTTGTTAAAATCGTCCCATCTAAATAACTTTAGCGCATTTATGGGCACAAAAAAACAATTGCACTTTTTGGAAGAAATAAAATGTTTGTTGAATGACTTACAGGTACTTAAGTTAGTACAGGTAAAATAGAATGAAAGGTAATATACGTGGAAAAATGTATAAACAATACTATGCATTTTATAAATGGCTGGAAAATTACTATTACCTCTGCTCTATCTTTATGGGAAACCTTAAAATGCAGGAATTATTAATTTCTTTTAACAAGGAACCTTAATCAGGATTGCATCGAAAACTTTTTTGGTCTGGTGAGAAATTGTTGCGGAAACTCGAGAAATCCAACTCCAATTCAATTTTGTAGGGCATTCAAGAAATTATTTCCTCTAAAATATTTTAATGAAGTTGAAGGTGCCAATTTTATTAAAGACATTAATACAGTTTTGCTTAATGCAACTCCGGATATGCTAGAAGAACATAAAAATATCGATGTACCTATATTGACAAATAATAGTTCTTTAAAAGTTTTTACATGCGACTATAGAAATCTTTCAAGTACGGACGGCAATGCTATAGTTTATATTACTGGCTATCTATTAAGGAAATGTTTGCTGCAACACTCTTGTAGTGCTTGCATAAAGTATAATGATGAAAAGACATTACCAAAAGAAGCGGCTATATTTTTAGAGCATAAATCATATTCGACTTCTAAAAACTATGGAGGTCTGAATGTACCTCCTAGTAATATTGTAGAATATGTTAAACAACTAGAAATAATCTGTTGAAAATTTTAATAAAATTAGTTGTCATGAGAACGTTGGAGCGACCCTTAAGAAATTATATGAAAATTTACTATTTACACATCCTCGTAAAGAGTTTCCTCATAAATATTTTTAACACTATATATTAGACTGCGGATTTATTTTACAATTAAATTCATTAACCGGGATATAAAAAATAGATATTCTTTGAAACAATCGATCAAACCTAACATAAAATTAAACATCTTAAAACATCTTTAAAAGGCGGCAGGTATATTTTATTTCACATTTAAATACATTATTTTCAATTTAGTTGTTAACGGGCTACTCAATATAAAAGGCATCGAACAACTTTCAAAATTCATATATTTTAACTCATTTGGTTTTCGATGGTTCGTGTATCGATTTTCACAATTTTCGACTCGCGATCATTATTTTTCCCAGAGTATAACTACTCCTACCTGCATTTTACTGTCAGGTAAGTAGGTACTCTTTGTTGCCCTCGGATTTGAAACAACCTGTAATGACCTGTATACATTTTACATTTTATGTAAAAATTAGGTAATTAGAATATCTGGCATTTGCAAAAATTTTATTGTTAATTTTTATACCTACTAATCTCATCTGTAGCTTACTATATTATCACTTTTTGATGAAACTTTCCTTTTTCCGTTAATTTTTGCTACCACTACTTTTGATAATTATGTTAAAATCCACCAATTAATTAAATATTCTGACGATATCCCCTTTTTTCTTCCAATTCACACTAAGCGGAATAGGTCACAATAGCAATTATTGCTAGATGTTTTTAAATCACCCTGGTAAGTGAACGTTTATTCGTTTTAATCAGTAGCAGTTTGCATCAACCTCGTATAATCATGAACACGTGCATGGCCTCATGAATTTGTCGAAATCGTCGGGGCGCTTGTGAAAGCTGGATATCAAAGTTCCGACGGAGAGTGAACCTTCTTGTCTTGTTACTGTTCGTTGTTTACAGTTGTAAAAATGGTCGAAGTCTTCAAACTTGATAGGGAAGCGGCAGAAATAGCCCCACCGAACGATGGACTATCGGAGATGTCGCTCTCGACTATTTCGTCAGCAGAGATAGCGTTGCAGAAGTTTGCTCATCGGCAAACGCTCGCGAAGTGGCCTTTCGTCGAGCAAAATTGACAAAAGGCAGTATTCGCTGGACACTTGAACCTCTGATATACGTTCAGCTGCAGAAGAAACAGCGTCTCGTTGATGGTGTTGATCTAGAGGTAGGAGTAGAAGAGGGGACATAGCGCGCTAGTGAGGGCTAGGATGCGGCTAAGTTAGATGGTTCTAAGTGGGAGTTCATAGTGCTAAGTTGTTGAAACATTTTGTCGGTGTTGCTACTTATTGCGAATCCTTTTCCGCAGTGTCGAAGGTGATAGCTTAATTGAGTGTCTCATTCAGGGAAGGTTTGCTATTTTTCATGAGGCGTTCCCTTATTCTTTTAGACTGAAAGCCAGAGATGAGGGCGCTTCGAATAGTCTGTTTTTCCATGTTCTTTAGCCGTAACGGCTTAAAAATTGCAGTCTTGCGCACATAAACGCAATGCCCTTGCGTAGGGGAGACCGGGGCTTGTTGCCGCAACAGATTTTCTTTTTTCATATTACATCCGGCAGCGCTGTGACCTCAAGTTATCTCATCCTAGATACCAACCGTCTCTTTGTGGAGAGTTTCAGTCATGTTAGCGCAGTAGTGATGTGTGGACGTGTTTACAGTGATACTCAGTACGCGTAAGTGAATTTTTACCTTTACAGTTACTTTGTAATATCTTTTTGAATATTAGTGATACGAAAATGCGCAATATCTCATTTCATTGTTGAACTTTTTGCTTGACAACACGATTTTTAGAACTGTGTTTTTATCTATATTTCAAGGTGAAAAAATACCAAATTTGTCAACAGTACCTTTGGGATTAAACGCCGTATTACGCTCGGGGTAAATTGCCGCATGCGGTAATTTTATATTATCAATCACTATTGATTGCCGGGTAAGTTGGTAAGTTGTATCCTCTGATACAAAAACGAGCGCCGCTGTAAATAGAGTAGTTTTAGTCATACTTATTTTCTTTAACTTACATTCTCGGGGTATTAAGGGATTTTTCTCTCTCTTTTGGTTTTTACTGTAGATATAAATAACCGTGGGACTACTGATTTTTGTTCTGGTTACATCATCTTGGGGTGTTAGCCACAGTAGTTCGAAAAACTGCCCGCTTTAGCTGATAAGTGCTATAACTTATTAAGGTTCGGATATAACCGACTTCTTGAATTGCAGTCTAAAACATATTACTAGTATTAGGTTAGAATAAATTAGTTGATTAACTTACACATACATCTCATTCAGATAGGGGTATGTTTATTCTTCATTTATTTACCACGTGGGCTTCAGTGAATATTTCCATATTAGATAACTTCATGTTAGGATATGGATGTCGTTCGGTATGGTAAACATTTACCCATAATACGTTAATTGGTTAGATTCCATCTGATTTGAACGGTAATTCAGGGCATTTTGGCTTTGTACATTAATATCTGTGGGGTTGCTATGGTACTATGATTATTTAAATCCATTTAAATTATTTCTAATATGTAAGCACTTTGTTTATGTTGTGTAAATTGAAATTGACAAATTCCTCGATTACAGATATGCCTTCAATAAGAGCGTCTGTTTGTCGTTTCGCACTGGGAGCAGTCGAGATCTCTGTGACATTTGCTCTATGCGTTTAAGAGTCATAGACAATTATATTTACACACAGATTTCCTCTCTGATGTGCTCGTAGATGATATGTGGACATTTGCTAGTAACATTTTTGGGTTTATTCTACTCTTGTTCGATGTCTTATGTGGATTGTTGTTCTATGGTCTGCAGTTAAGACGAATTCATGTCTGCTGGATTTCTATTGGTTGGAAACTTACTCGAGTCGGCGTTGTGAAATGAACTTTAGGGACAGGAAGAATGTTAAGGACATATTTCAATTTGGTTTTTGATTTTGAAGATGTCTAGGTGATTGCCAGTCAATGAAACGGTATCTAATTTTGTATATGCTATTCGAAACCATCCCAGTTAGGGGAGGAGATTATTAATACAGTCTTAATTTATTCGGGAAACTATTGGTGATAGTATTTTTGAGAGATTTCACGAGATTTTGTGGATAATGGTCGATATTTGGAAACCATGCTACCTGACTCTTTGAGAGGAGATTATCCACTGGAATCCTAGTATTTTTGATACAATTTTCAATTCTGTATGGAAGAGAAGTTTGTTGGAATCTGTAGAAAAATTGGAACCCTCGATTAGAGGTAAATGAAGTTTCATAGTAATTTTATATACGTTATCGAGAACATTTTCACTCATTTTCTATTACAGAAAATGGACTATGGGTGGGTTTAAATTGGTAACTATTATACTCCGTTTTTAAAAGGCATGGAGTAATAAATCACTCATTTTGGCTTCTAAAATTATCTCATTTCCAAAAATAACCGTTTTGTAATATTATTTAAAATGAAATTTCAAATTATCAATAATATAATAAACTGTGGATTATATCACTGACATCAATTTTCCAGAAAATTTATTATTATGTATAAAAGGGCGTAGACGAGTCCCTCCACTAAGCTCCAGGTAGTTATAATCCTACATACAATAAATAATAAAATAAATGTTAATAACAATTTTATACAAATACATATATATATCCAAACCAACCCCATTTGCCGATTATTTCACCCAATTAGCAGGTAATTGAAGAAACTTGACAAACAGGTAGCTCAAAAATGGTTTTATTATTGTGAAATATAGTCTTTTCAGTTCTAAGAAAATGCCCCCATATTACAATGTACTTACTAGAACTTTTCAACTATAAAAGTAGCGGAAAGGTTGAATATTTTCAATTTACAGTTCATCTGTTCTGGAGAAACTGCTGTGTTGATTGATTTCCCCATTATTACTGTTATTTGTTATTATTTTTTACCGTTATTGTTAACTGGTGTTTATTTTTGTTCATCTATACAAGTTCTCTTCTCATCACACGAGACAAACACCTAACTACACCTTCCAACTATATAGTGTTCCAACCAAATTCGACCAGATATGGAGGATTTATCACCATCTAAGCGACCTAAAGTTTGCCCATTGTCGCTGAACGAAAAAAATCTGATATTAAATTGCTATTCCTCGTTGAAGAACGAAGAAATTAGAAGAAAAATCATGAATTTGACAGGAAGTGTTGATGAAACTGTGGAGATTACTGCAACAATGATGGGTGTTTCAAAAACAACAATTTATAATTTAATGAAGGAGAAAAAAATGGAAACATCACAGCCCCAGCAAAGTCCCCAGGCCGACCCAAACTTGAAATGGATGACGACTTGAAGAATGGAATAAGGCGTAAGGTGCATGCTTTTTTCTTTAGAGAAGAGATTTCAACTCTCTCCAAAATTATGGCTTCAGTTCAAGAAGATTCAGATTTTCCGAAAATGACTCGAAGTACATTATGGAAAATTATCGGAACGCAATGTTGATTGATAGAGACGACATTGTCATTTGGAGGAGGAGTTATTTGCGCAATATTCGGAAAGCAAGACTAGATCAAAAACGAATTTATTATTTGGATGAGACTTGGTTAAATGAAGGTCATACTGTTTCAAAGTTTTGGCTAGACACAAATGTCAAAAGTCGGAGGCAGGCAGCTCTTGAAGGGTGGTCAACAGGCCTCAATCCACCAGCAGGAAAATAACGTCGACTCATCATTACTCATATCGGAAGTCCCGAAGGTTTTGTTAAAGGTGGATTGTTGTGCTTTGAGTCGAAGCAAACCGGAGATTATCATGAAGATATGGATGCAGACGTTTTCGAAGAATATTTCTCAGAAATGTTAGATCTAATTCCAACGGGCTCAGTCATTGTTATGGATAACGCAAGTTATCACTCCAGGTTAGTGGAGAAATTACCTTCAACTGCATGGCGTAAACAAGATATTCACGATTGGCTAACTTCGAAAAATATTGAATGCCCAGATAACCCGCTGAAAAATGAGCTCTTGCAACTGGCCAATTCACATAAACACAAATATAGTAGATACGTTGTAGATCAAACGGCATCAGCGTGTGGTATAACTGTGCTGAGGCTTCCTCCTTATCACTGTCAACTCAATCCCATAGAATTAATATGGGCCCAAGTGAAAGGGGAAGTTTCAAGAAAGAATACGACATTCAAAATGAGTGACGTTAAAGTTTTATTCGAAGACGCGTTAGGTAACGTAACCAAAGAAATCTGGAAGAAATGTGTTGAACACGTGATACAAGAAGAACTAAATATGTGGGAAATGGATCGTATAAGTGAACACATGATTGAACCATTTATAATCAATGTTAATAATGGAAGCTCAACAGAATCGTCTGATTCTGATATATAGACTAGTTTTTGTGTTAGTTATTACTATTATTTGTTAGACTTTTTTTTTATAAATATTACATTAATTCGTACTTTATTCCTGCATTTTTCTTTTTTCCTCTCCTATTGTAAACGGTATATTAGTAGTAAAGTTGATACCTACTGCAAAAAAATTTGCTATTTTTTATATAATATTTTATGTTTATTGTTTATTCATAGGAACACAGAAAAATGTGTTTTTATTGAATCGATATTGTGAACTCTTTTGAATAGCTTTCGTAATTATAATTTCATAGTGCCTTCATATTCATATACCAAGTTTGTTTTGCCCTGATTGCACGCCTCTGAGGATTAAATTGTTTATTTGTTCATTCAAATACAATAGAGCGACCCTTTCAATACAATAGGCGACCCAACCGAATACAGAGTCAACCTGAAATTCGTAACAAATGAGAAATTTTAGTACAAAATTAGATAAACTTCGGAGATATTTTATTATACACCCTGTATCGGTTTTGCATACCTAATGAGCTTTTATTACTCCATGCCTTTTAAAAACGGACTATAGTATTTTTTCAATCTGTTGTAAATTATATATAGTATAATCTTTTTGTACAGTTCAGGGTCATTTTTTTGGTTTTATGGTAAAATTAGTCACTTTGTACATAAAAACATCAATTCTTTTTATGACTGTCATCTAATTGTGTTCTACTTCAGATAACGGGTTTCAAATAGTAGTCTACATGATTTAATTGAGTAGTTAGCAGTATACAGCATGTTCCGTATAAGATATTGACGCATGTACTTGCGATATTCTTAGTTGAATAGTTGACAAGTATCACTGCGTTCCATATTTTTACGTACTGCGTGTAATCGTTATTTTTTATATATATATATGAAGGTCATTTTTTTATTTTGTTAGAGTGGATATAACTTCTATTCACATACTAATTATTCACGTTTTTTTAGAAAAAGTTGTAAGTCAGTTAGTAGAACACTAGGGAAAAGTATTTGTTTTTAACGTAAATTGTAAATACAGGGTGGCGCATTAGAAACAGTCCACCTCAAATATTGTTATCGGGGGAGGTTTTTGTGGAAAACCCCGAGACACGTCAATTTTGTTTTCGAGGGGGACAACTTTAGATAGTTAACTTATGGTTGTATGGTCATCCTCCTAAAAGGGGTGACTACCCATTCGAGAATCTTTAATGGCATGGGGGGCTCGAGTGGCACATAATTTGAAAGGTATTTCGATTCTCTTTAAAGGCATGCTAACATTTTTCTGTTAAGTGTTAAAATTAATGACTAAAACCAGCTGGAAGTGTGAGTGAAAGAAATAAAAAAAAAGTTGTCAAAAAAGTTTTAATCAAAGTAAGTGTTTAAATTGTGATCCTTTTACTTCCAAACAATAATACAACCTTTGTTCAACACTGTTCCGAACATTTTGTAGCATAACAGGAGTTATTTCACCACATGCCACAGTTATCCGATTTCTTTAACGGATATTTCAATCTGGTTTTTGTCATTGATTTAAACACTTAACACAAAAACGTTAGCATGTCTATGAAGAGAATCGAAATACCTTTAAAATTATGTGCCACTCGACCCCCGATGCCATTAAAGATTCTCGAAGGGATAGTCAACCCTTTTAGGGGGAAGACCGTACAACCATAAGTTAACTATCACCAGTTGTCTCCCTCGAAAACAAAATCGACGTGTCTCGGAGTTTGCCGCGAAAATCTCCCCCGCCAACAATATTTGAGGTGGACTGTTTCTAATGCGCCACCCTGTATAGATTTTTTTGAGCAATAGGCGGTACTTCCAAATATTAGATATTGGATTGTTAATAGATTTATGTCAACTTGGGGGGTTATGAAGTCGTGCTTCTGTCTGATGCGCCTTAGTCTTTTTAGGGTTCTTCTTCTGCTTGTCAGCTTGGGGACATTGTCTTACCTTAACTAAGATACACCATATGGAACTTGACTCTGGTTCTGGGAGGCTGTAGTAAAAGGCTGCCAGAAGTTTGACTTTAAATTCACACCTGGATTGGTGGCGTACTTCATTCTCTCTGGGAATCCAATACAGGGAGCAGTAGGCTTATATGAACAGGATGTACATATTAATACGTATCAATAATTACCTTCTCTTTTTCTTATAAATTCAGTAGGAGTTGCGTTGTAGTTTCAAGGGGGGGCATTATTTAACTAAGGTTTTTGTGATTTTACTAATAGAACTACATTATCAGTATACGGTGGAATTTTATATTTGTATGTCGTAGACTTTTGCTTTGGATCCAACGCAAGGTACGAACATGTAACACAAGGTTCTCAAATTTATGTGATAATATTTCAGCTATATTTTTGACTTTTACTGTCAATACATTTTATTATTATGGTCTATATTGTTACACTATAATACAAATATTCTGAATATGAAGTTTTCAGGGGACAGGGGAATATTTTCAATTAATTTGTGGATTTTAATGTAAATACATATATTATTGTGGTCTAAATTGTTACAATATAATAGAAACGTTTTGGGTATTAAGTATTTTGGAAACTCATAATAAAGGGAATGTAAGTTAGGTTGTTCACTCCCGTCTCCACTTGAGTGAACCGGAGCCACATTGGTTGACATCTGGGACAACCGAGACTTCAAATATAAACAATAGTTCATTATAATTTGTAGAATTATGAGAAACTATAAAAGAAAGACAGACCGAGGCACGACTCCGCCTCATATTATGTTAAGAGCAGCTAGACTGGTAAAATTAGAAAAAAAGATCAGTAAGGGGTGCAGCGGGGGATATTTCGGAAAGAACTCTGTGAATATTTTTACTGAAAGTAAGCCAAGATGACCTAAATGGGCTTACTGAGTGGCCAACAACACATGTCGGATATTCTAAACCACGACAGGTAAAATGTGGTTTTATTTATTTTTTAATAAGGATTGAACATTTTCAGGTTTTCAGTGACGAGCAAGAAACTCTTTTGGCGAATTACCTTCTGACAGCTGCAGATATATATTATGGTTTAGCACCAAAGCAAGTAAGAGCTTTTGCTTATGATTATGCTGTAGCACTGAAATTAAAATATCCTCCACAATGGGATGCCTAAAAAAATGGCCGGTGAAGACTGGTTAACTTTTTTTATGAAGCGCCATAGGAAACTATCCATCCGATCTCCGGAAGCGACTAGTTTGGCAAGAGCTACCAGTTTCAACAAGTCCAATGTAGAACAATTCTTCGTTAACCTAAGCACTGTTCTAAATCGTCTTAAAAGTGGGCCATAAGATATATATATATATATATATATATATATATATATATATATATATATATAAATTGAAAAATATCTTATTGGGGATTGCAGCATAAGAGGAAAATTACACTCTATTCAATTCTCCAAGCTTTCGTAAATCTTTATTTACATCATCAGGGAAATTGATCGAGATTGCATCATTGATCTTGAACACAGGAAAAGTGCACAACAGAAAGTCATTAAAGAAATAGGTCCAGCCGGCAATACATTTGCCTATTACTGGTAAACATTTTTATTTAAAACATTATTAAAAAGTAAAAAGTTTAAAAAACATTTAAAATCGAGAATCCACACACCCACGCGGACTTGTGAGAATAATGGCGGAAAAATAAGATATTTTTCAATTTGTGTTCTAATTGATCAGCAACGATCACGGCGTTTTTCGCTTTTCAGCTATATATATATATATATATATATATATATATATATATATATATATATATATATATATATATATATTTTGGAAAAATTTTTCTTGGGATTGTAGGTTCCTAGTTAAACAAATCAAATGGTTTTTTTGGCTTTAATTAACATTTTTGTTTACGTTTCGGACATATCGTGTCCTTCATCAGAACATAATTCTACAAATAGATGACAAGAAATTAACAATTTATACACTACATATGTCTATCCTAAAAATAACTTACCATAAAACAAGAGCTTGGCGAGCGCATGTTAAAATATGTTAAGATACACGAAAACAATCATTTTTATTAAAAACATTTAGTATCAATATAAAACCCACAAACAAATTGCAATTTACTGTTGAGAGAGAACAACAAAATAAAATAAATTTTTTAGACTTAACTCTTCCCCACATTAACAACACGATTAAAACTGAATGGGTACACAAAAGATACTTGGTCGTCTAGATACGTGAATTTTAATTCTCAACACCCGATGTCTCAAAAAAAATCAGTTGTCATAGGACTCGCAGATCGAGCCATAAAACTTTCTGATTACGAATACCGAGAGAACGCCATAAAAAAAGCTAAAGAAGCTCTCTGTCTAAATGATTACCCAAGTAAACTAATTAATACAATATTTAAAAACCGTATATACCTCTTTTACAATCAAACTCAACATAAAAATATTTCACACAATTTACCCCAAAAAAATATCTCTCTTTACCATACGTTTCGGGACTTTCAGAAAAAATTGGAAGCATTTTCAAAGATCACAACATAACAGTGTCTCACAAGGGACATAATCTTTTAAAATCAAATTTTAGTAAACTAAAATCAAAAATTCCCAAAGAAAAAAAAAGCAATGTCATCTATGAGATCCCTTGCAAAGACTGTAAAGGTGTATATATTGGATAGACAAGTCAATATCTTAAAAACCGCCTAAATGGCCACAAGTAAAACAGAACAGCCCTGACAAATCATAGTTCTGAACACAAACATACATTTGACTACGACAGCACAAAAATATTGAGAATTGAAAGCCACCAAAAAAAAAGAGAAGTCTATGAAATGATAGAAATCCAAAAAAAACCATATTCTATCAATGCTAAATCTGACACAAATAATTTATCAAAAATTTATGTTAATTTAATCAAATAGATGTCTTTTCCGGTGCATTGTCTATAAATGAAATGACATCCTGTAATATTTCTAAATCCTTATACCATAATAACATCAGTAAAAAATTTTTCAAAGACAAAAATTGATGTGTATTAAAAACCTTGTTCCATCACAATTACTGAATACAATACAAAAAAAGAACTAGTTCTATTTACTAACAATAAAAATTTTTGTTCCTTTTAAGAAGTAATTATTGTCATAATATAATGTAGTGTACTGGCAGTTGTATGTGGGTTTTATATTGATACTAAATGTTTTTAATAAAAATGATTGTTTTCGTGTATTTTAACATATTTTAACATGCGCTCGCCAAGCTCTTGTTTTATGGTAAGTTATTTTTAGGATAGACATATGTAGTGTATAAATTGTTAATTTTTTGTCATCTATTTGTAGAATTATGTTCTGATGAAGGACACGATATGTCCGAAACGTAAACAAAAACAAAAATGTTAATTAAAGCCAAAAAAACCATTTGATTTGTTTAACTAGGAACCTACAATCCCAAGAAAAATTTTTCCAAAAAAAATATATAATGAAATAAGGTTCAAGAAAAAAAAACTAAATATATATATATATATATATATATATATATATATATATATAATATGGACGAGACTGGTATCACCACCGTCCAAAAACCAGACAGGATCGTATCCAGGAGAGGCTTCAAACAAATTGGAAGAATTACTTCACAAGAAAGAGGGACATTAGTGACTTTGGCTGTTGCAGTCTTGGCTCTAGGAAATAGTGTTCCGCTATACTTTATATTTCCAAGAGTAAATTTAAGACCATATATGTTAGCCAGTGCTCCGCCAGGAAGCTGTGGGGGTGCGAATCCTTCAGGATGGATGACAGCAAACCATTTTTTAGATTGGTGTAAGCATTTTGTTAAGCACACCAAATGTTCTGTACAGAAAGCAGTTCTCATGTTGCTTGATAACCATGATTCGCATCTGTCCATTGGTGCTTTAGACTTCCTGAAGGAAAACGGGGTAACAGTGTTGTCCTTCCCCCCGCACTGTTCGCATAAACTGCAACCCCTCGATAGATCTGTCTATGGACCACTGAAAAAATATGTGAACACTGCCTGCGATTCTTGGATTTCAAATCATCCTGGCACAACGATGTCTATATATTACATTCCTAATATCGTTGCAACATCATTGCCGCTAGCAATAACCCCTAAAAATATCACGGCTGGGTTTCCGGTTACAGGAATTTATCCTTTGAACAAGGATATATTCCCGAAAAAAGAATTTCTGCCATCTTATTCGATAGATCGTCCATATGCAGAGGGTCACTTAAACGAACATGAGGAGACCAGAACAGAAATTGCAGATCGAGGTCAGGATGATCAGGTGCTTGCGAATACTCAGAAGGATTCTTCGCCAGGAACCTCAAGAACTTGTCAAGAAATGATCGATATACTAGGAACCTCACGACACCGTACATAAACAAATGAATAGTAGGTTCACTCTAAGCTCCTCCCAGCGCGATGTCTATCTCACTCGGTCTCCGATGCTACTCTTTTTCGGTATCCTGAAGCTTCGAATCGATCGATATACAGTTACCGTGTGTCTTTTGTAGTTGAAGGCACGAGCGGAGTTGATAGTATACCGGGTGGACTGTCTTTTCAGTGAATTATTTGATTATTATTACGGGATATTTATTAAAAAGAAAATGCCACGAATGTGTTGTGTGGACGGTTGTAGAAGTAGAGATTGGGCAAAAACATCTTCCTTCAGATTTCCCAAGGATGACACAAGGTAAATTTTACAATATTATTTAGCAAAGGATATTAGTAATTTTGTTATAAGAAGCAGTGTAGTAGATATTATTGTGTTTCAAAATAAAATATTATCAATATATCTTTTCAGATGTCAACGTTGGAAACAGGCCTTAGGCTTTGTTGATTGTCACAGGTATGCCAATTTGGACGCAGAACAATGCAACATAACATTAAGAGTGTGCGATACACTTTTCCCAAGAATATAATGCAGTTCCGTCCTTGAATTTGCAAAAAATAGTAAGTTCCCAAAATTTTTAGTACCTAAACAATACTTCTGACAATAAGATTTTGTCTTGTATATTTTTACTAGGTATTTCAAATAATTTGCAAATTTTTTAGATGGCGGTACAACTTTAAAGGAACTCGCAGTTCAAACTGATTTTGAGACAATGCTACACAGTGAAGGTATGTTATTATACTTATTGATAACGTGTTTTGGATAAAATAAATATATGTAAGTTAAGTATTTTATAGCAATTTTATTTTTCAGACGATATGAAATATCAAGATGTTTATGTTCAAACAGAAGGCGAATTGGTTCCGGTGCACTTCGCGACCCTCCGAATTTTATGTTAATTTTAATTTTGTTTGATAGCTTACCTTAAATAAAGTAGATTAGAACAAAAATTTCGCTGGATCATTCAGTAATTCAGTAATTACTTTAAAAATCACGAATTTAGTTCGAAAAATGGTACTTTTTAAACACTAGTTAATGCTATTTTACGATAAATATTTTCAATTTAAATTGTTAAGGTTATTATCTTGAACTAAATATAAGTCTGTTCCACAAAAAAAACCGGAAGAAAACACTTCAATTTTGCCAATTTTAAAAAAATATTCTTAGGCATCATTATTTTCACTTGACACTTATAGGTTATAAATTAGACACTGACATCTTATGTCTAGGCAGCCAGGGTCACAAATTAGGAGACTTTTCTGTCATCATGTGATTTTTAGCGGCGTTGTCAAATAGTATTTATTTTCTTTCAGTTGAATTAATTTGTGTTGTAATAGATATATGAATATATTAGAAAAGTATTTGCTTAATAATGAAGAATGAAATAATAAATATCCTTAGAATGTACAGTTTATTTATTTCTAGATACACTTTCCTTCGATTATGGTCCATGATAAAATTGTTCTTATTTTGTTGAGTTTATTATTGGCATATGATTGGTTGTTAGTAGTCGCAAGTGAAAAACAAATGATAACATTATGATGGTAATTTGACAGTACCTAGTCAAAATGGAAGTCGAAAACGTTTTCCAACTTAATTCGCTTATTAATTTAAACGATGAGGAATTGTTAAATAGACCCCAAAATGTGAACTTGTTACCGCGAAATATAAGATGTCCTACTGCACGCTGTAGAAGACAATGTTCTCTTCAAAAACGGAGGGTGGGTGTTTTGGGACATAGTTTTAATTACTATAAGTGTAAGCTTAGGATTAGTTTACTGAAGGGAACTTTTTTTGAAAAGTGTAAAGTGCCAATTCGAACAATTTTATATTTGTTATGGCAGTGGGTGTGTGAAATTCGGTCGGGATCCACTGCTATGTCAGTTGGCTGCAGCAAAAAAGTTGTAGTTCAATACTACCGTTATTTTAGGGACATATGTTCGTGGAAATTAATTGAGAGGAATGACTTATTTTTATTTGGTATGTATCAATTTAGCTATTAGTCGCTACTAACGAAAATATTTATTTTAGATTAGATTTCCTCCATTTTAGTTAATTTGGATTTGTTTTGAAGTACAGCAATTTTCAGATTTCTATTAGTAAAATTTGATTAGTTTCAATAGCTCAACTTTCACTTAGCTGAAATCAGTTATCATGGCAACAATTATTGTGATAAGTGGTAAACATAAACCCAAACCATAATGTCTTTTCTTCCGACAATTCGAAATTAAGCATTTGAATTTGCTCAGTCATGAGGTGCGTTCTTTTTGACTGAGATCTCAGTTCTTTTTGTTTTACTCACTTTAAGTGAGCTGAGATTTTTCCTCCCCCTTCACCGATACTGAATGTGTTGTAAGCGGGTATCAGTTGGAAATAAAGTGGAGGGGATGAAGAAATATTTGATTTGCTTGGTTTATATGTGGTTTTAACCAAGGTTATCTAAGGTTTTAACCATTGACATAATCTATTTTTCTTTTGTTACAAATTATGGATACATTAATTAACATTACTACATGCTGATAAGAATCTGTCGTATAGTTTAAATTTATCGACAGATTGCGCGCTCCAATTGAGATGTCGTTCTTTTTGGTGCTTACTCACATCACTTTATCTCAGATCACCTTAACTGAAGTGATCTGAGATCTCGGTCAAAAAGAACGCACCTATTGTTTAGTGCCAGCGAGACCATATACTGAAAAATTCGCGCGAATTGCGTAACGTCGAAACGGCGCGCCCGCCTCGCTCGCGATATCAATCTGCTTTATTATTTCAAACGGAAATCAGATTTTCAATAACTCAAATGATTATCCACATTATTATGAAATAATACGTGCTCAAATAGGTATAATATTAGGAATATATACCCAATTTACAAATGAATAAATTAAGTGAATAGCTATCGACAGATTTTGAAAAATGCGCGCCGGTTCGACGTTTCGCAATTCGCGCGCGCGAATTGCGAAACGTCGAACCGGCGCGCTCGCTTCGCTCGCGATATCAATCTACTTTACTATTTCAAACGGAAATCCGATCTTCAATAACTCAAATGATTATCCACATTATTATGAAATAATACGTGTTCAAATAGGTATACTATTACGAATATATACCCAATTGAGTGAACAGCTATCGACAGATTTTGAAAATGCGCGCCGGTTCGACGTTTCGCAATTCGCGCGCGCGAATTGCGAAACGTCGAACCGGCGCGCTCGCTTCGCTCGCGATATCAATCTGCTTTACTATTTCGAACGGAAATCCGATCTTCAATAACTCAAATGATTATCCACATTATTATGAAATAATACGTGCTCAAATAGGTATACTATTACGAATATATACCCAATTGAGTGAACAGCTATCGACAGATTTTGAAAATGCGCGTTTGTAACCGAGGGTATTTGAAAAAACTTCACGTTGTCTTTTTCCCCACGTTTTCCACATCCCTCAACACAACAAAAAGCAGGCATTTTCACGATTAGCTATTGTAAAAATGATTAAAATTCGTGTTAAAGGGTTTTAAACAAGCGTTGTGTACAATGCACTCTACAGCTGTGTACGACCCATAAAAAAATAACCATATTTGGTTTGTCTATGGTATGACCCACAGATGTCTTGTCTAAATTAAATGACAGTTCGCTTGCGTGCTCTATAGCACAAATCAAATTATATTTGTCAATTTATTCAATTGAACATTTGTCGAATGTAAAATAATACCAATATAAATATAAAATATGACTAAAATTGAATAAAACAATCCACCTTTAAGTATCAACAATACCTTCGTTATAAAAAGAATATTTATACTTATCGGAACATTTAACGTTAATTTTTAACAACCACAAACATATACATAGTTTTTATATTTATCCCAACCACATAAAATATACGAACTAAGTTAGTACCTGTGGAGCATACATAAAACGTCCAATAAAGTACAGTTCCAATATATTTTAGATCACGAAGATAATTAAATCTTGTGTAAATTATTTCCAAGCCGTCACGAGTCACGGAATTGAGAACTGGCAACGTTGTGCATCTCCTTCTCCTCCTAAAATGTGTGACTATCTAAAATCTAGACATAAATGTCAAATTTTTTTTAAAAATGGCGGTTTTTTAGTACTTTCAATTGCGATTTTCTCTTTCAAAAGTGCATAATCCAAGAATTTTCTTCTCTTAAAATGTTCTATAACGATAGGGCTTTCTAGTTAAAAAAAATCGCTCCAAAATTCGGAGGGTCGCGAAGTGCACCGGACCCGGCGAATTTTTTTCAGAAAATGTTGAAAGTGGTAACGATGTTTCTACTCTAGCTTCTGTGGTTACCAGAGGTGTTTAATGTTTTTTTATAGCTAGATACATTTCTAAAAGCTACGCTATGAATGATTTAAATTAAACATTTTTTATTTTTACGTCTATCATGATTTCGTGGTTAATAAGTAATACTCATTTAAAAGTGGTGGCGAAAGTTTAATCCTTTATAGAACTTTTGATTTGTTTTAGATCAACATTCACAGACGTCAATGACGCTTACGGCCAATACTCCTCGAAAAAAAGTGTTGAGAGAGGAGATAAAGTGTTTGAAAAAGAACTGTATCGAAAACGACTGGATGAAAAATTGACCCAAGAAAACTTCGAGAATACAGAACATCAATATACGTATATCAAAGATTGCTTAAAGAGCGCAGCTCAAGAAGCTCTGGGATTATATGAAACATCCAAACGTAAAAAGCCATACTGGTGGGATGATGAAATCGAAGAAATGATAAATACGAAAAATGATAAACACAAGGTACACCTCTGCAAGAAAACTGACCAAAGCAAGACTGATTATCAAATAGTTTAAAAGAAAGTGCGCACAGCAATAACACAGAAGAAGAATGAAAAGCTGGGAGAGGAATTGTGCTAGAATTAACACATATTTAGGAGGTAGTAAAAGCACCGAAAGTTGGAAATTATTGAAATCCCTTCGTCAAGATAACAAAAAAGATATTATCACACCAGTCACCCTACAAAAATGGGATGAATACTTCGGCAAGCTCCTGACTGAAAATAGAGAAGCATATAAAAAACAAGAGCCCGAACCTCGCATCGAAATAAGAACATTAGCATCTCCGATTAGGGTCAAGAGTGCAGAAGTTAAACAAATCTGTCAAAATCTGAAGAATAGAAAATCACCAGGCCCTGGAAACATTCCACCAGAGCTGCTCAAATACGGCACAGACAAACTATATAGACAACTTACTAGCCTCTTCCAAAAGTGTCTCAATGGGGAGAATATTCCCGAAGAATGGAGAACATCCTACATAACAACTATCCATAAAAAAGGTAGCAAAGACATCTGTGACAACTATCGAGGAATCGCCGTCCTAAGTTCTATCTCGAGAGTATACGGAAAGCTGGTTAAAAGAAGGATCGAAGACGAATATCGCGATATAGAAGCCGAAGAACAGGCCGGTTTCAGAGCAGGAAGATCTACCACCGATCATCTCTTCACAATAACGCAGATAATAGAAAAGAAACTGGCACGAAATCAAAAAGTTCAACTACTGTTTGTCGACCTCAAGAAAGCCTACGACAGCATCCCACAAATAAAACTTTGGGAAGCACTTGAGAAAACCAACGTCAACGTAACGCTTATAAAGGCTGTCCAAGAACTATATAAAAACAATACCAGTAAAATAAAGCAGGGACATGCAATGTCAAAAGGTTTCAACATCAACAAAGGACTTAAGCAGGGATGCTGCTTATCCCCGACTCTATTCAAAATCTATTTAGAACAAGCTTTGAAGTTGTGGAAAGGGAAGTGTAGAAATATGGGAATACCATTAAATGATGGCTACACACACACACACACACATACACGTTCCGCAATATTTATGGCATCGCATGAAATATCCTCAATTGTGGCACAGTCAACAAGGGAGCTTACACTAGTAGCGGTTCCTCCCATATTTAACTTAATCGTTTACTCCCCGTGGTTTCCAAGTTATTCAAAAAAATTATTTGTGGTATCAGGTGCCTTAAACATTACCCAACGTGAAAAACCTACACAAGTTGCCATAAATATTGAGAATTGTGAAGATGTGTATAAATGGTGCCATAATTTAGTGTGTAAAGTGATACAATGTTGCCAAACTATAAAAAATGTTGCAAAATTGAAAAATATTCACCAATATGGCATAGACAGCTAGGGCATGGGACATAATCAGAATCCTTTAGTCTTATTTTAATTTTCAGTTGTTCGACGAAGTAATACGAACTCTCCATTTTTGGTAGCCAATATATTACAATTGTGATAGAAATCTCTCACTCGAGTTATTTTAACAAATCCAGCTTTTCGTTGACTTGTGTTTTTGGGAAATAATGTCAATTTAACAACTTCTGTTTCATTTATATGGCAAAATTCAAGGTGTCGAGACATATGAATCACATATTTGTTACCATAGTAACAAACGTATTCTTTGTTTCGAAGTCGTTTTCCATTATATTTAATAGCTGCCTTTATTTCGATTCAACCAGGCCTAGTTGGTTTTCGATAAATAGAGTAATCACTAGTGAGTTATAACTCTTTAGTACTTACTACGTGAGCTTTCTTCACAGCACCTACTCATCTCACCAGATTTGTACAATTTTCTACTACTATCTATCTAAGTTTCTTTAAAATCAACGTCTTTGGAATACTCTAACGAATTTCTTGTTCTTTTCAAAAGTTCGACTGTATCTCCGAATGCGTTACTAGGTACCTACAATGGATCTTTGCCGAATTAGATGGTATTTTTCGATGCGAAGAATAATTTAAAAAAGCTATTTTAAAAAATTAATATCACATATATTCCTCACATGACGTACACGAAAATACGTAACAATGTTTTTTACTGACAAATGGCATTTTTTACAAAAAAGCTAGTATAACCAGAAATCGTCTAAAAATTCGCTATTTCTACAATAATAAAGTGGCTATACATATTTAGAACACTTGCAAATTTTGGTCAAAAAAAAATCATCATTATTTCCACATCATGTTCAATTTATTGAGTCGTCTACAACAGTCAAAGTTGTACTATAAGACGACAGTATCTTAATTTTGATATTGTTTGTTGATTATAGGTCGTTGATTATATCAACGATGTGACCGACCAACCATTGTCTTCATCGGAGAGCGCAAAAAAAAATTAGGTGTAGGGTTTATGTGAAAAATACTTGGGGATTTTCATCGTTGAAGTGAAGCTATGAATAATGAATTACACCTAACCCGTACCATAGATAACATTACGGGGCATTTTGATATCGGTAAATATGAATGAGTTATTAGACTCCTGTAACTAATTGAATAAAATATGTTTCAAAATATACCAATAGTAATATTAGACCTATAATCAACCAAAAATCCCAAAATTAAGACGCAGCGTACATCGTTGATTGTTTTAGATAACACAGTAAATCTTTCATTTCAAAGCAGTTATAGTTACAAACAAAAATTATCTTTTTTGCATATTTAACTTCTTGAACGTATACTCTAACCAATTTATGTATCTCATTTATTATTAATATGAGTATATGCCTGTCGTTACAATTATTTGAAACATAAAAATTGTGGAAAATCTTGTATCTCAGAAACTGGATATTATTTTTATTTGGTGTCCTGAAGACTTTTAATCAGAGCAACAAGGTCTACCATATACGTGAAAAGCATTCAATTCGACAGAAAACCATTTTCTATATTAACGTTGCGGTCTCCTTTCTATAAAGTGACATCCTATAAACAATGAATTATTAAGTAACCTATATGTTAACTACCGTCAATTGAAAAAAAACTTTTCTTCTCTTACCTAAATTTGGTCTAACTAATACACTATTACATCACTCTTAAATCAAAATCAAGTTATTTTTACTTACCCTGGATGTTTAAGATTTTTTATGTTTTGTTAATCCATGATTAATTTTCGGGGATTCACAAAGTTTTATCTGAGCAATATGGTGCGTATTTTGGGGATAACACTGTGTTATTTAGATTTAAAAGAATACAGAAACACTGCAATAGATGACGAACTTAAATTTTATAATATATATATATATATATATATATATATATATATATATATATATATATATATATATATATATATATATATATATATATATATATGCCTGTGGATATGGTGTACACACTATATGCAAATTGAGTGAATGAAAACGACGAATACTCAGTGTGTATTAATTTATTACTTTTAGGCTAAGCGCTTTCGGCTGTTAAGCCATTATCAAAGCCGTCCTATGAAAAAATACAAAGCTTGTGAAATTTTGAAAAAAAAAACAATTTAAAAAAGTTGAACTTACGTCATTTAAAAAATAATTGTCAAAGACATCAAGCTGATCAAAAACAATACTCAATACTCAAGATCTATCCAACCATCGTTATGATTGAGTCATTCGAATAAAAACTTTAAATACCCTATTATAAGGGTGTAAAATTATATTCACAAGATGTAAATACACTCAAAATTAAAAAACTGAATTAAAACAGATGACAAGCTTGACATTAGAATTACGGTGGCTAATAAGCCAGCGCGCCGTAAAAACAAGTGCATGACAATACAACATATTTACACGACGAACACTGAATCAAAAGCATGATTGTTAAGATGAAAAAAAAATTTTTCATAGTGAACTGAAAATTGTAGGGAACCCCTAATATTACATTTATTTTTAAATTTGAAAATGAAGTTAAAGATGTGAATAAAGCAAAAAAAATTGAAAAACTATTCAAATTCAATTCCCAACATTCATCCAATTTAGATGAGTAGTAAAATCCACCTCATCCCTCAGCTGAATACTGAAACCGAATTAAGAGGTTGGATCCATTCCCCAGCCAGTCAGGAACAAGCGTAGTAACCTAAACGTGCGAAATGCTAGATAACATAAATCAAATATTTAGTTGTAAATGCATCCATGGAGGAGCTTATATAATCTATTGACTAAGGTGGAAGAAATACGCTGGCAAGGTGAACCCAACAACCGACGGTCTCACATATGAATTAGATGTAATGGCATAGTGATTGTGACCTAATGGACCAAACTATGTCCCATACATAGCCCGACGTCAAGAACACAATGTGATTATGAATTTAAGTCAGTTGTTACAAACCTAGACCCATACTAGGCATGTACAAGAAGAGAAGAAATCATAGGAGTATGTTAAGAGTGGAAGGGGTAGGACAGAATGTGATAAGAGCTGCAAGATAAAGAAGTTGATGAACCCAACTATGACCCATACATAGCTAGGTTAAACGGGAACAATGAGGTTAAGAAATTTTGGTAAGTATGACAAACCTAGATCCATACTAGGCATGTACAGGAAGAAACGGGGTGGGGTGTAAGGAGAAGAAAGAGAAGGCGTGTAGTTATAACAAACCTAGATCCATACTAGGCATGCATAGAAGAGAAGAAACAAAGTTTATAAAGAGAAGAAAGGATAGCAGCCATGCCATGGCTGTGACAAACCTAGATCCATACTAAGACCGTCAAGAACCAGGCATGCGCATGTGGAGGATGCATATAGTATCCTCAGTAAACTTAACGATATACACCCTTCCATACAGTTTACTTTGGAAATTGAAAACAATGGATCAATAAATTTTTTGGATTTGACCTTATCAAGGAAAGATTTTGAAATTGAATTTTCCATATACAGAAAACCCACACAGACTGATCATCTTATTCCAATACACTCTAACCACCCCATTCAACATAGAATGTCCGCCATATCTTGTTATGTATATAGGTTACTTAGGGTTCCTCTTTCTCAACATAATTTCAACGTAGAACTTAATATCTTGAAACAGTTGGCATTTAACAATGGTTATTCTCCTCTAATTGTTGATAGTATGGTCTCTAAGACAACAAGGAGGTTGAGAAGAAATTTGGCCTATCCTGAGGTTCACAACAACGTTCAAACTCAATATCGTGCGTTGACTTATTGTGGTGTAGTTTCAGATGAAATTTCAAAGATTATTACCAACAATCTTGAAGATGTTAAAATCTCCTTTAAATCTAAATGTTCCATTTCCACAATTTTCTCTAAGAACAAAGATCCTATTGATAAACTCAATAGAAGTGGTATCTACAAATTAACTTGTGATTCCTGTCCATCTACTTATGTGGGTAGGACTACTCGTTCTTTAGGTACTAGAATTAAGGAACATCTTAATAAACCCACTTCATCGAATTTCGGCTTCCACATTAAGTTCAATAACCATAACTTTTCTCCATCACGTAACTCAAAAATCTTACATAACATTCCCAGGAACAACTTTAGAAAGATGGACTTGCTTGAGGATCTAGAAATACTCAGAGAAATGAATGTTAACTCAGAAAACTGCCTCAACACACAGGTACATCTTAATTGTAAATTTCAACCTCTGTTCAAGACCTTGTGGTCCTCTACGGCGTTCGACTTACATTCTCACCGTGGCGATCCGGTCCAAGAATATATCGCCCAGCACTCTACTGATTCGTAAAAGGCGAATGAAAGAGTCTTTCCTATCTTCTATTAATTCTTTACCTCTATTTCTTCTTTCTTCTATTTTAAGTTTGCTCAACCTTATTCACTTCTCACATTTTTAGACACCAGGCTATGTATGGGTCATAGTTTGGTTAAGCATATAAGCTACGTAATAACTTGAGCAAATCATCCTCCTTTTCACTTTCCCTTATTTTCTTATTATTTTGAGCATGCCTGGTTCTTGACGGTCTTAGTATGGATCTAGGTTTGTCACAGCCATGGCATGGCTGCTATCCTTTCTTCTCTTTATAGACTTTGTTTCTTCTCTTCTATGCATGCCTAGTATGGATCTAGGTTTGTTATAACTACACGCCTTCTCTTTCTTCTCCTTACACCCCACCCCGTTTCTTCCTGTACATGCCTAGTATGGATCTAGGTTTGTCATACTTACCAAAATTTCTTAACCTCATTGTTCCCGTTTAACCTAGCTATGTATGGGTCATAGTTGGGTTCATCAACTTCTTTATCTTGCAGCTCTTATCACATTCTGTCCTACCCCTTCCACTCTTAACATACTCCTATGATTTCTTCTCTTCTTGTACATGCCTAGTATGGGTCTAGGTTTGTAACAACTGACTTAAATTCATAATCACATTGTGTTCTTGACGTCGGGCTATGTATGGGACATAGTTTGGTCCATTAGGTCACAATCACTATGCCATTACATCTAATTCATATGTGAGACCGTCGGTTGTTGGGTTCACCTTGCCAGCGTATTTCTTCCACCTTAGTCAATAGATTATATAAGCTCCTCCATGGATGCATTTACAACTAAATATTTGATTTATGTTATCTAGCATTTCGCACGTTTAGGTTACTACGCTTGTTCCTGACTGGCTGGGGAATGGATCCAACCTCTTAATTCGGTTTCAGTATTCAGCTGAGGGATGAGGTGGATTTTACTACTCATCTAAATTGGATGAATGTTGGGAATTGAATTTGAATAGAGTTTTTCAATTTTTTTTTGCTTTATTCACATCTTTAACTTCATTTTCAAATTTAAAAATAAATGTAATATTAGGGGTTCCCTACAATTTTCAGTTCACTATGAGAAAAAAAAAAAAATTTTTTTTTCATCTTAACAATCATGCTTTTGATTCAGTGTTCGTCGTGTAAATATGTTGTATTGTCATGCACTTGTTATTACGGCGCGCTGGCTTATTAGCCACCGTAATTCTAATGTCAAGCTTGTCATCTGTTTTAATTCAGTTTTTTAATTTTGAGTGTATTTACATCTTGTGAATATAATTTTACACCCTTATAATAGGGTATTTAAAGTTTTTATTCGAATGACTCAATCATAACGATGGTTGGATAGATCTTGAGTATTGAGTATTGTTTTTGATCAGCTTGATGTCTTTGACAATTATTTTTTAAATGACGTAAGTTCAACTTTTTTAAATTGTTTTTTTTTTCAAAATTTCACAAGCTTTGTATTTTTTCATAGGACGGCTTTGATAATGGCTTAACAGCCGAAAGCGCTTAGCCTAAAAGTAATAAATTAATACACACTGAGTATTCGTCGTTTTCATTCACTCAATATATATATATATATATATATATTTCTATATATACTTATAAATACGGTACTTAAACTGAAATTTGGAGGGTGAAAATGAACTATTTTATAATCCGCGTATAAAAGAGACTTCATTATAACATTGTTTACAGTGTCACAATGAAGCTCTTTGAACACTGTTATAGTAATTTTTAGTGTACAGTTGGTTATTTTATTTAGTTATATTTTTATTTGACATTTGACTTTAACCTTGAAACAAATTATAAATAAAATAGTCTACCGTTGTTCTAGCTAGCAAATTATTATATTAAAGGTAAATTTGAATGATTTATATATTAAAAATATTAATGAATAAAGTGCGCTAACGTTTATTTATCAATGATTTGTCAATTGTTTATTTTTATATTGTATAGGATCAATATATAGGTATAGATAACGTTCTATTTTTGGGATAAATTACCAGATATCTATGTGAAGATGTATTACAGAAATAATTCTGTTCATGATATAATATAAATAGATCGCAAGAGCATATACGAAGAAGCTCTTTTTCAAACAAATAATCAACCTCTTTTTGCTTAAAAGAAAGTTTGTTTACAATTTACACAATTATTCGGTTATAATATGTCAAAAGTCAGAAGTGCTGAATAAAACCATCTGTGATCTGACCAATTAGGAATCTACAGAATTGCCAACTTAAATTCAACCACTCCACCTAGTTTAAAAACAGGGATTATATGAAATTCTATTTTATTTAAATAATTAAATAAATGCGAATTATAAAAAATATTGTGTAAAACTTGTGCCACAATGACTTCCTGTAGTACTCGTGATTTGCACAAGTCACCGCTTCGCGGTTCGTTGTGCAAACTCCAGTCATACTACAAAACGAGTCATTCGTGCTATTCAACACTTCGATCCTGATTCCGATTTTGTTTGTAATCGAAATCGAAAACGGATTGATGTTTGTTGAACGACCAAAAAAAATTGTCATTTATCATGTCATTTTACAAATCAAATAAATCAATATTGACATAACCACATCATTATTTCGGTTCATTTCACATGTATTTCACACTTTTCACAAGTTCATTTAGTTTAATCACGTTCAATTTTATAGAAGATGTTCTGTTAACTAAAATTGTAATATACAATTGCAAAATATCACTCACATCACATAACCCATAGACAAACGATAGTTTATTTAAATTTTCGACCAATCACATGCTTCCGATTTACGATTGTTTTCAATAGCATCATACTTTTAGACCGATTATAATCATAGTGATCGATTGATATCGAAAATGTATTGTTGAACATGTTGTTTTTTAAATGACAGGAAATGATTGTAATCGATTGTCGCGTTGAATAGCACTATAGTGACACTTGTTTTACAAATAACTATTGTAAGCTTCTCTACTAGTGGTAAAAGGTGACGTAATAGGCATCAGTGACGTCACCAGGCAGCTGAAACCAATAATATTAAATGGGACCTTATGGCAAGTGACGCCTTGTTTGAAAGGTATTTAGAATACATATTCAATCATACTAATACATGAGATTCGCTTTTAATTATTAAAGATTCAAATGCCCTCTTATGGTTAATTGTCGAAAAGTTTTTCAATTGACGTTTTTACATGCGATAATATCTTGAATTTTTAGTTTAATTATTATTAGCTGTATCTGACAAAGTAACAGCGATCTTAATTATTGGTAAGAGTAGAAATAATTTTCATGCGGCGGCACGCATTTTTAATGAGAGATACGCCGGTCGCCCTATATCGAGGACTTATTTGAGGGAACTTTTTCATAAGTTTCAACATACAGGTAGTGTTCATGATGCCAAACAATCGGGTAGACCAAATGATGGTATTGATAAACAAATAGAAACAGTTGCTGAAATTGTAGTAAACCCTCCTTCTTCCACAGCCCAAGTGTCTACCTATGGAGTCAGTCATAGATCAGTAAACAGGGTGTTGATCAAAAACAAATTTCATCCATACAAATTTAAAATGGTGCATCAACTTTCAGATGACGACCCCGACCGAATGCTGCAATTCTGTGAAAATATGTCGACTAAAATTCTTCAACAGTCAGACTATGTAAGGACAATTTGTTTTAGTGACGAAATTACTTCCTTCCTTAATGGCAATGTTAATACTCAAAATGTGAGGTGAGTGACATAAATCCTCACATGTTTCGAGAAAAACATACACAGTTTTCATTAAAAGTAAAAGTCTGGGTAGGTATTTTGGGAAACCACATAGTAGGGCCTCTTTTTTGAACTCTAATTTAACCGGTGGAGTATATTTCGAGATGTTAGAAAACGCAATTGAACCCTTAATACTTCAAATTCTGGAAGATAATCCAGATGAATTTGGTATCTTGGAAAATAAAGTTCCAACAAGATGGGCTGCCGCACACTATTACTTTGCAGTAAGACGTTATCTGGATGAGGAATATCCTGGTAGATGGATTGGACGATGCGGTCCAATGCAATGGCCAGCTCGATCACCAGACATAACAGCTTTAGATTTTCTTCTGTGGGTATACCTTGAATCTGAAGTTTCCGCTACAGTTCCTGACAGTATTGACGTTTTAAAACAACGAATTATTGGAGAATGTAGGGTAATTTCCTCTGACACATTATATCGAGTCCGACAAGAGTTTAATAATAGGATGTTTTACGACCAGGAAGTAAATGTAGAGAATAATTATTATAAGAACTTGTTCTTAATTATTTATTAATTATAAGCAAAACTCAAATTTCAGTGTTTATTTATTTTAACCATAAAAAATATCGTAAATCCTAAGAAAATTTGTATGATCGAATAGGTATTCTAAATACCTTTCAAACGAGGTGTAACTTGCCATAAGGTCCTATTTAATATTATTGGTTTCAATTGCCTGGTGACGTCAACGATGCCTATTACGTCACCTGTTACCACTAGCAGAGGGAATTACAATAGTTCATTTTCACGCTCCAAATTTCATCAGTCTAAGTATCACCGTTCAAAATAAAAAATGGGGGAGGGGACTTTTGAGAAGCACTGTATATATAGTTTGCTGTTACTTATATATTATCTACTACAATGTATTCCCTGATTTTTATAAATAGATATTTGTGATTTCGTTGTCCAGTTTATGTTTTGTAACATGAATATAGAGGTACTACCGATCCTCTATATCTTTATTTGTTGCATAGTAGGTAAAATCTTAGCTCCTAATAAGCAGCATTTAGTGAGATTAAGTTTGTTAGTATGTAAGAAACTTAACCGTAACATTACATTCTGGGCGAACGTTGAACAAAATTGAATAGTTCTAAATTCAAGAAAATATATGCGCCAAAATTTGGTTGGGCTAAATCGCCGCAAAACCTTAATCCGGTCCTGGGTTTACTCCGTACAATAAGAACACATTTTTGAACCAGTAGCTTTCAAAGTGAGATAAATTCATATTAGGTATTTTCAATTAAATCTAATAGCTTCATAAAAAAGTAAAATGTCGTTGTATTACGATTATTGAGGTACTGCCTAATTTTTCAATTGATGTAGTGGAACGTTGATATAGCTACACAATTGATTGAATTATGAATATAATAAAAAACTTTGTATAGATATAGCTTTATTCCCTGTATCTTTGTTCATCGAGACCAGTTTAAGAATTTTTTTCCCTCAGGTGTCCATTTCACGACCTTATTGAAACGTTCATTTAGAAAAGAAGCTTTTACATATCTCTGTCTATCCAATCTGCTAAATTAATAAACCTAGATACAATGTTGCAATATCTTACCATCAAAATCTCGTGTGGTCATGATTTATCCACTATTATGGTAACTAACACTCCATAAATAGTAATATGGTAACGTGTGTAAGTTACCAGAAATCGGTGTTATGGCTCGAATGACACTTAATGCAAGATCTTAGTAATGCGTTTGCAAAGTTGCCAAATATACAAATATACAGGGTGTCCCGGGACTAATGGGAAAAAAGTCAGGAGCGTATAATCTGAGCAAAAATAATGTTAGTACTTCATATAAACTTTTTCTATGTAGGCCCTCGTTTTCGAGTTATAGGCCTCCAAAGTTTTAATTTTGAATTTAGTTTTTATTTTTATTTTTTTTACTAGTTATTTGATCTTTGTAAAATTTACGGCAAAGCTATAATGTACGTGTATGTTTATTTTGGAAAAGTAAACAGATTTACAGTAGTGCCTTGAAGCCAGGGACGGACTACTCGCAATGGTTAGTGATCTAAAAAAAATGCAGGGATAGCACACCCTGTATGAAATTATCGAAATTGACTTCCCCACACATTAAGCTAACGAAAAGGTACTTTTGCTGGAATTCGATAAAATGAGCCGTTTGGCTAATATTTACAGTTTTATTACTGCACTACGTACAAATTTACCTAACTAACTTATTAATACGATTAACTACAAAAAAATAATTTGATGATAGCAGATGATAAAAACATTAAGAACTTATTTAATGGGAATTAAAAAGGTACGCAGACAACGTAATTAGTTGCTTTTAATCAAAATTACGAACACAACATTATTAAACCATTAAGAAAACCTCATAAAACACAAGTTATAAAACAATCGACTGAAACTAATTCCTAAACAACAAAAACTAACGTTCTTCTAATAAATGTTCAATATGAGCTCCTCCCACTTCCACGCACATTCTAAGTCTACGACGGTTGTTTCTTTGCACTTCTAATAACATTGCAGTGTAACACATTTCTGTCTATTAAATCTTGCCTTGTTTGCACAGGTGTTGCGTATACCTTACTTTTGAGATAACCCTAGAGGAAGAAATCCATAGGATTAACATCTCCTGATCGCGGTGGTCATTGAAAAGGGCCTACACGACCAATCCATCTATTAGGAAACCTTGTGTGTAAATGCTATCGTACATCTAAACTGAAATGAGGAGGGGCCCCATCATGCATGAACCATAAATTTCTACGAGTTTGTAGTAGCACATCATCAAACAGGTTCCATAACTCATTTTGCAAAAACTCCAAATATCTCTGACCGGTCAAAGTATCGTCAATAAAGTATGGCCCTATCAAATGATTGCCAACTATTTCTGCCCAAACATTAACCATGAATCTATGCTGGTTCCTAGTTTGACTAATGCCATGTGGATTCACATCATCCCATAAATGCATATTATGAGAATTTATGACTACATCTCTGTTGAAACCGGATTCGTTCGTAAAGAGAACGTTACTAATAAATGTATTGTCTGCTTGTTGTTGTTGCAGAAACCACTGGCTATACTCTAGTCGTGAAGGATGATCAGCCACTGTCATACTGTGTACTTTTTTCATGTGAAAAGGATATAACAGCTGTTCTTTTAGAACGCGATGCACAACTGATTTCGAGACGTTATGTTCTCTTGATAATTTTCGTAAACTCGTTGATGGTTCATTATCAACTGCATTTAACAAGTCTTGTTCAACTGCCACAGTACGTACGCTTCGTACTGGACCTTCTCCACCTTTTTTTTGGCAAAAAACGTCCTAAAATTTAAAACTTTGTTTTGTATACATGGAAAATTACTTTTACTTATTCATACCTGTTTCTCGTAACCTGAGATCAATACGCTCAAACATTCGTCTGTCTGGCAATGCTCTGTTTGCAAAATGTTCTGCATAAAGCCTTCTGGCCTCTAAACAGTTTCGAGAAACCAGTCCATACATTAAATTCATATCTGCGTGAATGTACGTAGTGCATTAATAAAACTGTCAATATTAGCCGAACGGCTTATTTTATCGAATTCTAACAAGAGTACCTTTTCGTTAGCTTTAATGTGTGGGGAAGTGAATTTCGATAATTTCATACAGGGTGTGCCATCCCTGCAAATTATTTGGATCACTAACCATTGCGAGTAGTCCGTCCCTGGCTTCAAGACACTACTGTAAATCTGTTTACCTTACCAAAATAAACATAAACGTACATTATAGCTTTGCCGTGAATGTTATAAAGATAGATAGATAGATAACTAGTACAAAAAATAAAAATAAAAAATAAATTCAAAATTAAAACTTTGGAGGCCTATAACTCGAAAACGAGTGCCTGAATAGAAAAAGTTTATATGAAGTACTAACATTATTTTGACTCAGATTATACGCTCATGACTTTTTTCCCATTAGTCCCGGGACACCCTGTATATAATAGTTTTGAAAATAACAATTTAAAAATTCTTTAGTTGTTTCCAATAGTGGAACAATGTAAATAATAGTTATTTAACGAGCAAGTGTATTAGTAAGGGCGATTAACACTTAGTTATTTTAACGAGTGAGCGGAGAGTACTTTTTTTGTAGCATCTGCGCCGTGGTGTTTCGTATGCTTTTGATTCTTGACTCTTTGTAGAGTGTAATTTTTGTTAATTCTTCGTCTGTAGCATTATTTTCAAGTTTAAAATCTCTTATCAATGAAAACTGCGAGAACTGTCAGCAACAAGAAGCTTTGGAGAGACAGGTATCTGGAGATATATTCACCAAGACTGCCTTTCTAATTTCTGCAATGGATTGTTTTACAAATCAGTTTTTTCTCCAGAAACACCATTTTTGAACTGAAATAATGTGACGTTTTTTAACAAGAAATAAAAAAATGATATTTTGAATAAATAACAGATCCATGGTAACAAAATTGGCTTGGATTAACGCACCTTGAAAACATATAAATTTTGTCGCTGTAAAAATCACATATGAATTTTGTCAATGTAACTGCAAATAACTTTTTGTCAGTATATAAGATACTGTTGCTATGGTATTTTGTCAGTGAAAAAAACTAAGTGAAATAGTCATGGTAATTTCACTGCAATTGAACATATTATGAAAATTGAATATTATACAACAAATCAGTACTAAATATTGCCAATTTTTAGGCAAATTTAGCGTTCGGCGGGAAAAGAGGTATTTGATTTAGGTATTCCCCTGCTGACAGCACTAATTAGGAGGGTTTCTTCACAAATATGTCCTTTCGGTTAATTAAACTGCCTGACAATTTTTGTCGAAAAATGCTCAATAATTTGGAATTTATAGACAATATTCACTTCTAATTTTTAAACTTTAACCCTCTGTATCTCGAAAATGGGTCGCACTAACACTCATTTTAATTTTACAATTAATCTCAACACTATTGCCATATTTTTTTAGGAGACCTTCTATACGAATAGCAGTGGAAATTCAACCATGTAGCATTCGAGTGCGTTTAATTATTCTGATAACCAATTATTTGAAAAAATGAATACCAATACATCACACCCTACGCCATTATTATAAGTTCACCTTCAACATCCCCCATCGTCACTAAGTCTAAATTTTAATAAGATCTCCTTAAACATTTTTAATTAAATTATAATTTTTTTATCATGGAAAGTGCATTTTTTTCTTACATATAACCATTATTTTGTATATACCGTAATCAGATAATACGACTTTTCTAAAACAAAATAGTGACAAATGTGGCATCTTTACACACACACTGCTAGTTTGAAATTAGTTTCTCGAGTATTTCATTTAATATAACAGTGGTCAACCTCAGCAGATAAATCAACAGAAGGCAACGCTGTAAATATTTGTGTAGATGGCACCACCATACGACCGCGCCCCCGATGCCACAATTGGGTGTGTATTCTCTATGAATAATCCTCATAAGTGGTAACATACACAGATCAGTGAATTCTGAGAGATTTTCTCATTAATAGTTGCTTCTAATAGATTTGGCAAATAAAATACGAATAAAACTATAAATTTTGTGATTCCCATTTCTTTTCGGTTAAGAATAAGAAAGTTATGAGCATTTAAAATTGTGGAACCCGTGTGTGTGTGTTACCACAAATCGTGCATCCGCCACAGTTCAGCTTAATGCACGCACAAATTAGCCCCAAATATAGTGCAACCAACCCACACTATACACGTTGTGCTTTGCAGATGATCAAGTTGTCCTAGCACAAGATTATGAAGACCTAGAATATATGACACGAAAATTAACGGAGGAATATGACAAGTGGGGACTGCAGGTGAACGTCAAAAAAACCGAGTATATGTGCGTTGGGGGAGAACAAAGGAATTTACTTCTAGAACAACAAGAACAGATTGAACACACAAGAAACAACAAATACCTAGGAGTTCACATCACCTGCGAAGGTAGCATGGACGAAGAAATTAGATACCGAAATAACCTGGGAAGACAGGCGATTAGAAAACTTAACAATATACTGTGGGATAAAACGATATCAAAGGATAACAAACATAAAATTTATAACAGTATAGTTAAAAGTATCGTCTCCTATGGAAGTGAGGTATGGCCGTTAAAGGAAAATGCACTTAAAATGATAGAAGCCACCGAAATGGATTACTGGAGGCATGCTGCTGGAAAATCGAAGCTGGATAAAGTCAGAAATGAGAAAATCCGAGAAATAATGGGGACTAAACACAATTTAACAGAAGACATCCGAGTTAATCAACTTAGGTGGTATGGACACGTACAGAGGATGGAACAAACTAGAATACCAAGAAAAGTCCTGGATTGGACGCCATACGGCAGAAGGAAGAGAGGGAGACCTAGGTTGAGTTGGAGAGAAGGAGTAGAAAAGGACATACAAGCAAGAGAAATAGAGGAGAATCTATGTACCGATCGAGATAGATGGAAGCTGGAAATAAGAAAACGGCGAAGAACGTTATGAACTGATATATATATATATATATATATATATATATATATATATATATAAATCAACTGTGCCTGCTCAATGTTCAAGAAAGTTGTAAACCGGAATATCGTTTGAAGATATTTCCAAATATTTGGAAACTAACTACTCAGAAGATGCCTGCAAACTTCTAACGTCTCAGATAAGTTTATTAAATAAATCACCTAAAGGTTGTAGGTACACAGACGATTTTAAAAAGTTTCCTTTGAGCGTTTACTTTCTAGGACCTAAAGCATACAAGAAATTTTCTACTTTGTATCGGTTACCTTCCAAAAGCACGCTCAACCGTTTTACTCGCCGTTGGGCAGTAAACCCAGGCTTTAACGAATTTATTTTTCGCCTTATTGATCTAAGATCTCGACTATTGAGTGATAAAAAAAGATTGTATTATATGCCTTGATGAGATGTCATTGAAAACTCATTTAATTTATGATTTATCAAAGGATAAAATAGGAGGCTTCCAAGAATCACTTTCAGCAGAAAACGAATCCGAACCAGCAACTAGTGCATTAGTTGTTATGGCACGGGGTGTATCAAGCAGCTGGAAACAACCGCTAGCCTATTTCTTTTATAAATCAACGGCGCCTTCAAATGAAATAAAAGACATTTTGTTCGAAAGAGTTAGCAAGTTACGTGATATCGGTCTAAATGTGCTAGGTGTGGTAGCTGATCAGGGTTCTAACTTCCAAACAATAGTTAAAAGCTACCTTAAATTGAGCACAGACAATGTTTTTTTACGTAGATAATATCAAGCTTGTTTACTTTTTTGACGTGCCACACTTACTTAAATCTACTAGGAACAATTTTTTTCTTACTGGTTTGAGTTACCAGAAGGAACTACCAATAAAATGTATTTGGATACATTTTACAATTATGAAAAAAAAGGAATTTAGACTCTGTCCAAAATTAACTGACGAGCATATGTTTACAAATAATTTTCAGAAAATTAAAGTAAAATATGCTTCTCAGATTTTTAGTCATTCTGTTGCAGTTGCTCTTAATACGTACATTTATTTTAAAGTTTTGCCTGCAGATGCCAAAGTAACTGCTAAATTCATTAAAACAATGAATGATGTTTTCGATATATTAAATTCGTGCCATTTAAATAATTTCAATGCATTCATGGGTACCCAACAACAGTTTTAGCTAATGGAAGAATTAGAAACTTTACTGAAAAATGTCCGTGAGGTTAATAGTGAAGGAAAAAATTTAACAAATAAAATGAAATTTATATTTGAGTGGAGGCTTACAATAAAATCAGTTAAAGCCCTTTGGGGTATATTAAAATCAAAGGGTTGCACCTTTTTACTGACAAGAAATTTAAACCAAGACTGCCTTGAAAACTTTTTTGGGCAAGTTAGAAACTGTTGTGGTAATTCAAGAAACCCTACGCCTATACAGTGTTCTAGAGCATTCAACAAGTTGTTTACTCTGAAGTGTTTAGACCATGTTGACGGCGCCAACTGCACTAATGACATTAATGAATTAATGTTAAATATTACTCCAGACTTGGCAGAAAACTGTAAAGATCTCATTTTACCGTCAATAGAACCATCAAATCCTTTAAAAGTCTTTACAACTGGTTACAGGAATCTAAACAGTACGGATGACAACGCGTTAGTTTACGTTACTGGTTATTTATTAAAAAAATGTATGCAGCAACATTCCTGCGACATATGTATTGCTTTTAATGAAAGAAATACCTTAAGGGAAGAAACAACCATTTTTTCTCAGACAAAAGCCTATGTCAGCAATACAAATTTTCCATTTGGTGGTCTCAATGTATCTAGCCAGAATTTTGTTGGATATGTTACCCAGCTTGAAGGTATATTTGTAGTTAACTTCAATAAAGTAGCATGTAAAAATTCTATCGGAGCGATGTTAAAAGATCCTCTTAAAAATGTATCATTTACGCATCCTTGTAAAAATTTTCCTTTAAGCTATTCCTTATCTCTTTATACAAGAGTGCGTTTATATTACACAATTAAATTTGCAAATAGTGAAATAAAACTTAAAAAATCTTATAAACCCAATACAAAATTACAAATATCACAAAATTTGTAATTATTCCTTTTTGCTTTGCTTCATAAGTTTGATTTAGGATTACATTCTTAACTATAAGTTATTATTCAATATTGTTCTTATATACACTCCGGAGGCTGTATCGTGCTAACAAACAAAATTTTTTACAGAAACGACAAGAATGTGGTACTTCAATTATCGTAGCAGCCAATGTACTGGCTCTCGTGAACTGAAAATCAATAGGATTCATCTATTGGACCCCCTGAACAATATCCGATCGTAAAATTGGTAAGTTGCATACACTCCGGAGGCTGCATCGTGCTAACGAACCGAAATTTCTCCAAAAATGACCAAGAATGTAGTATATCTGAATTTATAGGGCACGTTGTACGGGCTCTGGTGAGCTGAAAATCAATTTAGTTCATCTGTGAGACACCCTAAACTACATCCAATCATAAAATTGGTCACTTGTATACACTTCGGAGGCTGTATCGTCCTAACAACCCGAAATTTGTCTAACCAGTTGATGTACCCAGCACATGTAACGAGGCTATCAGTTTTCACCCAACATTTTTTTTCTAATACTTCATTTGAAAAAAAAATCATAAAATCGAACCAAAAAATGGATTCCAGGTATTAAAATACATGGTACTGCCTAATTTTTTCCGTACATTAACTGTAAATCAAAAATTTTCAGTCAAAAGCGCAAAATTTTTGAAAATTTTTTAACACGCTTCCATTAAAAATTCTATAATTACGAAACTATGTTATATATCGATTCCGAAATTTTTGCAAAAATGACCCAAAATCATACTTCAAGTATACCTTAGCACCCGTTGCACCACTTGTTCCAGTCCATCGTTAGAGGAAGGTGTAATAGCAGAGTTGGTCACTGATACAAACCAACTCGTAGTCGACTTCACCGTCAACTTGGACGCATCTACCAAAAATTTACGAACCCACGCGTTCTGTCGAACTTTTTAGTTCGACAGTTCTGTTTCTTTCGAAACAAAATTCTTATTTATGAACCCCTGAACAACCACAACTTATCAAAAAAATCCCCACCAGACGTAGGAAGGATATTAACCCAGGTAAATATAAAACATCCACGAAAGTTAATAAGTCAGGACACCCTTAACTGGGGAGGAAACTCCCTCCAGCAGTGAGTCCGCTGTTGGTATTAACTTTCACAGCCATCCACACCCATTCATAACCAAAAGCATCCAAAATGTCCTCCAGACGCACCCGCAGATCCGAACGCTCCACATCCCAAAGCACCACACCCCAAACCTACGGTTTCATCGACTTTTCCCGACAACTCGACAAAATCCTCAGAAAAATTATAATCCCTGATCCCACAGACCCTTCCAATTCAACCCCTTACTTACTACAAGAACTTGACGAACTCGGGAAAAAAATTAGACTCCAAACATCCATACTCGAAGCCTCTAATCACTCCGAACATCTAAACTACCAACGCACCTTACAAACGGAATTTGACGAAAGAAACAGTTCTATCCGACAGCAACTAGAGGCTAATGAAAGACTAGACCTCCTCTCCAGACACTAATCTCCCAATTAATCCTCCCTAAATTCTCAAAATTTCTCCACGCCATCTCAAACCCCCAAAACTCTCCCACGTCAACCCCAAACCCCACCGCTTCAACCCCAATACACTCTTCCACCCCACCCAGGACTTACGCCTCCTCTGTAAGTTCCCCAACCCACACTCCCTCAATAGTCCTACAACCATCCATCCCCGGCGAGGATGATTTTACCCTCGTCGAGCGAACAAAACCCCGATCAACCCCAGCTTCTACCTCCCTCAACAACCCCACACCAACCCCCACCAACAACACAACATACACCCAAACTCTGAACCTCAGAAACCTCCCACCCCAATATTCAACCCAAAAATCTCTTTATACCCTTTTAAACACACTCGAACTTCTCAACGGACACATCCTATACCTCAAAGCAAACTTCAATAGAACAGCCCTCCTGAAAACATCTTCCACGTTATCAGCAAACACAATCCTTAGAAGAATCCAAAACTCCACTGGTGACCCCAACATCACCATTCACGTTCTAAACTCCACTCAACGTCCACCTCAACTTGTCAAAACCCTAATACCCTCCTTCTCACTTGTCTGCAGGAATGTAGACCCAACGATCCCTCTCGAAGAATTCGAAGAAATTCTTCCCGTTCACCAAAACTTGGCGAATTATCACCAAGGCCACAAATAAACCTACTTCGATGTTCCGCATCTACACACATTCCGAGATCCACTACCACCAAGCCCTCTCTTCTGGCATTTCATTCTTTGGCTTTCCACACCAGTGCGAACCATCCAACGCCAACCCTTTGCCCCCCGTCCCAAAATATTGCAACCGATGCACCAAATCCGGACACTCTTCCGATTCTTGTCGGTCTCAACCAATATGCCCTTCCTGCGGCCAAACCGGCCACCGCACCGAAAAATGCCCCAAGTCCGGTACTCCTACTTGCACCAATTGCAGCGGACCTCACGCCGCTTTCCACCCTCGCTGCCCCCATAGGCTAACCACACCAAACACCCCCCAAGAAACCGACCCAGTCACCCTCGAAAAGCCACCAGTTCCCTTCGAACTCTACATACTCTAAAATCATCATAGAAATCCTCACCGTCACCCTAATAAATGCTATTCCCAACTCGAGGGGCATCATAGCCGACACTCTTCGTCATCTAATTCCGTTCATATATCGACACCACTGCTCTATCACAAACATAGGCAGGCGTGCTCACTTCGATTTCACTCCCATCAGGAGTGAAAGCACTTCCACTTAAATACGCGAGCCCCAACCTCCCCCCGTCGGTGCTACAGGTTTTTCACGTTTTTTCCTGTAGCATGGTGAATTTATTCACTAGCCAAATGGTCCGACATCGACGAAATTTTTAGATTTAATATTATTAGTACTCAAACCTACATTCAACTCTACATAAACAATAAACTACAACCTCCCTTCGAATTCTTCAGCCAACCATTCACCTCTCAACTCAACACCAACACAAACACAACCCACCAACCCCAACCGAACGCGCACACAAACTAGAGACCTTGAGTTTCATTTAAAAACACTAATATGAGCATATTCCACGAAGTAAGGGTCGAGACAGTCAATTTCACCCAAATAAAAAGCCTCCAACCCCGCCCTGCAGAGGAACCGCATCCTATATCAGGGCCTTATCTCGAAAGCCCCCAAAACCAACAAACCCACCAGAAAATCTCTCGAACTTCTCATTCTCTCTCTCTCACCCGTTGCACTGTCTCTAGTGAACGGAAAATAAATATGGTTCATCTATTAGACGCCCTGAACAGTATCCAATCATAAAATTGTTCACTTGTGTACACTCCGGAGGCTGTATCGTGCTAACAAACCGAAAATTTTCCAAAAATGTGGTACTTTATGCACCATAGCACCTGTTGTACTGGCTCTGGTGAGTTGAAAATCAATATGGTACATCCGTGAGTTGTGTAACTTGTTGCAGTCCGGAGGCTGTATCGTGTTAACAAGACATGTTACGAAAAAAGGTAGAAGACATACACACGGGATTTTTTTTCTTCTAAAAACTGTTTTTTTGTGTTCTTTTTGTTGAAAAACGAAACAATAACTCAAACTTCTTGGGGTAAACCCGCAAATTAGATAGGGTTCAGTGGAAAAGAATCAGGTAGCAAAGCTAGAGAAAACGTAACTTGGAAGCTGCCATTATGTATTTTAGCCAGAACAAAAGTAAGTACTAGTAAAGCATATCCTTGATTTTGAAAGTAGAATGTATGGGCTGACAACTCGTGATTTGCGACAATTAGCGTATCAACTTGCTGAGAGAAACAAACTTCCCCATGTCAAAAAAGCTGCTGATAAAGCTTGGTTGAGTGGTTTTAGATATCCAGAGATTTCCCCGAGGTGTTCTGAAGCAACCTCAGCTGCTCGAGCATAAGCCTCCAACCAGGTTGTGCCAAATTCTTTAGTTTGTTTAGAGAGATTTTTGACAAAAAATAATTATGCCTTCACCGCGGAGCGTGGAATTTCGACAACACCGATGGTTTGAGTATCAGTTGCAGGAAGTTTGGTCCCACCAATGCTTATTTTCAATAGAAAGCGAATGAATGCAGAAATGTTTCCCATTTTCAAGTTGATTTTTTCTTTTACTCCCCTATTATTTCCAATATACTCAAGCAAATTAAAGTTATAGCAGCTTTAATTTTCAATATACTTAACAAATATGTTAGACAATTGAAGCCTCGCATTTGTCTTATCACATAATGATAATGCTAATTCCCCAGATCCAAAAAATAATATTATTTGAACTTGTATTTCTTCTTTTTAGGAAGTGGTGGAGGTTTATATTCCAATGCTGCTAAGCTGAGAGCAACAATTTCTGCACTTTGCTTCTTTATATCATCAAAAGTCGGTACTGAATTATCTATGAACACACTTTCCACCAGTGATTCTTCGCTAGCAGCAACGGTAACCTCAATTGGTTTGCTCAAATCTCGCATATATATTTCAAATTGTTTGTATCCCTTTTCCGCATCTGCACCATCTAGAAGCTCCTTTGAATTATTGGCTAATTTATCAAATTTTTTTAGTAATTCTGGAATTATTTTCACGAGATCAGCTTCGTCTTCTACAGGCATTGCAGGAGGCATATTTTCTTGTTTCAAGATATACATTTTTTTATTGTTATCCGACTGTAACAGTCTTGAAAGTAACTGAAGATGATTTAAAGATATTCTTATCTTAGCCATAAGCTGATATCTACTGTTTATTAAAAGTTGCAGCTTTTCCCTGTCAGCTATATCATCAGCAATTTTATTTCCAAGTTCTAGTTTCCTTTTATTATACGAAGCAGTTGTATCTAGCGTCGTACTAGTCATTTTAGTGTACATAGCCGTAGCAGCGTTATTTTTTGATAATAAATCTTCTTTTATCATCTCATTTTTTTCTTTCCATTTTATTAGCGTTTTCTTTTGATGCAACTGTCCTAGTAACAATGGGTACAGTTGATCTACAGAAGATGTGATGAACGAATCCATCAAAATCTTCATCGTAACCTCAATTGTAGAAATCTCTTCTTTCAATAGAGTGTAACTTGGAGAATCATCTATATCCACTATTCCCAAATTAATGTCGCTATCTCTTCTTATTAGGTTTTTCAAATTTTCTGTGAAACTTTCGACGTTCTGTTGAACTACAGCAAGATCGTTTTTCCTGGTAGTCATTTCTCTCTTCACTATTCTTTCGAGAAATTGATATTCTTCTTTTCTATCTTGCAAATATTCTGTTGCCTGTTGTCCTAGTTTGGTAGTACTTAACATGCAATTTGCTTGTTTCAAGCCATCAGATTTTAATGTTTCTAATAGCGCATCAAAATAAATGGAATCTTTTCGCATGATAGCAATTATGTCATGATAAGAATTTCTTATGTAAATGGCGGCTTCTTTTCTTAATATTGCGTCTTGAACTTGGCCAGTTATAAGATAAGCTGTTTTCTCGCAGGGTAACATCGTCTCCAGACCTTCGTATTTAACTTTATCCTCATATTCACTACATTTAAGATTTAAGTCAATAAGTATATCAGATTTCAAGTTCATTTTGTATTTTAATATATCCCTTGCTTTACGTTTCGTAAAATTAACTTGGTTTAGAATATCTATAACCTTTTGTGGAGTAGAATTTTGGAATCTGAGCTGCAACTCTCTATTAGCAGCTAGAGTATTTCGAAGTTTTTGTTTGTCGCCTTTAATAGCATTATCCAAGTCCTTTCTTGAGGCTTCTATGTTACGTTGTATCTGTTTCAACCCTCTACTTTGCCTTTTTCGGGCTAAAATATTGTCCATTTCGAGAATCTTCTTGTCTCTTGTATACAGGCTAATCAGACCTTTGTATTGTATGATTTGGTCTTGAGTGGTCCATTTGCAGGAAGTCATCCCGTGAAGCTTCACCTTGTTGGCTGCTAGCATATTTGTTTTATTCATATTGCATTAAGTAATTAAAAAACATACAAAAAAAATATACAAAAAAGTTTATGAAAAAAGTCAATTTTCTACTTTATCTACATTGACACTGACACATATGTACTTTCACCTTTTTGAATCAAGTAAACTTCACCACATGGAAAGCCACTGATTCTTCTTTTTTATCATTATTTTCTAAAGTTTACGAACAAACCTTCAATCAAATCGGTTAGTGTAAATAAATGGCAGCCTGTCGGGTGATAACTAAATTTATTTTAATAGTTTCGCAAAAGGAGTGTACGCTTTTCTGGTCCATCTGCTTCCGGGCATAAGATTTTGCACACTTTCAAATCTATAAAAAAGAAACATTTTCCCAAAATGTCAGCTTGCAAACCGTCCTGGAACATTTTCAAATAAGCTCTTCTTTAGCAACATTTTTGAAGGCAATAAAATGATAAAATAGACATTTTGGCAACGCTGCTTATGTGCGTATTTTGGGTTTTGATGTGATACGTAGGGAGAGACCCATGTCATTGTAATACTACGTAAATGTCAAAGGGACGTGTCTGTTTTTTTATAGTTATCGGATTCTACTTGTTGTTGAATCGATGAAATTCCTATTGTTATAGAAGCGTTGTACAATTAGCGAAGTTTTAAACATATTAAAAGTTCTTTCGGTGTTGGTAGCACTAATAGCGGGCGCAATCAAGACATTTAAAGATCGATGCATAGGGAACCTTTCAATGTCAGTATAAATCAGCTAACAGAAAGGATTACATTTGTAATTTTGCTTCAATTAGACCTACTGTCACCAGTAAGTTCCCTCTTTTTATTTTGGATATTGATGATGGTGTTGGTTATCTGCAAGTGGGAAGAAAAAAAGAGCTCAATAAGTTTAAAAGTTCTTCAGAGAATCCGGCGTTCTTATCGCATCGTACTATACTATGCTATAGAGATGAAAAACCATAAAAGTATCATTGATTTATTAATTAGGACAGTAATAATCCGTACGTCCATTTTTTAAATAACTAGTAGATATATATTATATACAATAATTAAACCATATTAGAAAACCTATATTTGTTGATTGGAAAATATATGGGCATTTTCTGGTTCCGGGGCACTTAACGACCCTCGGAATTTTATGTTAATTTTAATTTTGTTTGATAGCTTACCTTAAATTAAGCAGATTAGAACAAAAATTTCGCTGGATCATTCAGTAATTACTTTAAAAATCACAAATTAAGTTCAAAAAATGGTACTTTTTCAACACTAGTTAATGCTATTTTACGATAAATATTTTCACTTTAAATTGTGAAGGTTATTATCTTGAACTAAATATAAGTCACAAAAAAACCGGAAGAAAATACTTAAATTTTGCCAATTTTTCTAAAATATTCTTGGGCATAATTATTTTCACTTGACACTTATAGGTTATAAATTAGACACTGACATCTTATGCCTAGGCAGCCAGGGTCACAAATTAGGATACTTTTCTGTCATCATGTGAGTTTTAGCGGCGTTGTCAAATGGTGTTTATTTTCTTTCAGTTGAATTAATTTTGTGTTGAAATAGATATATAAAAATATAGAAGTAATTGCATCTATACTTAATAATGAAAATTGAAATAATAAATATCCTTAGAATGTACTGTTTCTCTTAGATTTGATTTATAGGTTACATTAAATAAAAGAGATCAAAACAAACTTCTCTGCTGGACCACAGAATCAACAATAAACAACAGAATATAAATCTCTCATGGCGATTTTCATACATTATCGATTTGTTTTGAAAGGTTTATAGTCAAATTCATCGATAATCTATTCTTGTGCACGATTGCAGCCACGATCTATATAGTATTTTTGTATCGTGGGTTGCAGCCATAGTAATCTGCGCCTGCGCTTAAGTAACGTCGACATTCCGCGAACTTTTTAATTATTCAATAAATTATTCCTTTCCCTTTAACGACAATACGGGGAACGATGCCGACGTTCTTTTTAAATGTACTTTCTTCAGTTTATGGTCCATGACAAAAGTGTTATTATATTGATGAATTTATTATTGAGATAGGATTGGTTGTTAGTAATCGCAAGTGAAAAAAAAATGATAGTATTATGATAATATTTTAACAGTAGTCAAAATGGAAGTCAAAAACCTTTTCCAACTGAATTCGATTATTAATCTGAACGATGAGGAATTGTTAAATAGGCTCCAAAATGTGAACTTGTTACTGCGGAATATAAGATGTGCCCGAACTGCGAAACGACGAACAGGCGCGCTTACTTCGCTCGCGATATCAATCTGCTTTAGCATTTCAAGTGGAATCCAATCTTCAATCATTCAAATGATTATCCACATTATTATATAATGACACGTCCTCAAATAAGTATACTATCAGGAATACATACAAAATTTGCAAATGAAAAAATTGAGTGAACAGCTATCGACATATTGTGAAAAATGCGCGCCGGTTCGACGTTTCGCAATTCGCTCTCGAACCGGCGCGCTCGCTTTGCTTGCGATATCAATTTGCTTTAGTATTTCAAACGAAAATACAATCTTCAATAATTCAAATGATTATCCACATTATTATGAAATAATACGTGCTCAAATAGGTATACTATCAAAAATACATACATAATTTGCAAATGAAAAAATTGAGTGAACAGCTATCGACAGATTGTGAAAAATGCCAGCCGGTTCGACGTTTCGCAATTCGCTCGCGTGATATAAATCGACTCTAGTATTTCAAACGGAAATCCAATCTTCAATCATTCAAATGATTATCCACATTATTATTAATTAATACGTCCTCAAATAAGTATACTATCAGGAATACATACACAATTTGCAAATGAAAAAATTGAGTGAACAGCTATCGACATATTGTGAAAAATGCGCGCCGGTTCGACGTTTCGCAATTCGCGCGCGCGTAAAAGGAAAAATTGAGTGAACAGCTATCGACGGATTGTGAAAAATGCGCGCAAACGGAAAAATTTAACAGATTGTGCAAATTGCGCATAACTGGTTTCAGCTAAACAAAGTTGACCAGTATCGATTCCATGTAGGGTTACTTTAATTGTTTACATTTTTAAGTGGGGCCGGTCACATCGTGCAAATCGATGAATCCGTGTTGACCAAACGAAAATATAATAGAGGGCGCATGATTCCAGAGCAGTTGGTGCTTGGTATCTATGATGTCACGAATAAACGGGGCTATGTAGTATTTGTTCCCAACCGAACAGCCACTACTCTGGAATTAATAATTTCTCGTCCCGTATTGCCGGGTACTGAAATATGGACTAACTGCTGGAGTGGATATAGTGGCCTCAAAAATCTGGGAGGTGCATCCCCTTAGATACATAAGGAGGTTAACCATTCCAGAAACTTTGTGGATCCGGTAACGGGAATGTGCACGAACCATATTGAAGGCCACTGGTCGTGCATCAAATAATATTTGAGGCGTCCGAGGTGATGCCCTCAAGATTTTTATCGGAAAATGTGGTGGCAAGTGTTTGGTCGCACTCCTAGTGCGCAATTCAATAATGTTATCGAATAAAATTCGGCGCGTTATCCTCTGTAGTTTATAGTTGAGATTTAATTAAGTTAGTTTAAATATTCATAAGTAGGTTAGATTGACCGAATTCATATTTTTAAAGACATCTCAGGTACATAGCGCGGACAGATTGGTGGTAAGTTTTAGCAAGTAGGATATCGACCATGGCTCTTTAGAGTGACGTGTCCTTGGCCCATTAAGGGTTGAGGATGAAAACATGGTTAGTGGAATCCGGCAACTTGGGGCTCCTTCCCAAGGTCTTCACAAGATTTCCCCCACAACAAAAAAATAGGTTAGGTTAGTAGTTAATCAAACTTCGGCGTGTTATCCTCTCTAGTTTACTACATTGTTGAGTTCTATTTGGTCTATATACTTAAGTAAGGTGAGTAATTTTTACTTTTCCGCCCAACCTTTCTATATGCGAGAAAAGTATTGGTTTACCCCCAAAAAAGTTTTTTTGGGTTATTTTTCCATCAATAAAAACACGAAAAAACAGTTTTTAGAAAAAAAATCCTATGTGTATGTCGTCGTCGTCGGCCAAATTTTCGAGAAAAATCATAAGGACCATTTTTGTAGAAAATTAACTGAACTTCAATTTCTATTTGAACCGAAAATCTCTAACTGCCATATTTTAGGAGATATTGGCTGAAAACCTATTTTTCTGGTCTTTTGGGGCCATTTTCTCCGCCCTCGCACGCGTTTTCATGCAAAACTTTGTCTCATGTTTAATGAAATACCAAATGCTACTTCCAACCGGAAGATGAGAATAGGGCGTCATTAATGTTAACTTTTTCCTTTTATTTACTGGACTATAAATTAAAATTAAACGTAAAGAAGTAACAAATTAATTAGGCGTATAATATTAGTGTTTTCAAATGAAACTCAAGGTCTCTAGTTAATTCCACAATATAATACAAGTTATTGAAAATTCTAAAAAATTGACAATTGTTTCGATAAATCAATATCAGCGTCAGAATGACAGAAGTTAAATTTCATTTTATGCCTACCTGATGTTTAGTAGTTATTTTTGGCTAGACTAAGAAGTGACCTAACTTGTGATTGACTTAATATATGTTTATAGAAAAAAAAGATGTGATATTACAAATATTGGAGCTTAGATATTATTAGCCCTATGGTGATATCCTGGATATCATTTTTCCAATTAACATCAGTATAACTGTGCAATGATATAGAAAACCAGGAAAACTATATCTGTTGATCTTTACAATTATCACTTAAGAAGACAGTTTATTAGTGGAGAATTCCCTACATTTAACTGTTCATTGACAACTTCATATTGTGGGTTTCTTAAATGTCTTCTAATTCCTAAGGGTCTGACCCAAATAGACAGCATTACATTCTGGACATTTGAGTTTATATATACCTGACTTCTTTAATAGTGGTAGTTTTGTTTTTACATTTAACAATTTTGTACTAACGTTACTTTCTGTTTTAAAAGAAATTGTTGTATTCGTTGCTGAATATATTATTAGAAATATTTCCTGCATATGTGATGGTTTTATAAGTTTTAATTTCATCAGCTTGTTTAGGGTATATTAGTTGTAATGCCACTTTTTCCTCTTCTTTACTAATTAGCTTATTTATCGTATCTAATGGATAACCGTTAGATGTTGCTATTTGTCTAATTGTATTAATCTCTCTATCAAAATTACATTTGTTCATACGAACTGAAAAAGCTCTATGTATCATTGAATTATATGCTGCTAGTCTGTGTGACACAGGGTGGTTAGAATTGAATGGAATTGTCACATCAGTCTGTGTTGGTTTTCGGTAAATTGAATAATCAAGTACATTAATAACTCTTTGAATTTTTAAATCAAGAAAATTGATTGAGCTATTTTCTTCAATTTCTAATGTAAATTTAATTTACGGGTGTAAATTATTGATGTGGTTGAAAAATACATCTAATTGTCGTTCACTACCCATAAAACAAGTTAATATGTCATCTACATATCTATACCAAAATAAAATATTTTTCGAAATATTACTTTCAAAGATCTTTCTTTCTAAATTGTCCATAAAAATGTTTGCTAAAATAGGTGATATAGGGCTTCCCATTGGTAAACCTTCATTTTGAATATATATCTTATTGTCAAAAGTGAAATAATTCTGATTAATGCATACATCAAATAAATTAAGTATATCTGATATTATTCCTGGATTAATATTTTTATCTTCTAGTAATTTTCTTACAAGTATTAGACATTCTTTAGGAGGAATTTTAGTAAACATGTTAGTTACATCGAACGATATGAGTTTATAGTTATCTTGCAAGTGGATTGCTTTCAACTTTTTGATTAGTTCTATTGAATTTCTAATTGAGTACGCGTATAATTCCTCCTCGTACTCTTGAACAGCTTGCATTCGTTGAAGTAAGCTTGCAATTAAATTATTGAAATCTACTATCTTTACCCTTACTTCGTGGAATCTATTCATATTACTGTTTTAAATGAAACTAAGTGTTTCTAGATAATTCCACAATATATTGAAAAAAATATATTAAAAATTCTAAGAAATTGACATTTGTTTCGATATTAAATATCATCGTCAGAATGTGAGAAGTTACATTTCATTTAATGCCTACATGATGTTTAATAATTAGTTTTGGCTAGACCAAGAAGTGAACTAGCTTGTTGACTTGATATATACTAATAGAAAAAATAATAAAAAATATTAAAGCTTAGATATTATTAGCCCTATGGGGATATCCTGGATATCTTTTTCCCATTTAAGATTTAAGAATAACTGTGAAATGTTATAGAAAACGAGGAAAACTGTATGTTATATAAATTATTACAGACAACTCTTTATCGTTACAAATTTGGTGCAAAAGTATAAGTGTATAGTTATCGATACAAAATGGCAAACACAGAAAATATTAGAAAAAGAGCAGCATTAAAAACAAGATTGACGTTTTTTAAAAAAATTTTAATTGAATTTGAGGATAAAAAGAAAAACAATACGCTTTAATAGTTACATTTTTATCAAACACATACTAGAAAAAACGGGTTGGAGTCAATTTGGTCGAAATGTGAGGAAATTCAAACTGAAATCGAGGGTGACTTAGGAGGTACTGTAGTGCATTGATCTTATAATTAATATTATATTATTCGTAGTGCTGAGTAAGTATGAACCCGTTATCGATGGTTATAATACTGCTTATGGACAAAAATAAAGAGTTGAAAGTCAGACATCGAACGATATAGACTTTTTAATTAGTTCACCTTACTCCCAACTTATTACATGGCGATCCTGCAAAACACGAAAAGTCAGTGGTGCGGATAGTAACAGTTATGTGGCCAGTAATTATTATTAGGAACAAAGATTAGCAAAGTGTAAAAGTGACAAAAAAAATGGGAAAAATCAATCCAAAGAAGAAATTATAATAGCACAAGCTGGCAATAGCGGTGGCCAAACGAAAGAAAGAATACTAGGATTAGTATTTACGTTACTATTATGTTGGAATATTTCTATAATTTAATTTTCTGATAGGTGTATTTGAAATAAAATGTCAAAGCGAAAACGTTTGGAAGATACAAAACCATTAACAGATAATGAGTTAGAAGCATTGGTGGTGTCTCTTAACTTCTCAGATGACGAAGAATTAGAATCTAGCGGTTCCGAATATGAAGATAACTTGGAGAATGATTTTAGTCCCTCTGAATCAGAATATGAATCCGGTGTATCCGATGCAGAAAGCACAGATTCTGACCAAAGTAAAATCATGCAGCGAAAAAGATATAAGATAGTGTACCAGTATCCTCTAATTCAGGATTAGAAACTCGAAAAATAAATTACTCTATTGATGATGACGAGACTGAAACTCCAATAGAAAATAATCAATCTCAAAACTGAATGAACAAAATGTCTTAGAAGACGAAAATTATGACATAGAAAATGAGCAGACCGACTTAGGAAACGATTCGATTCCTAAACATCAGACAAATGCCAAATTGGGAAAAAGTCTTAGGGGTAAGAATGGCCACCGCTGAAGTACTTCTGTTGCCAACAGAAGCAAACGAATTTCAAAACGAAATATTGTACATATAATGCAAGGATCTGTAGGAGATACACGGAAAGCTCAGACGCCATTGGATAAAGAGATAGGAGCTAAATCTGAAAACTACAAAGTGTCCTACTACACTATTTCCGGTACTAGTCCAGAAGAATTACTTGCTTTTGTTGGCCTTCTAATATTTGCAGTAGTCCAAAAGGACAACCATTTAGCCACCAGAGAAATGTTTGATTACAAAAAGTCCGGGTCTATTTACAGAGCAACGACGAATGTAGATTCTGTGGGGAGGATGATGAAACTCCGGATCATCTAGTTCTAGAATGCCTCGCCGTTGCAAGCCAACGCAAGAAATGCTTCGGACAAGAAACTTGTAAGAGTGAGGATCGAACCTCGTTGAAGCCGTCTCAAATACTAGAGTTCATTATAACCCTGGAAATGGAAGGCGAGCTTTAGTAGTAGCGAGAACAGCACTGATAGGGGGGGAGGCACAATAAACCTGAAGTGCCTCCTTGAATGATCAATCTGAGAAACAGAGAGGTGGGAAACTCAATTTTTTGTTACGATAGAGAAAAGACACTAGTTTCATACAAACCTAAAAGAAATAAAAGCGTTCTTCTTCTATCTACAATGCATGAAGGATAAACTATGTGTCCGGATACTGGAAAGCCAGAAATAATATTATTTTATAATAAAACCAAAAGCGGAGTAGATGCATTAGATCGAATGTGTGGAAGTAGAAGTTGTTCCAGAAAAACACGAAGGTGGCCAGTATGCATGTTTTATGGCATGCTTAACATTGCATGAATAAATTCTTGGATTATTTTCAATACTAATTTACAAAAAAATGGAAAGGAAATAATCTCGTTTGTTGCAATATGAAATATCATATACAGGGTGATTGGCTATTGGTGGCTATCGACCGTATCTTGGAAACCGTTTGTTCTAGAGTTTGGGAAAAATTCTCATAACAAAATCAGACCTAAAAAACTGTTTAAAAGTATTTTTAAGCTCATAAATTTCCGCTAGGTGGCGCATTCCATCAATTAAAAAATATAGTTGGATTTTTTACAAAATATTCCCCAATTAAAGTTCATCGAAAATATCTTCTCCTGATACTTCTGTCCATATTCTACAACTTTTGTTTTTCTGTATCACATGTGGGGAAGTATACTTTTGTTGACATCAAAAGGACTGTAACATTCATATGTCTAAGCCGATTTTCACAAATGTAGACTCCTTGCAAAGACCATTAAAGGCATAATTCAGATTATTATATTTAACCTTTCAATTGGCAACTACAAGGCGTTATGTGACATATATTCCTAATTATAATTTTTACTAAGAAATTTCAAATACACTGCTATAACTATAACCAGCGCAACTTTTAGATAAAATACTGTAGTTTCAAGATTATTACTCGGACATCTAAAAGTAATTCAGTATTCGCTGGATATACAGGAGGGAAAAGAAAACAATTTTTCCTCTACATTTGACACACCCTGTAGGTTAATTCTGCTGTAGATCTGCACACAATTAACTTTATCAAGAAGACTGATTTGTTTCCAATATTTTGTTTTCCTGTTTATCCCGGTATCTTAATTTGTTTGTGAAATGTGATGGTTTAAAGAAAATGCAACATTCTTAAATTTTTTATTCAGTTTTAGCAGAGTAATACATAATTTTATAAACAAATCAAACAACAAATAAACTATTAATTATTACAAATTAATAACGTGTATTTTCCTCACGAGTGCGAATAAATGCCTCAATGCGTCGTGGCATACCCTCTATTAGATGTCGAATCTCCATCTGGTCAATTTGATCCCATTCTTGTACCAAAGCATCTCTCAAAAATTTAAATTACTTGGAGAAGGAACTCGGTTACGAACTCGTCTGCCCATCATGTCCCAGACGTACTCAATTGGATTGAGGTCTGGGCTACGTGATGGCCAGTTCATTCTTTGAATTTCTGTTTCGTCCAAATATTGAGATACAATCCTCGCAATATGTGGTCGAGCGTCGTCGTGCATAAACATGAATTCGTTTCCTATAAACGGTGCAAATGGAATTATATGTGAATCTAGCACATCACGAATATATCGTTTTGCTGCCATTGCTCCGCCGCCAACAATGACTAAATCAGTACGAGCGTCCATGCTTATGCCGCCCCAAACCATTACCGATCCTCCTCCATAACTGAGACTTGTGGAAAAATTTGCTTGGTCAAACCTTTCGCCTCTTCTTCGGTATATTCTTTCACGGCCATCTGGAGAACGTAAAAAAACCTTGACTCGTCAGAAAATAAAATCTTACTCCAGTCATCGACATTCCAATGTTGATGCTCCCTGGCAAATCGAAGTGATTCCTAAGTAACTCCGGACCAGTTGCAGGTCTTCTGGAGCGTAATTCATGTTCTCGTTATCGCCTTCGAATCGTTATTTCGTTAACAGCTACTTGGCGTACTTCTTCCAAACGATTTCGAGCCATGACAGCAGTAGTATTTCTTTCTCTCAAAACGTTTAATGTTACAAAACGATCATCTCGAACATTTGTAGAACGTCGTCTACCAGATCCTCTTCGTCTCGAAAAACTACCAGTTTCATTGAAACGTTGTACAGTTCTCTGGACGCTACACCTTGTAACACCCAATATTCTAGAAGCATAATACTGAGACCTACCATCTTGTACCAGAACAACTAATCGTGCTGCATCAGTAGGTGTTAAAACCATGATGTTAAATTAAATACTGATAATTAAACTACAATTGCCAAGTAACGAATATTTAACAGTTGTCATATTGTGAGTTGCCACAGCACTCTACTTATTTTGTAGTTTATTCTCTACCGTCATTTAAATTATGACCATTTCTAAAATGTTGCATTTTCTTTAAACCGTCACATTTCACAAACAAATTAAGATATCGGGTTAAATAAAAAATAAAAATGTTGGAAACAAATCAGTCTTCTTGATAAAGTTAATTATGTGCAGATCTACTAGCAGAATTAACCTACAGGGTGTGTCAAATGTAGAGGAAAAATTGTTTTCTTTTCCCCCTGTATGACCAGCTAATACTGAATTACTTTTAGATGTCCGAATAATAATCTTAAAGCTACAGTATTTTATCTAAAAGTTGTTAAAAAATTCAAATAAATCAGCTTCCCCATTCGAAAGTAAGAGCATTTTTAAATAAATCATTATTTTGAATGGATCGAATTTTAAGTCCGTAAGTTTATCTAATATGCGAGAAAAGTATTAGTTTACCCCAAAAAAATTTGGAATTTTAAATTTTTTTTCTAGTTATTTCTACGTTTTCCATCAACAACACGAAAAAACGGTTTTTAGAAAAAAATCCTGTGTGTACTCGTATGTCGTTGTCGTCGCCACTTTTCCTTACATGTCTTGTTAGCACGATACAGCCTCCGGAGTGCAATAATTCACCAATTTTATGATTGAATATTGTTAAGGACATGTCACAGATGAACCCTATTGGTTTTCAGCTCACCAGAGCCAATATAACAGGTGCTACAGTACTTTGAGTTCGATATTTTTGACATTTTTGGAGAAGTTTCAGTTTGTTAGCACGATACAGCCTCCGGAGTATATACAAGTGACCAATTTTATGATTGGATATTGTTCAGAGCGTCTCAAAGATGAATTCTAATGATATTCAGCTCACTAAAGCCAGTACAACGGGTGGTATAGTACTTGAAGTACCAAATTTTTCTCAGTTTTGGAGAGTTTTCAGTTTGTTAGCACGATACAGCCTCCAGAGAATAATCGATTGATCAATTTAATGATTGAATATTACTCAGGGTGTCTCACAAATGTACCATATTGATTTTCAGTTGACTAGAGAGAGTACAGCGGGTTCTATAAATCCAGATATACTAAATTTTTGGTTATTTTTGGAGAAATTTCGGTTTGTTAGCACGATACATCCCCCGAAGTGTATACAAGTAACAATTTTATGATAGAATATTGTTCAGCGCCACAGATGCGGAAAAGTTAGTTTTAATCTTCAAAACCGTTTATGTTATTTTGTTTGGTAGGCCTTTAGTTCGCGCAAAATGATATTCTGATATCCGGATGCTGATATCATTTCTCATTTTAAAGTTATAGCAAAAATATTGGTAAATTCAGAAAATACACAAATACACCTAATTCATGCTTTCAATGAATAAGAAAAACTTACATTCAGCAAATTTTATCATGAGCAAGTTATTACATTTGTCCTTTTAGCATTTTTTATTCATACGATTTGTTTTGTAATTAAAAAATCATTATACGATAATATTACTGTAAATACTGTTGGTTATACTAAGCTGACTATGATTTGTCATTTCATAACAATTTTAGTAACGTAATTTCTCTTACAACTTACAGGGTGAGCCAACACTCCTCAAAATTTAAAAAAAAATGCCAAAATATTTCGAATGCCAAGAGATATCCCTTTATGGTTTTGACAGATCAATAAATTATCTTATTTGTCTTTTTGTAAACTGGTTATAGTTATAGCATAGCATTTGAAATTTCTCAGAAAAAATTATAAATAGAGCTAGGTGTCACATAACGCCCTATATTTGCCAATGGAAAGGTTAAAGGTGATATTGTTTTTTGTATCTGAAATATGTCTTCAATGCTCTTTGCAAGAAGTCTACGTTTGTGAAAATCGGTTCAGGCATATGAAAGTTACAGTACGTTTGATGTCAACAAAAGTTAAATTCCCCACCACTTAAGAATATGCCGTACAGAAAAATGACTTTACAATAGTTGTAGAATATGGGCAAAAGTATCTAAAGCAAATATTCTCTATCAATCTTAATTGGGGAATATTTTGTTAAAATTCCGACTATATTTTTTAAGCCATGGAATGCGCCACCTAGCGAAAATTTACGAACTTAAAAACAGTTTTTTAGGCCCGATTTGGTTATAAGAATTTTTTTCCAAAAATTCTATGACAAACGGTTTCCGAGATACGGCCGGTAGTCGCCCTTAGCTGATCCCCCTGTATATTGTTTATCGTTTGTAAAATGCTATATTAAAAATGTAAGCAATTCGTTATGTATGGGTTCGTCCAAAAATAAAATAAATTTATCTTTATCTACTTTTTTTTAAATAAAATATTAGACAGCTGCAGTTATGTTTTTAGCGATGTCTCGTCAAAATGTAGGAATATTGACAGTCGATGCGTGTGCTTAAACGAGTCAACATCGTTTGAATTTTTGCTCCTCAGTTATTTCTATTACTAGAGATCTACCAAGTTAAATTTATAGTTAATCAGTGTTACAAAAATCGACGTATGTATTGAACATTTTTAAGTATCTTCAATTGAGTTTTTGTCATTGCACTGATTGATTGTTTACATTTTTTCGTTTCTTTTCGTTAAATAAACTGATGATAGCCAACTCATCCACCCAGTTTCGATAAATTCAGTTTTTGCCTGCCCCTCATTACCAGAGACGTAGGCAACATTTCATTATGGATATATTGCTGAACACTAAAATAAAAACATAAAGTTGTAATTAAGTAAGCCATCCTAACAAATTGCTTTTGAGTACAAGGGCAAGAATAAATCAAACAGTGTTTCCTCGTCCCACAGAGACCAAAATGTCGCACAATCTTAATATCAACAACCCAACGACTAGCAACAGTTATGTATCAGCCGTTAAGTCAGCACCTAAACCATCTTTCCCAAAAAAGGATCAAGCCATAGTGATGCACGCCTAAGACAACCTAAAATTATTTGACTATGTTAAGGCAATAGGCGATATTGTAGGACCCAAACATATTTCTTTTGCTTCGAGGATCTCCAATAACAGAATTTGCATATATCTAACCAATTCTAATCTTGTTGACGATCTTTTAAAATCCCATCCATCCGTAACCATCAACAATAATGTCATAAATATCCGCAGACTCGTATCTCCGACAAAAAGGATAATCATCTCGAACATATCTCCTTACATACCCCATGATCTTGCTAAAAATGCAATACAAAGCCTTGGTTTACAATTAACCTCCTCTGTCTCGTTTCTGCGAGCTGGTATCCCAGGCGACGAATATTCTCATATATTAAGTTTTAGTCGACAAGCCTACGTTCTTTCCCCATCAGACGACTTCGAATTGCAGACCTCATTAATCACCCTTTTTGACGGCAACGAAAACAGAATCTTTCTATCTACGGACAAAATGGAGTGCTTCATTTGCAAGCAACCCGGACACATCGCTACAAATTGCCGAAATCCCCCAACCAACAATATAATGTCGTAATCCATTCTGACTGAACAAACTGAACAGGTATCCTCAAAAACAGACTCTGTAAACCCAATAGAAAGCAATGAAGACCCGATAACCCCATAAGAAAACCAGCCTGCTGCCGCTCTGCCTCCAGTCCAAAACGCGGATATTCCTAGCTTTCATCACATAGTGAAAACTCAAGTATACCTGCAAAAGCAGAAGTTAACACGGACGATATGCCTCCCCCTCCATTCTCTCCACTCTCCACAGCAGTTCATAAAACAGTAAAGAAGAAGCGCAAGGTGAGTGTATCTACTGAATCAAACCTTTCTACATCCATAAAAGCGCCAGATGGCCTTCATACTTCCCATAGAAAACCTTTATAACTTCTTATAAAATACTTTTGGTAACTCTGATCCATACTCGGAGGTCCTAAAACACACAGAGAACATCATCGGTCTAGTCTCAAACCATTACCTAATTTACCCGGATCTCACAAATAGGCCCATAAAGAACAGAATTACCCGTATAACGAGCAGGTTGAAAAAAAGCTTAAATCTGACATACAAGAAACTGAGAGTTTGGATATGTCTAATGAACCACGTGATGAAGAATATAGTTCCGAAGGCTCACAGCAGTCGCATAAATCGTCATACTAAATTTCTTATTACCATGCCCCTCTCCTTAATACAGTGGAACTGCGACGGTTTTTACCCTCGTTTGGAACGATTACAACAGCTTTTAACTGATTACTCGCCAAACTTCCTTTGCTTACAAGAAACGAATTTTACCAAGTCTCACAACCCTCACTTAAAAAGTTACGTTAGTTATCATTTTATAAGAACTACTCATTTACGTGCTAGTGGTGGATCCTCAGTCTTTGTCTCTAATGATATATTTCACCAAAAATTAAATTTAAATACAAACTTAGAAGCAGTTGCCATCGGCGCATGGTGCCCTAGTGAAGTTGCTATTTGTAGTGTATATGCCCCTCCAAACTACACTGTGAGAGACACAGATATAATGGATCTCATAAGTCAATTACCTATACCATTTATCTTAGTAGGTCACTTTAATGCTCACAACACAATGTGGGGTTCAGAACGTACATTTGCCCGTGGCTAAATGATTGAAACCGTAATTAACAATAGTAACATTAATGTACTAAATACTGGTAGCAGCACATATTTTCATGTACAATCCGGATCCTTCTCCTCAATAGACCTCAGCATGTCAGATCCAGGAACAGCATCCTTACTAACGTGGCAAACCCTTGATAGCCTCTACGATAGCAATCACTTTCCTATCCTAATTTCAGACAACGAACCAAAACAAGTTAACATTAAAGGAAAGTGGAAAATCGCAAAAGCAAACTTTACAGCCAAACACTGGAGGAAAATACAGACAATATCAATTATTCTAATGATGTAGACCTAGCTGTTGACCAATTGACTAACTCCATAATTTCTGCAGCCAATAAATGTATAGGAAAGTACTCCGTCAATCCTCCAAAACGAACCGTTCCCTGGTGGAATGAATCCTGTAACAATGTAGTAAAGGAGTGCAAAAAGGCGCTTAATAAATACCGATGAACCAAAAATGATTCAGACTTGATAATCCTCAAAAGAATGAGAACGAAATCCAAAAGGGTTCTTAAACAAAGTAAACAAGAGTCGTGGAATAAATACACAAGCACTATAACCTCTGATGAAACCTCTCCATCTCAAATCTGGACCAAGATAAGACAGATGGAAGGAAAAAACACTAGTTTTAAAATACCTGGCTTAACCCATGAGGGTGAAGTCATCACCAATGACCAACAAATTGCTAATATCCTTGCCCAACACTTACTAAATAAAACCAAATCCAACCCCGAACCTTCAAACTCACCAAATAACTCACATCCTGAACAAATCTCTTACAACTGTCACCCACTCAACTTTCTTTTCACCCTTTCTGAATTAAATTCAGTCCTACCTTCACTGAAGAACACAGCTGCAGGACCGGACGATATCCCTATGATCTTTCTAAAACACCTACATTCAGCAACAAAAACCAAATTGCTCGAACTTTACAACAAAATATGGTGCAGTCAACAATTTCCGACTCAATGGAAAGAATCAATTATTATACCAATCGAAAAGAACGACTCGAATACTAATTTTCCAAGCTCCTTTAGGCCAATCTCTCTTACCTGTACATTATGTAAAATTCTCGAGAAATTGGTTAACAGACGCCTACACTGGTACCTAGAATCGCACAACCTATTATCTACAGCGCAGGCAGGTTTTAGATCAAACAGATGCACATTGGATAATCTGGTTACTCTACACACAGACATCTCACAAGCCATTGAAAGTAAAAAAGATATAATCGCCGTGAGTCTAGATATTGACAGCGCCTTCGACACAATCCATAAAACTACCATTTTAGAGAAATTCACAGACTTTAATTTAATTGGAATTATTCTCTCCTTTCTACAAAACTTCTTAACGAACAGATCGTTCAAAGTCGTTACAAATGGACAAAAGTCTACTTTGTACGCGCCAGAAAATAGAGTACTACAAAGCTCGGTTCTTAGCTGCACTCTATTTCTGATGAGTATCAACGATATCTGCTCCCCTATAACTCCATCTGTCAAATATGTACTATATGCCAACGACCTCATTCTCTACTGCCAAGGTGAAGTCACTACTAGTACTTGTACTTTACTTCAGAAGGCTCTAGATAACATCCACAATTGGTCTCTCAAATCTGGTCCTCACTTTTCAACAAAACAAATCCAAAGTAATCCAGTTCAGCAAAAGACTAAATCCTCTTCCCCCTCAACTAAAATTCAATGGCGACTTGCTACAAGTGGTTGATCAACAGACATTCCTAGGAGTAACATTTGACAAAAAGATCACATGCAGACAACATATCCAAGAAACTAAAGCCAATTGTCTAAGTAGGATTAACATCTTAAAATTATTAGCACATCACCAATGGGGAGCAGAAGAGAAAATACTAATCAGGATTAACAGATCACTGCTCCGCACCAAACTAGATTATGGAAGTATCCTCTACATGAGCGCCTGCAAATCGTATCTCAAATCTCTTGACACTATCCAAACCTCAGCATTACGAATATGTCTAGGCGCTTTTAGATCCAGTCCCACCGAAAGCATCTACATTGAATCTTCTGAACCACCTCTTTTCATACGACGAGAATGCCAACTATTATCCTATTTTTCCTGAATATCCACCTACCCACAAAACTCATTGTTTAAGTTAATTGATTCCATAAAACCAGCTCCTGAAAACAAACCCAAAACATCGCTCTCATCTCCACAAATGCTATACGCTATTTCAAGAAACATTAATCTTAGAGATACAACTCCCATAAAACTTTCGAATACTCCTCCATGTACCAAAAAACCGCCACTACTGAATACAAGCCTAAACAACTACAACAAGTACGAAACGCCTAACATAGTCTTTAGACAAATATTCAGTGAGCTGATAAATAACCAGCAGTTCGACAAAATCCTTTACACTGATGCCTCCAAAGAAGTTAATGGTACCGGATGTGCTGTTACTACAGTAGATACAATAATAGCAACATACAAACTTCCTGACGTATGTAGTATACATACTGCCGAACTATATGGAATACTACAAGCCTTGAGGACTCCAACACAGGATAACAGCAAACTTGCCATATGTACAGACTCCCTTTCATCATTATACTCCATCAAACACAACCGTTCACAACATCCCTTAGTTCTTGATATCCTCGACACCTGCCACGACCATCACACTGGAGGTATCGTTGTGAATACCATCTGGATCCCTTCTCATGTAGGAATCACAGGCAACGAACGTGCAGACCAAGCAGCGAAACAAACTTGTTCAGCCTACTTGCCAGTAGAGAAAATTCAACTTCATCAAGATTTAAAATCAGCAGCTCGACATATTATAACTCAAACATGGCAACACATTGGAATACATGTAACTCAAAACTCCGTACAATACAACCAACAGTTACCGCCCAGAAGATGCCTCCCATGACAAGAAAAGACAAAAGTGTTATAAGAAGACTCAGAATAGGTCACTCACGGCTAACCCATGGTTACCTGATATCTACAGAGAATCCCCCTATCTGTGAATACTGTGATAATGTAAGACTTACAATAGAGCATGTACTTACAGATTGCAAACCCTACAGCCCAACTCGTCGCAAACACAAGCTCAGTGGAACTCTCAAAAACATTCTCGGACAACCTAACCAGTTTAGTGATGTGATTCAGTTCCTCAAAGACTGCCAATTGTTTAATTTAATTTGATTTTTATTTGTAACTAAATGTATGACAGATCCCGTGTCAGTGGCCGTTAACTTTAATAAAAAAAAAGAATATTGAAAGCTTAGAAACGAATCTCATTATTCTACACTAACAAAATCACTTGTTTCATTTGGTGAATCATGATGACAAAGCAATGGTAGCGTGTTTTTAGTATATTTATGGTTTTATGGGATTGTACGTTCTAGTAACATCCGTCAGGTCGGAATAAATAAAATCGTGTTATAGGACATTTCATAAACTGAGAAAGTTTGCATGTGGATCGCCCAAATAATAAACTAAGCGTTTCGTAATTAATGACAATGAGAACTCACTCAACTGAACTCTCTTTGTCTTAGAATTCGGAGCTACTTATGTGCAATAACCATAATTCCATTGAAATATTCTTAAGTCCACGAAAGTTTTTCATTAGTTGACAAAGTTTTTTGAATATTCAATGATGAAACGTAAATGAATTATTGAATTATTACAGGGAGCTGTCTTCAACAGATTAGGCTGTTATTACAAAAACTCCTAAGAATATTTTAATTGCAAAATATATTCCAAAAAAGTTCAGTGTAAATGAAAACGTAAATATATGTGATAATTAATAAGTTACTGGTTGAAATGAGGTATTAGTGGTGACAATTTGCTGTCCCTTTCATTATTTCGCAAGATTCTAATCTGAGATCTGATCCATACATTTTGGCAAAAAATTATTACCTACATCCGTTGATAGTCCGGGGAAGTAAGGTCCAAAAATCTGTTAAACATCAAAAGTTTCCCAGCGCTGATTTTTCATTTTTTAATGAAAATATATCGACCCAGCATCACTCTCCTAGATTGTCTAATAATTTCCGCTGGAGCTTGCGACGCAGCTTGCAAGCACAGCTCGGACCACATAAAATTCAAGCAATTTATGCTCGTATCATTTCTGGATGTGTTCTTACAAAAAAATCGTAGAGATGAAAATTACAGCAAATTTTATACTCTTGAAGGTGACGTAAATAGTTTTTCCAAAAATTGAAAAAAAATTTTCGTAAATCATATTTTTGGCAGGTAATTATAAATAAAATATTAACATCGAGGTCAAGACATAGATAAACATAGAGGGCGAAAATTTACGTTTTTTTTAGATTTGGAAAATTCAAAATGGCGGCTGCTCAAATTAGAAACAAAATTTTTTTTCAATCGCGTTTAAATTTATGAACATTAATGATATCGAGAAGAGGTTGGTTGCAATCGACAGAGTGAAAGTTATATTTATATAAATAACATAAACAAAATTTTAAAATGTTTTTTTCCATTTACCGAAAAAAAAATTTCCATCTAGTTTTTTCTCATTTTGGCGTTGAAAAATTTGTTAAAAATATCTTTTCACGTTATAAATATGTTTGTTTTTGAAAGACGAGTATTTTGAAAAAAAAATTTCAGATGCGACTTTTACAAGCTGAGATAAACAAATTCAAAGTCTGCTAGATACTGTCATAATATGAATTGAAATTTTCAAATTTTGATCACTTCGCTAGGTTGTTGAATCCAAACTCAACTTAAACACAATTTTTCATTTTTCTACCGTTCATTGGTCCATTCAAAAGAGAACAGTATTACAATTAGCATTATTAAGCGAATTGGAACCATATGTTTATATAAATCAATAGATCGTTTGCCTTTCAGAATTTCGAGACAACGCAATTACATATTGCTCAGCAATTGTTTATCGAACTGTTTTTCACTGAAATCCCCTTGTATAACATCCACTACCATTTGCAAATAGATGTTTCTTTCTGTCCATAGAAGGTTAAGCTACTATAAAATTTCTTCAATAACAGCTTCTTCAAACTTTTAATTTGAAATGACAAGGTATTTTCATTCATTTATTTATTACCATTGAATAGCTTTATATTGGATACCATTATTTTTAGGTGGTTGATAATAAGCCAGCTGTTCAATTTTTCTGAAGTAGACTTATTGTTGTTGTTACTCGACCTTGATGCCACAATTAACCTATCTTTAAGTGTGCTTTTGTAAAAGACCGAAGTCGCTGGAATGCCCAACTTAATAATGTAAAGATTCAAAGCGATAGGTACTACTCTCAGGAGTGGGTGTAAATTCTCTCGGTTTCTTTAAAGTCACCATTCAATTCCAAGCGCCACCGAATTTTACTACTTTTGGAAAATGTGGAAACAAAATGGGCAAGTACCTTGCAAACGAATTAAGTAACCTAGTCTGGTGTCAAGGGTAGTGTATATTACTAAAAATTTCAGAAGTAAAGTTCACAATGTTAAAGTTTTAAAGCTCTAATCACGGTTATAAATAATTAAATTATATATGATATAACAATCTAGAATTATCTCGTTTAGCACTGCATGATCATACAAGTTTTACACTTTACAACCCGTTGTATCCTACACCCTTTTTGTACCTAATACCCCCTAATAAAGTAACATAAAGAAAATTATCGATTTTGTTTTACTGAAATTACAAAATATAAATGTTTAGTTTGGGTTTCAGCCAAACTGAATAGTCGAATCCGGGATTTATTATCTAATTCTCAAAATCGGGCGCAAATACTATATGAACTGAAGTTGGGTTCCAGCCAACCCAGTTCTCCAGTACAAAATGTCAAATATTAAGGTACTAAAGTCAAATTAATATGGAGTAGTAAAATCAGAGATAGTCTTAACTAAGGTACTTGGCTGCTATGGTATTGGTATGAGTTCCAGTCAACAAATAAATTCCAGTATCTAGTCCTAATTGTCTCTCCCTTAATCTTGCTTGAAGCAGGTGACTAAACGGGGACTATTTTTGGTCTGACCATTGAAGCAGATGAACCAATATAATGAGTTCGAACTGTCAAATAATTATTCCATACACGAGGAAAAGGAAGGGAAAAGAAAACCCTGAAAGTATTAACCTTCATTATAGAATATTGCATAAAAAATTGGCAATAGCTATCAACTCTTCCTTTATTAGAAAATGATAGACATATCGGCTTACCTCAACACGATGAGGGTTCAACTAAACGACCATACTGGAAAAGGCAGTCGTTTGAGTTCGATGTTCAAATGAACCTCGGGCGAATTCTCATAAAATAAATCCCTTTCGGTATATATAGTGGCTTCCCAAATTCTCCAAAACTAAAGCCGACTATATTCTTATAATTTGCGCAAATCAAATCCCTTTCCAAAACGGATAAATCCAAAAATCAATCAAACAATTTATAAGCAACTTGCACAAATATGAGAACCGCAAAAGTCAGTTCCCCCAAAATCGCAGCGGTCGCTTGCCGTGCAAACTATCCTCAAAATGGCTAAATCAGTTTATCCAGCTTACAATGGAAAAATCAGAATCAAAACTTATTTATACAAAACTCAAAAATTATTGTTCCTGTTGGCAATAATGAATAAAATTAAATCAACATACAGGTGGGCATCGACTACTACAGGTAGGTTGACCAACAGGTGAAGTGTCGAATTGAAAGTACCATTCAAGATAACTAATTAGCAAAGTATCCGTGACAATTACTATGGTATATGACTATGGTAAATGAAAAAAACACTCTTTTAGTTATGGTAAATAACATGGATATATATTTGGGATAAACGAAAATCAAATGTTTAAGAATTCCAAAATTGTACTGGGTAATGGGATTCCATAGACAAATAATCATATACTTATTTCTCTATCTGGGTTTCATCTCTAGCCTCGCTCTTTTCATCGTAATAGGTTTTTTCGCGGAGTCAATCCGGAGCACATTTAGAGCAAAAACTGTACATGTACTGGACTTCGTGAATGCGCAAGCGTGCCTCCCGATTAGTTCGGGATTTTAAGACACCGCGAACGCCGTTCTACTGTGAGTTTCAAAAAAGAGGAAGAAATATGTTGTTATTATAGGTTATGTTTTTGTTTTCGTAAATTTATTTTAAAAAAGTACGAAACTCTTTGGTAAATCTTAGTTCAACATTTAATAATGGCATATGAAGAAGGTAATTTTTTATAAAATTTTTGTCTAGGTTTAAAAAGTATTTTTTTTAGATTTATCCGAATGTTTACAATTGAATGAACCAGATTCTTTCAAATGGAGTCACAATATTACACTTATATTCCTGGATTTATATTCTGAATATGGAAAACATGTAGGTTCTCTAAAATTGAAAAACCTAAAAAAGATGTATGAGGAAATTGCAAAAGAATTGCGGTTGAAAACTAAGCAAAATATAACCGCTGCCAACTGTGAGAACAGATGGAAACATCTGGAATGAAATGTACAAAAAATACATCGATAACAATAACCAAACGGGCAGAGGAAGAAAAGACTTTGACTATGCAGACATAATGGATAAAATATTAGGTAAAAAAAGAAATATACATCCAGTTGTACTACTATCTTCAGATTCTATAGTTCATTTGACAGACTCGGCACAACAAAATATTGACAATAATGATTTGGTTTGCACATCTATTGAAAAGAAGGAAAACAGAGAACCAGATAATATTGAAAAAGTTAAATCAATAAAAAGTAGACCGAAGACAAAAAAAAATAAGGCAGATGTTCTTATTGAAATCAGAAATGACAGAAGAATTTTTTATAAAAGATATTTAGAGGCAAAAGAAAGAAAGAATATTATTTTGGAAGAGAGAAATGCGATACTAAAACAAATTATAGATAAAAATTTACCAATAATGAATATGGAATACATATGAAAAAGAGAAGACTGGGTTTGCTATTTGTTAAAAAATTTATTTTTGATTTTTATTCACCTAAAGAGAATTATGTTTTTGTTTCTGACTTTTATGGTTTGTTGTATCCCCAAATGTTTCTTAATAAATGATATGTTCCTTTATATGGTTTATTTTATTTCAGAACTAAAATAAAACTTCTATATTTGAAATCTCAAAGCATTCATTACTTCATTTCTCATCATTACACCATTTCTATTATCCTCATATTCATTATTGACATCCTCTTGTATATCTTCTTCATTTTGTGAATTTATTTCTGGTAATTCCAAATTATTGTCCAATGATAAATTATGCAATACACACATGGCACGAATAAAATGTACAGCAGTTTGAATATTTCACTTTCAGATGGTATAGCTGTCTAAATTTTTGCTTGAGTAATCCAAAGCAGTGTTCAATTAAATATCTATTTTTAGAAAGAAGATAGTTATAATTTCTTTGACGACGAGTCAAATTACCCCTATATCGAAATGGAGTTAGACAATGTCTTAAGCAAGGATAACCACTGTCCCCTATAATAAAATAGTTACCACATTTTTCTTCGATTGTATTAAATAAAGGGGATGATCTGAATACACGACTGTCATGGACAGATCCTGGATATCCGACAAAAATGTCTCGAATTCTTTTATTAAGATCACATACAAGTTGTGCCTAAAATAAAAAATTAGTCTATAATGAATAATGTAAAACCAATTGTATAAAACAAAATTAATTTCAAAATTGGATAGGTATATCGTTAAAGAAATAAATTTATAATAATTAGTATGGGTACTTACTTGAATAGAATAAAAGTGTTTTCGATTTAAGTATGAATCAGGATCCTCTGGCTTATCAATTTTAATATGTGTGCCATCTACAATTCCTATAACTCCCGGAAATTCTCTGTCTCATTATCAGTAGGCCATTTTATAATCTCTGCTGACATATTTGATAAAAAGTATGTAACATTTGTTACAATTTTATGTAGAGAGCTGATGCTGATACCAAATCTGTCAGATACAACCCTATAACCAGCTGCTTCATTGCTCGAAAACCATAGATATGCCAATATTATTTTTAAGGGAACTATTTTTTCAGAGTCTCCTTGTTGGTAATGAAAGTATTGGGATGCTTCATATTTATTTGATAATTCAATAACTAGTTCCCTACTGATCCTAAAATGCGATATAAATTGCTGATCACTAAATTGAGGCACCGTTTCCTCAAAAAAATTGGCATTTTTTGGAACTCTCAAAATTCCTTCCAACTCTTCTAAAGCATCGTCACTAGAACTTAACTGCAACATCTAAAAAGTATTTACAACTATTAATTTCTTTGTACCTTTTTACAAGAAGAAAATAGTTCTGTGTTAATTAATACTACAACTACTTACCTTTTCAATTATTAAATAGATACACGATAAACCACAAAAAGTATTCCTTCTTTTAATAGGCTTGTTTGATAATTATTTAAAAGTTACAATCATAGATAAAACTTTGTTAAAATCTTAGATATTCGAAAGGTCAATTGAGGTTATAATCTATTCTGAACAAAATATCCCTCCTCTCATCCTAGGATATATCGAACGTACTATGAACGTATTCAGAACTCAATCTGCACCGCGAACACAAGATTTTTTATTAAGAGAGAGAATAATTTACTCCGCGAACACTCAAATTTTAAGTGCGCATGCGAAGTCTCTTCAAATACGTCCGGGATGTGCTCCGCGAAAATAGCTAATGTTTCGTATTCCCTAACTATTCTCAGTCTTGTCTTACTCACACAAAATAAAAGAGATCGAGAACGCTTCGATCGAACGCATCGTGTGAACGCTCCTGTCGATGTTTTATATCTTAATTGACAGTTACATGCAGGCCTGCCACATCTACGGAATTTTCCGTAGATCTCCGGAATTCAGAAGATGTCTACGGAATCTCCGAAAAGTCTCGAAAATCTACGGAATTTTCAATAACAATGATAATAATTACTATGTACTGTTATACTGTTTGCTCCGAGTTCTCTGAGTAAATTATTTCTCAAAATATTAACCACTAACAAAATACTTACTACGAAAACGAAGAGTGCGGAGAGTAGATAACCTGACATATACCAATCTGTATTTTGTGGTTGTTTAACTTACATGAATTATGAATATAACCATAACCAAAAACAGACGAAAAACTTAAAAATCTTCATTATTTAATTCCCACAAATATAAAACAAAAGAAATCCATTTATTGCAGCTTCGGCTACCGATTTTCCTATATAGTAAGTGAAAATGTGAATTAAATTTCTCGGATAGTTTTGAAAACTTCTGGCCCAAAGTATCAGTTTTTAAAAATGCAAATGATGAACTAACATTTCCTTTATTAGTAAAATTAACAAATCACATTAGAATTCTTTCTCATATTTCTGCAACAGTAGAAAGAATTTTTTCTTCAATTAATAGGTGCGACTGAGATCCCAGATCACTTCAGTTAAGGTGATCTGAGATAAAGTGATGTGAGTAAGCACCAAAAAGAACGACATGTCAATTGAACCGCGCGAACTGTCGACGCATGCGTGAATAAGAAACAAAACATATAATAATAATAATAATGTTATTGTATCCATAATTTGTAACAAAATAAAAGTAGATTATGTATGTTTATATGTCAATGGTTAAAACTATAGATTACCTTGGTTAAAACTACAAATAACCCAAGCAAATCTAATATTTGTTCATCCCCTCCACTTTATTTCCGACTCAAGTTCAACTGATTCCCCCTTACAACACATTCAACATCGGTAAAGGGGGAGGAAAAATCTCAGCTCACTTAGAGTGAGTGAAACAAAAGGAACGCTCACATTACTGATGTGAGCTGAGATTAACTGAGATCTCAGTCAAAAAGAACGCACCTATAATAAACAAAACTAGCACCAGAAACTCATTGATTATCATTGATATAATCTTTGTTGATCACCAATACCTACCCAGAGTCGACTACTCCATGCAAAAAAAAATTAAAAACAATTACAGTTGTCATAACATTGAAGCTGAAAAATTGTATATCGTCCAATAAACAAATTCAAAATTCACACAGACACGCTACTTGAGCGTTCAAGGTCATTAAGGATCAGATGTTCATAAGTTCAGATAACCCCATACTGTATGTTGAAGCTCTATTCTGGATCTACGGAAATTTCCGAACCAATCTACGGATATTTGATCAGGTGCATGTGGCAGCCCTGGTTACATGACTTAACCAAAACAAATGCATAACAAAAAAATGGAAGTTTGCCACAATATCAAGATTATTAGAGGAAGAAATCAGGACTTTCTTAGGAAAATGGCGAGAACTAATAAGCATGCAGGTAAGACAACCATATTTATGTACACTGACTAGTTTATTTCTTTAATATAAATCCAGCAATTAAAACAGTGTACAGACTATGCATTTTCACCAGATTTTCCGATTAAAATTAAAACAAGGGCCATTTATATACAGAGATATAATGATGTTCAATATTGGCTGCTAAGTATTTTATTTTCTTTTAGTTACTGTATGATGACAAACCAAAGACAAGTAAAACAAAGGAAGGTTACCGAGAAAACAATTTCCATGGAAAATACTAAAGCGGGATGGGAAAATAAATTACTGGAAGAAGGTAAACTCTACTACTTTTTATATGGAAACAACATGAGTATGGTTTCAAGTCATAGAAGATCACAAATTGTTCGGTAAGATAGACTATGATTGTTTTCGCAGAGTGTTTCGTATTATGGTCATTCTATAGTTCTAAAAAGTATTATGCTGATAATGTTTACAGCTTTTAGTTCTGTTATTTATATTTATAAGTGAAATACAGTTCAATGTTAATAGATTTAAGAATAGTTATTTATTACCCTTTCATTAAAAGAAAATAGAAAGTCTATAATACCTGTATTAATGAAATATTTATTTTTTTAACAAGATTAACTTCTCAGAGAATTTAAACCATAACAGTTTGTGAAGGTTATGAATAAAGAGGGTGAAGGATTTAAATACCTAAAACAAGTCTTTCCTTAGTTAAGTGGCGCCAAGTTAAAGGAAGGTATTTTTATAGGGCCGCAAATTAGAAAGTTGCTGGACGATACTAATTTTATAGAAAAGATTACCGCGCAAGAACTTAAGGCTTGGAACTCATTCGTAAGTGTCGTTAGAGGATTTTTGTGCAACAATATGGATGCAAACAACGAACAGCTAGTGAATGAACTTTTAGATTCCTATAAATCACTTGAGTGCCGAATGTCGTTGAAAATTCATTTTCTCCATTCCCATTTATCATTTTTTCCTGAAAATTTGGGAGCTGTCAGTGACGAGCAGGGTGAAAGGTTCCACCAAGACATCAGAACAATTGAAATTCGGTACCATGGGTGATTATATCCAGCATTATACGTTGTTAGTTAAATATCAATTATACAAATACGTAACTGTTCTGTATGTGATTTTTTGAATGTAACAAAAAAACCTTACGTGTTACAGCTTTTAACTGGCCATTTTCGTATTTAGATAGGTTCATTCTACTATAGTCTGCTATTGAGCTTTACGTTACAGCAAAAAAAAATTTTGTCTACCAGTGTCATCAGCGAAATTGGCAATAGTGGAAGGTCCTAATCTTAATAACATTCCCAGACCATCAAGATCTCGCAAACAATCTTAGAAAAATGCTAGATATGTGCAAATTACAATTGAAATCACAGAAAAGATATTATTTTCAAAAAATTAAGTTGATTGGTGCTTGCGAGGTTGACAAGCGATTTCTTGTATAATTGATAGAGTTAAACATCCCACACTTCAGGTAAGAGCGCAAGAAGGTTGATACGATTCTTCTGGCATCTTATATGGTAATCATTTGTCGACTTTGAAGTCTGAAATATTTATTCCACACAAATAGACGGTTTTTAGAATTAACAAGTTATTTTAAAACGTACCAAGCAAGCCCCTTGACGTACCTGACGAAGGAGTTTAAATTTAATTGTGGAGAAGAACAACGTAAAGCTTCCGAACCCCTTAAGACAAAGTTGACCCGTAGACCCGTTCGGCTGCTCCATTCCAAAACACAGTAATCAACATTTTTTTAGAAATTGATATTTCTATATATTTGGATATACTGTATTTGGACGCATCGTTCAACCTGGCCTGTTTGCTGATAGCTGCAATAAATTCAGAGTTATCACATACCCATAACCTAGTATCTGCACACATTTTCACCGTTCCACATTTCAAAACATAGTATATGCTTTTTCCAGACCAAAACACTGTATATATCACATGCTCCGTTTTGGCAATTTGAAATATATAAGATTACGTCGGACAGCAAATAGTAAACACAGTATATGAACAGTTACTGTGTTGTGAGGATTCAAGGCTGAATAAAAAATTCAAACGTTTCAGTGTTTACCATTTTTAAGATGCAGTGCTGTGTCAGTTGTTATTACCCTGCGAAGCTGAGTGGTTTTATACCTGTTGTGTGCTACGTAGTTCTGTTCTTCGGTTTGTTCTGAATTTCGTAGTGAAACAAACGACTAATAAATAATTATGAATCGTGGAAGATTGATGGTGGACATGTGCTTGAATAAGCAGTAAGTAAAGCTAAATGACTTGAAATTCATTTATGTCTTAGAAACAATTTCATAACCTCAATTTTTGGTTACGTACGGTCATTTAAAGTAAATTTAAATATGGTTCAATAATAATTTTCAGATATATATTTCTATGAGCTGACTATGAACATAGTGTGAAGTAGTGTTACGTTAACACAATAATAATAATAATAATAATAATAATAATAATAATAATAATAATAATAATAATAATAATAATAAGCGCACGAACTAAAGGATGCTTATCAATTAGAACACGTAACCATACATCCGCTGGTTATCTCAACCACTGGCCTCGTTGAAGTACATTTACAAAACGAGTTAAAGAAACTGAAATTGGAAAATGTTGATAAGAACATAATTACCGCCCAACAAGCAGCTATATTGGGAACATGCCGAACCGTCCGACGAGTGCTCACACATGACTAGGCTGCTGAAACCTTGAGAATCCCAGCCTGGACATGCCAATCCTCCACTAACAAGTGTGATATAATAAAAAAAAAAAAAAAAAAAAAAAATAATTATAATAATAATAAACGTATTATCATATTAATCTCGTTTTTTTTCCAAATTTAATTGTAGTTTATTGTTTGTCAGAGCAAGATAGTATATTGGTAAATATGACCTGGATAAAGAGATGAGTGTTACGGAGTCGGCCCTGATAGAAAACTACACAACGTGTTTTTAAAATCAGCTCCGAGAAATTCGTACATCATAGTGAAATATCATAAATAATTTAAAAAAAAACAGTATACAAGTGATCACAACTACATAGTGAATGACACGGACTAACAAAGTAAGCCTAAATTTGCTTTTTTATTAAGAAATTGTGTTATATTTCAACTTAAACACATTCATTCAATAACAATTAAAACCGGTATCGTACCATTTATCAGCCTTATCAGTTGGGTCCGATGCGGGACAGAGCCGTATTCAGGCAAAACGAACCTTAGCGGAACATGGAAACCGACAATATTATAACCAGCGACAACATCAATAATCAGTCACCTTTATCTCAACATGTACCTTCAGCTCAACACTCAATTCCAACTCAACATTCAACGATACCAAAACAACAAGTCCTACCTCATCCTCCACCTTCATCTCAACCTTCGTACTCCAAAGTAGCTAGCCAACCTCAACAACCTACCATACCCACTTTCCCATCTAAACTTCAAGCCATCGTTTTTAGTTCTCTAAACAATATTAAATTAGAAGAATATCTCCTGGCTATTGGCTCCACGATAAGTCCGAAAAACATATTATTCACATCTAGAATCTCAAACAATCGGATATGTATTTACCTCTCAAGTAAGGAAATCGTAGATGATTTTATCATTAAACATGATGGGCGCATAAAGATCAATAACGAAGTAATACAAGCACGCAGACTTATCACACCAAACGAAAGGCTACTTTTATCCAATGTATGTCCCACCATTCCACACGACGTACTACAGAGGGAACTTCAACAACTCGGCTTCAAGCTGTCTTCTGCAATTTCCTTTTTAAGAATAGGCACCACCAACCCCGACTATAAACACATATTCAGTTTCAGGAGGCAAGTGTATACATTGTGCCTCCCACAATTCCAATACCAGACTCAGTTTTGATAAATTATGATGACACCACATACCGTATTTTTCTCGCTGTAGATAATTTGTGTTATCATTGCAAACAACATGGTCACTTATCTAGCACTTGCACTTCAAAGTTGCCTCCCCAACCAACAGACGACACTTCTTCACCAAACTCAACAACTACAACCAGTCAATCTACTCTAAACTCAGTAAACGAGCAAAGCGCTGAGCCACTAACAGATATATCTTCAATTTCAACCACCATGCCCATCGAAGCAAATATAACAACAGCTACCACAGCTTCGAATATCACTCACCTTGCTGAAACACATGGCATCAAAAGATCCCTAGAAATAATATCAAATTCTCCACAAACATCGCCGGCTACTGACATCGAAAACCCAAAAAATAAAGCAGCTTCGAAAAGAAATATTACCGAAATTATAACACCTCCTTCCGATACTACAACATCTTACACAAGCTTCAGTAAACCAGATGCAAAACTCAAAAAACGAAATCCACTTCTAAATCAACTATCATACTGGAAAATCAAATGGCACCTATCAAAGAATTATTCGACAATGAAACTCAAATAATATCTTTCGAACAAACAATCGACTTTTGGAGAACGTACAAGGATCAGTGGACCCTCTCAGTACAGCAAAAGATTATACCTCTGATATACTAGAACTATTACAACTCTTAACCAAAATACATTCATATACCTCTGACCGCCAAATAAAGACCAAATGCACTGAAACAAAAAAGAGAATTATGAAACAACTGAAGCTTTTAAAATCAGGTGAAGATGCCGAATCTGACGTTTCCCTTGCCACATCTCAGGAATCCCTAACAGAACTTGCATAATATTATCTTCAATTTATTGCAATGGAACATAAATGGGTTTTACACCCATTATGAAATGCTTAAAATACTTATACACGAAACTTCACCATCAATTATTTGTCTTCAAGAAACTAATTTCAAAGGAACACACAATCACAACTTCAACAATTATTCCAGTTTTTACAGAAACAGAAACAACGCGGGAAAAGCAAGCGGAGGTGTAGCCATCTTTGTAAATACTTCATACGAAGCACACAATATAACACTTAATACAAACTTAGAAGCAATAGCAATTTCTATCAAAATTCCTCAAACAATTAATATCTGCAACATATATATCCCTCCTGATCAAAAGTAATTACCTCACAAGACATCACTAACATTTTGTCATAAGTTCCATCACCTCTAATTTTACTGGGTGATTTTAATAGCCACAATCCTATTTGGGGATCAACAGGTTTTAACGCAAAAGGCAGAACAATCGGAAACATCCTAGATGCACATAATCTAAATATTTTAAATGACGGTAGGCCTACAAGAGTTAATGTTCACACAAGCACGAAATCAGCAATCTATTGATCAATATGCCATCCAACTATCTCACCTCTAATTTCCTGGGACACTATACCATATTTATATGGAAGCGACCATTATCCAATCAAAATTACGATGTCCGATCAAAACTCCGTCACTACATACCCTACTGTTTCAAAATGGAAAATAAAACATGCTGATTGGCCAAATTTCAGTAATTACATTGAAGAAAACGTCGCTCTACTTCCCGTTAATCTAGAAAACGATAACATCGACAACATTTTGAACTCATTCACAAAAATTATCACCGATGCAGCAGAAAAATTTATAGGAAAAACAAAGGCACTAAAAAACATACACCATTGCCGTGGTGGAATACTGAATGCGATAAAGCTATTAAACAATACAAAGCGTCATTTAATAAATTAAAACGAAATAAATCACTGGGGAACCTAGTAGACTATAAGAGAAGAAGAGCCCAAGCAAGATACATCACAAAGAATGCTAGAAAAAACTCCTGGAAAGCGTTCACATCCAACATAAACAGCTCTACACCTTTAAGTACCGTGTGGCAAAATCTAAGAAAAATATTAGGAAAAAACAAATTTACAAAAATTCCTTTTATAGCTCATAACAATAGCACAGTCTCAAATAACGAAGACATGACCGAATTATTTGCAACGTATTTTGAGCACAACTCGACCAACTCAAACTACTCACAAGAATTACTGGAATTTAAAACTACTAAAGAATCCGAATTCTTAGATTACGATGACCATGACAACAACATACTTAATATCCCGTTAACTATAGACGAACTTAATTTTTCCTTAGACACAACCAAAAATTCTGCCCCAGGACCTGATAATATTCCATTAATCTTTCTCCAAAAACTCCCTCATATTGCCAAGTCATACCTTCTCCAAATATTCAACCTAATCTGGACAAAAAATATTTTCCCATTCACGTGGTCACAGGCAATCGTCATACCCATACCAAAGGCAAACTACCCAAGAACTAAGTTAACTTCATACCGACCAATGTCTCTTACCAACGCACTAAGCAAAATAATGGAAAAAATCATAAACAAAAGACTATTGTGGACATTAGAAGACAGAAACCTTTTAATACAAGAACAAAGCGGTTTCCGTCAAAACAGGTCAACATTAGACAATCTCATTGATTTGGAATCCGAAATCCACGAATCTTTCGCAAATAAACAAGATTGCCTTGCAGTTTTCATCGATATCACAAAAGCCTTCGATACAGCGTGGCGTCATGGCATTATCAAAACTCTTCATTCATGGGGCATCAAAGGAAACATCCTAAAATTCATACAAAATTTTCTTAATAATCGTTTCTTTCGTGTCCGTACCAATAACACAACTTCAACTCTAAAACAACAAACTAACGGGACTCCCCAAGGATCAGTCATTAGTTCAACACTTTTCCTGATCGCGGTCAACGACATATTAAACCATCATTCCAAACTAGTCAAAGGCAGGTTATATGCTGACGATTTGGTAATATTCTCCAAAGGTAAGAACATCGACTCAATTCAGAAACACATCCAAGAAACATTAAACCAACTTCAAAACTGGTCTAAACTCACGGGACTGCAATTTTCAACAGAGAAGACCAAATGCATATTATTTTCTAGAAAACACAATCCTGTGTCTCCTGAACTCAAACTTAACAACATTTCCCTAAACTATGTCGATAACATCAGATTTCTTGGAATGATTGTTGACAAAAAACTCAGCTGGAAGAAACACATACTACATATTAAAAAATCATGCCAAAACGGTATAAACCTTATGAAAACATTCTCAAGCAAATCCTGGGGATCTGACTATACCTGTCTAATGCACATATATAAAACACTCATTCGCTCAAATATAGACTACGGCTCTATAGTATACGCAACAGCTAAAAAAACTACTCTAAACCGACTCGAAACCATTCAAAACACAGCACTAAGAATAGCAACAGGAGCATTCTGTTCAAGTCCAATAGAAAGCCTACAGTGCGAAACCGGGGAACCTTCTCTACAACTCCGGAGAAAATACCTTGCCGCTTCATACGCACTATCCATCAGCACAAACCAGCAGAATCCAGTCTACATTAACATACTGACCAAGCACTACAAAACTTTACATTCGGCAAATATTAAAACAGACCCACCATTCTATGCAAGAGCTAGTAAAATTCTCACAGAACTCCAAATCAAACGTCCCCGCTTCCTTTTCAACAAAATTAAAACTTCTCCTCCATGGTAGATCAACATCCCTCCCAGCGCCACTTCACTGTGCAAATTTAACAAATTAGAAACCCCCCATACCCTAATTAGGAAAACATTTGCCTCCATACTTGACAAATATCCACAATTTCACCTCGCATATACAGACGCATCCAAAACCTCTGATGGCGTAGGCGCGGCAGTGATCATGCAAAACAGTACACTACAATTCAAGTTACCCGAAATAAGCAGCGTCTGCACTGGAGAACTATACGCCATTCTTCAAGCACTTACTCACATAAAAACAAAAAATACTTCAAGATCCCTCATAATAACAGACTCCTTAACTCAATCCATATTATCAATCAACTTTATCCCACATATCCAATAGCCCTCCAAATTAAAGTCGAATTATCGCAGTTGCAACATTCCAATAACTTTGTGGAAATACTTTGGGTTCCTTCTCATACTGGCCTTCAAGGAAACGAAGAAGCCGACCGCAAATCACGACAAGCAGCAATTAGTGAAACCGTGAGTGAAGTGCAAACGGTGGTGTATAACGACATAAAACCGCTACTTAAATCAAAAGTGCTAAAATTGTGGCAAATCGAGTGGCAATCGTCCCAATCGAAACTACGCGACGTGAAACCGGAAGTGAAACCTCGAGCGCAGCCAATAAACAAAAGATCGCTTCAAGTTAAACTGACTAGGTTACGAATAGGCCACACCAAACTTACTCATAGTTACTTAATTACTAAAAGTGAACCCACAAAATGTGAATTATGCAAGATCCAGCTTACTGTCAAACATTTAATAACCGATTGCCCAAAATTCCAACAATCAAGACAAGATAACAACCTCAGCAACAATTTAGACCAAGTTCTTGGCCAAAACTGTAATACACAGAACCTTTTTAAATATATAAGTGACATTAACATATTAACTAAACTATAAACAACCCATATTTGTGTCGCTAATTACCCCAGTGCTAGATGCGACTTGCTTGTAAATAAAAAAAAGGAGTGTTACTAACTTTAGTCACGATAGTATTGCCGATCCCGATTTTGATTCTGAAACCAACAACAATTCCAATAATATATTACGGAGTCTTGACAGTTCATTGGAGTCTGTGGAAGAAACAATCAAGGACTTATCTCAAATGGATAACCCAGTTAATGAAACAGCATCCACTTCAACTAGCTTACAGCCTCCCATTAAAAGCCAAAAATATAAACGGTTAACGAAAAATGAAAAAGTTGCCCGCGACAAAGAAAAGTATCCGATTAAACTTTCATGTTCAGAAAAATGTATTAAAAAATGTGGTTCCACATTCTCTGAAGAAGAACGATTTCGGATTTGGGAAGAATACTGGTTGTTGGATTACAGTTCACGCCGTAAATGTCCAAATGGTGCCTGTAATGAGAAGAACTGTCCAAGCTCAACCTGGCAAAGGCTTCGCAAAAAACGAAAGTCGAAAAATTTTCTTTCCAAAAGAAAATAAAAGTAGATGCGTTTGTCGCAAGTTTTTTTTAAATACCCTTGGATATTCCAACGATTCTGTTATAACGGAATTATGCAACGCGATGAAAAAAATTTCTTTGCTGGCAGCTGTAAGAGAAAATATGGGTACCACAGAAATTATAAGCGAAAACGAGAAAGAACTATCATCATGAATCACATTAAAAAATTCAAGCCTTGTATTACTCACTATCGACGTCACAATGCACCTAATATGAGATATTTATCAAGAGACTTAACAGTACAATCCATGTTTGATGATTTTGAACGTGAACATCCCGGTTTCTGTAAAATTGAACTTTACAGGAAGACCATAAAATAAATGCATATTTCTTTATGCATGCCCAAATCTGACGTTTGTGTAGAATGCGTAACTTACAAGAATAAGTCACAGGCCAAAGATGTTGAAGAACTGACTTTTGTGAATGAAGAGGAATGGAATACACACAAAAATAAAGCTAACAAAGCCACTGACAAATACAACGAAGATGATATGATACCTGACAATCAAACGTCAGAATATATTCAATGGATTTGCAAAAGGTGATCTTAATTCCTAACATGCCCTCCGTGAAAGATAGTCATTTTATAAGCCGCCTCACAGCATTCAGTTTGACATTTGCTTCGTTAAAAAAAAGTCTTCGTTCAAAAATTATTGCTCGATGTGGCATGAAGGTTTAGCAGGACGCGATGGTAACCATATTGTTGATGCCATTTTTGGAGTTTTCGAGGAAGAACGAGATGTCAAAGAGTTCATTAGTCAGATAATTGTACAAGGCAGAATAAAAATTGGATACTTTATACGTCGTTAGATTAGTTGGTAAATCAAGAAAACGGACCTGATTGTGTGACTTTCCGTTATCTCACAAAGGGTCACACTCATATGAGCGCCGATGGCATTCACGGGAATATCGAAACCAAAATTGACAAGATTGGTAATATATATGATTACAATGATCTTAAAGAGGCGGTAATGTCTTCCAGAAAAGGTCTTCAAGTTCTAGATGTAAATGTTTTCCACAAGTGGGAAAAGAAGAGAAGGCAAGTCCTCAAAAGTGCCAAATAATCCGATTCCTTGAGAGGTTTTTTGTTGAATCCTATAGTTGAAGTATGCTTCAAGAAAGGGAAAAGAAGCTTGGATTATAAAATATTTGAATTAGATTTAAAATCTAATTCAAATAATTTTCTTTATAAGAAATTAGAAATTGCCAATTTAATCAAAAATATTGAACCTTCAAAAGTTAAACGTCAAACAAAAAATGACATTTCAGTTTTAAGCGCAATAAAAAAAAGATTGGGAATAATAACCTAACAGTTACAAAATCTGATAATGGGAACGCTACTGTCATTTTGACAACTGAAAATTACAATTCCAAAATATATAACTTTATAGAATCCAGCGATGTAAAAGTTCTTAAAGCAGACCCAACAAAGAAGTTTTCTAATAATGTAAGAGATATTGTTAATAATTCAAATTATCTTTTAAATGATTACGAAAAGAGGTCTATCATACATAAGAATCCTCATTGTCCACAATTATATGGAACAGTTAAATTACATAAAATAACGAAACCAATTAGACCTGTAGTCTCTTATGTTAATGCTCCTAATAATATATTGGCAAAAAAGCTCAACAATATACTCAATACTTACGGATATGAATCTCAGTACTCAATTAGAAATTCAATAGAACTAATCAAAAAGTTGAAAGCAATCCACTTACAAGATAACTATAAACTCATATCGTTCGGTGTAACTAACATGTTTACTAAAATTCCTCCTAAAGAATGTCTAATACTTGTAAGAAAATTACTAGAAGATAAAAATATTAATCCAAGAATAATATCAGATATACTTAATTTATTTGATGTATGCATTAATCAGAATTATTTCACTTTTGACAATAAGATATATATTCAAAATGAAGGTTTACCAATGGGAAGCCCTATATCGCCTATTTTGGCAAACATTTTTATGGACAATTTAGAAAGAAAGATCTTTGAAAGTAATATTTCGAAAAATATTTTATTTTGGTATAGATACGTAGATGACATATTAGCTTGTTTTATGGGTAGTGAACGACAATTAGATGTATTTTTCAACCACATCAATAATTTACACCCGAAAATTAAATTTACATTAGAAATTGAAGAAAATAGCTCAATCAATGTTCTTGTCACACAGACTAGCAGCATGTAATTCAATGATACATAGAGCTTTTTCAGTTCCTATGAACAAATGTAATTTTGATAGAGAGATTAATACAATTAGACGAATAGCAACATCTAACGGTTATCCATTAGATATGATAAATAAGCTAATTAGTAAAAAAGAGGAAAAAGTGGCATTACAACTAATATATCCTAAACAAGCTGATGAAATTAAAACTTATAAAACCATCACATATGCAGGAAATATTTCTAATAATATTTCAAAGATAATATCTTCAGCAACGAATACAACAATTTCTTTTAAAACAGAAAGTAACGTTAGTACAAAATTGTTAAATGTAAAAACAAAAATACCACTATTAAAGAAGTCAGGTATATATAAACTCAAATGTCCAGAATGTAATGCTGTCTATTTGGGTCAGACCCTTAGGAATTTTGGAATACGATACAGTGAGCACTTACGAGCATACAGATTAAAACAACCAGATAAATTCCACTACGCAAAACATCTACTTGACACCAATCATTCATTGACACCTAACACAAAACTAGAAGTACTGCATATTTGTGAAAAGAAACAAGAACTGGATATCCTTGAAGAACTGGAAATTAGAAGACATTTAAGAAACCCACAATATGAAGTTGTCAATGAACAGTTAAATCTAGGGAATTCTCCACTAATAAACTGTCTTCTTAAGTGATAATTGTAAAGATCAGCAGATATAGTTTTCCTGGTTTTCTATATCATTGCACAGTTATACTGATCTTAATTGGAAAAATGATATCCAGGATATCACCATAGGGCTAATAATATTTAAGCTTCAATATTTGTAATATCACATCTTCTTCTTTTTTCTATAAACATATATTAAGCCAATCACAAGTTAGGTTACTTCTTGGTCTAGCCAAATATAACTACTAAACATCAGGTAGGCATAAAATGAAATGTAACTTCTGTCATTCTGACGATGATATTGATTTATCGAAACAATTGTCAATTTTTTAGAATTTTCAATAACTTGTATTATATTGTGGAATTAACTAGAGACCTTGAGTTTCATTTAAAAACACTAATCTGGTATATACAGTGTTTTGGTCTGGAAAAAGCATATACTATGTTTTGAAATGTGGAACGGAGAAAATTTGTGCAGATACCAGGTTATGGGTATGTGATAACTCTGAATCTATTGCAGCTATCAGCAAACAGGCCAGGTTGAAGATGCGTCCAAACACAGTATATCCAAATATATAGAAATATCAATTTCTAAAAAAATGTTGGTTACTGTGTTTTGGAATGGAGCAGCCGAGGTTTGTCAGCGTACTTACGTGGATACTGGAAGCATGGCCGACTGTAGAAAATATCCACTACCTTATTTTTGCCCCAGTGGGACGCCTAGGTTCTAAGAAGGCTGATCATAAATTAGTCACAGAAGGAATTTACTGGTACAAATAGTTAGTAATTTTTAAGAGGCACAAAAGAGATATTTCAAATTTTGTAATTCATTCAATAAAAAGTCGTTCACGGGAACAGTTTGTATTATTTAAAAATCGGTTTTTATTACAATTCCCATTCAGTATTTTCCGAACTAATTGTATTAATCATATACATACACATGTTCCGGAGCACATACTGTAACTGGGAGGCTTAGTGACAGCATCCACCAAAGGGGTTGATGGCGTTTTTGAAGACGTGGTCCCTGTATCCAATAAAGGAGGCTGATCACCATCACCAACATTTTGTGATCCTGGACAACATAACCACGATCTTCTTGGCAAATCTCCAGTGTACGGTTCATCGTAAGTGCGTTCCTCTACAAAGCGATCACTTTTGCTGATGGTGTACAAGTGCCCGAAACTGAGATCTCTACAATAAAATTTCAAGTTAAAAAATTTATTCATTTGTGAAATTATGAAAACCTGAAGAGCTATTATAGTATTTTATATTACTCCAGACACTCTATATGATTACGTTCCAGTATCTACAATGAATAAGATATGATTTCACTTCACTTTTCGACTAATGAATAAGCGAATGCATGGTAGAAAGTATGACTTGAAATTAGTAAATTTTAACTTTTATGAACTTATATTTGCTCTAGTTATTTAGTGACATATGCTCAATAAGATAATGAGAACATTTTAGGACACAAATAATGAATACACTGCCAAGTGAAACTCGGTAGTAGTAATTGATGTGTGGTATTATGTGGCTTCACGATCAAACCTTTAAGGGCCGACCCTAGAACTGGAGTAGACGCCAAAAAAATGGACTCCTGGGATTATCACAAGCTTTGGAATGGTGCATATTATAAGGCATAAGACGTCACTCACACCAAGCTAGGGCTGTCCGACGGATATAAATATCCCATGATTTTATAATTTAATGTTTCACATCAAGCAGTTAAGATTATACGGAATTTTTTCATAAAATTGCAGTCAGGTGTACACGTGCTTGGGTTGTCTTGTTGGGACTTTTTATCAATATCTTACCAGCGGTGCAACAGATTAATATATTATCCAGGGGTAGAGTAAATTTTGATAGATTCCCCAGTTTTCGAGAGCCTCATGGAAAATTGGAAAACGAAGGTCTTCAGTAGAATTAAATACGAGTATCTGCCAGGTTTATATCTGAAGGACACTGAAAACAATCAAAAGTGTTGCGAAGATCATTAAGTCAAGGTTATTTAGACAAATTAAAAATATTTGGAGACAATCCTCTCCTCGAATTTGAACACAATAATAGGGTAATCAGTATTTTATTTTAGTCACAGTACTCTCCAAACCTGTTGGTATAGAGAATAACTTGTACTGTATGCGCATTTGTACTAATTTTCCATAGTTAATTAGCGCTTGCTCTGATGTATCTTTTGATTATGGAAACCCATAAATGTTCAATGAAGTTAAATGGACTTTTTGTCGATCACGGTACAACATTGCATTTAATTATTGCCAATGGAATGAACTGGAGCATTATCCTGTAATAAAAATCATTTATTTTAATCATTTGGAAGTGGAATTTAATCAATCATATGAAAAACAATTTCAGTTTGTTTAAAAGATACAACTATTTTTTTAATTAAAACTCAAGTTCAAACTTCTGAAATACTATTAAATACAAATAACAGCTCTTCGAATGAGAAACTTGCTTAATGTCTTCTTGGTTTTCTCTTATACGTCAGCTGAAACAATTACCGGTTCGATTTTATCACATAACTAATTCTCAGACTACACACAGACAACAATGTAATTGACAATTGTAGTTTCCTAATGTTAAAACTGGTGAAATTAAACAGAATCTGTGACAATCTGTCCAATAAATGAACAATGAATATAAAACATAATAGGTAAGTATTAGACGTTGTGTAGAAAATAAATTATTTTTTCTTGAATTAAAAAAATTCTGAGAATATAACATACCTATATTTGTGGAAGCAATATTCTTACTTTTTTCGACTTTAGAATATACATTTATGAAGAATACAAAAACATTTTTCTGTATAATACGTTACAATGACTAAGTCGGTTTGCTGCACGTGCCTGCTGGTCTTGGTTAATTCTATTGAAAGTTTCCTGTAGAATATTATTCATTGTTCGTCTCAATACGTTTTTTAATACATCAGACAAGTGAATCGCATAGTGCGAAGCCTGTTCGAATACGTAGTCCACCCGTCCACTTGATTAAATTAGGTCAAAATATCTTCAAGCATAGACTGCAATAATGTGCAGACATGCTATCTTGTTTGTACAGAACTTACTAAATTCCCTGAAGTATTATTTTTCCCTACGGGATGAATTAATCGATCTATTGGATGGTAACTAACGTTATTGGACTTTCGAATTAAAAGCAAAGAAAATAAATAACATTCCGCTAAAAATCATCCAAATAGTTCAGAAAGAGCTTATTGATTGACTGGAACACGGCCAGGAAAAAGAAGTGATACAGTAAAACAATTAACTTTCGAGGTTATTTGTTATTATTGTATCATGAAGTCTTTGAAAATACTAAGTTCAAAATAATAATATATATGCAAGTAATAAATAGTAAATATCAACAATTTTTGAAATTAGCTATGAATATGAAATCCAGGAGAGAAGAAATTTAAATTGAGAATACATGACTTCATAATTACACGAGTAATGACGCTATAACTGACTTATATTTCGATACGTTTAATGGTTTAAAATTAAAATCAGCTAGATTGAGTATCCTTTCCAAATTTCGATAATGTCAAAAAAATAGGGAAGATACTGAATATCATTGGACATACAATCATGTGAGGTGACTAAAATAGTCAAGACTCTTCAATTATAGAGTATGACTAAACATTACAAGTATGTTTTTGTCTAGTTCAAGGTAATATCAAAATAGTATAAAATGGTATTTATAAAAGATTCATAGCTCCGAACACAATGGACAGAGAGTTCATTAGGTTTTATATGTTTAACGATGAAATAAAACAATATAGTTTGTTTAAATCTTCATATATTTGAACTAATGTTCAATTTAAACTTGTTGACGCGTTTCACTAACACAGTAGCTTTGTCAAAACGAATGAAGGTAAAATATGAAAAAAATAAAAATGTCTTAATATATACAGTGCTAAATCTATTTACTAAGGTTAACAATGGTATTAAAAGATATCACCTGGAAATTCATTCACTACAAACATTCCTAAGCTATCTTCTAGGTAAAGAGGTTCAATAAAGGAGACTGATTGATATCTATTTGGTCGTTAAGGAGATTACCTGAATATTTATTTTTGTTAATCTCTAGGACTTCTAATAAATTTAAACTAAAGGATTTACCGACTACATGGAGAATTTCAAAATTTGGGTCGAAAATGTGTTGGTTTTCTAATAAATGATTTGAATAGTTAGAATCTAATTTTTTGTTGTCATAGCTACGTTTGTGTTCCGAAATTCTAGTTTTAAAATTTCTAAAAGTTCTACCGATATACATTTTATCACAATTGCCATTACCACATTTTAATTTATAAACTCCTGATTTGTTTAATTTTGAAGATTTAGATTTATTATTTTTAATGAATTTGGATAAATTGTTATCAGTTTTAAAGGAAATATTCATGTCTAAAGTTTCTAAAAATGATTTAATTTTTAAGGATGGTGTTCCAAAGTATGTTAAGCTTTTAAATTGTCTATTATTTTTATCTGAAGGGAATACTTGTTCTAAAGTCTGTTTTTTTATCTTTTTATTTATGATATTGTCAATTAAATTTGGATCGTAATTATTATTAACTGCTATTTGTTTTATGATATTTAATTCTTTGATATAATTATTAATATTTAATGGGACTGTTAAGAGTCTGTGTATCATACTATTGAAAGCTGCTAGTTTATGACTGAATGGGTGGACCGAACTATTATGAATTGTAATATCTGTATGTGATGGTTTATGAAATATAGAAAAATCATGTTTATTATTTATATTTGAAATTGTAAGGTCTAGAAAGTTTATAGACTTATTTTGTTCAAGTTCTACGGTAAATTTGATATTATTGTGAGTCGAGTTTATGTAAGTAATGAAGCTCTCTAATTGTCTATTTGTACCGATGAAGCTAGCTAAAATGTCGTCCACATATCGGTGCCAGTACATAAATTTTTTACTAAGGGGGTGTTCATGAATTATTTTTTCTATATTATCCATGAATATTTCTGCTAGTAGGGGGCTGAGAAGGTTGCCCATAATCAAACCATCTTTACTGCTATAAACCTCTCCATTGAAATGAAAATAATTTTGATTCAAACACACTTTTAATAAAGTAATGATATCAGAGTGAATTATAGGATTAACATTATTGTATGTGAGCAAGTTATCAACAAGAGTTATAGTTTCTTTAGGAGGTATACTAGGGAATAGATTTGTTACATCGAACGATATGAATTTATAATTATGGGGTAGTATTATATCTTGAATATTATTAATTAATTCCGTTGAGTTTTTAACTGAAAATCGAGGTATGAATGAACAATATTTAGAAATGACATCTATGAGAATCTTTGAAATTTTGAATGAAGGTGCTGTGAAATAAGAAACAACTGGCCTGATAGGGTACCCCTCTTTATGGAGTTTAATTAATGAATAAAGTTCAGGGTGTTGCGGATTGGGTAAAAATAATTTATATTTTTCTTTATCGTTAATTATTGATTTTACGTTATCTACTGCTAATTTTATTTCTCTCTGAAATTTATTAGTTGGGTCTTTTTTAAGGGTCTCAAAATTGCTTGCCTGAATAAAATTGTTGGTTTTTAATATATTAAGACATTTTTATATTTTACCTTCATTCGTTTTGACAAAGCTACTGTGTTAGTGAAACGCGTCAACAAGTTTAAATTGAACATTAGTTCAAATATATGAAGATTTAAACAAACTATATTGTTTTATTTCATCGTTCAGTATGGATCTTCATCAAGTAAAAGCCTCATCTATTCAATTTTTATATGTTTCTCTATATTATCTACCATCAATGGTAGGAAGATATAATATTCATTTGTTACGAAAATCTTTTACAAATTGTCAACTGCAGAGTAATTCCAACATACTATTATAATACCTGCGATTTGAATTTGAACGGTCAAAACCATTTTCAGTTAAGCAGGTTCTCAGAAAATTATAGAGATTACAGGGATACAGGGAACTTCTACATATTTCATGTACGGAAATAATTTATATAAGCAATTGGAGGGTTGCGCAATGGGATCATCTATTTCTTGTGTTATTGCGCAAATAGTAATAGAGGACCTCGAAACAACTGTCCTCTCAAAAATTGATTTTGAAATCCCCTTTTTCTTTATATATGTGGATGATTGTATCACTGCTATTCCAGAACAACAGGTTAATAATATTAAAAAATTCAATTCATATCATGAAAAACTTCAATTTACCATCGAAAATGAACAAGATGGTAAAATAAACTTCCTTGATGTCACTCTACACCACATTAGTAATAATATTAGGACTGAATGATATACCAAGGACACTTGGTCATCTAGGTACCTTAATTTTAATTCACATCATCCAATCAATCAAAAAAAATCTGTTGTTATTGGACTGGCTGACCGTGCAATTCAACTATCAGACCCGGAATACAGAGGTGATGATATCACCAAAGCCAAAGAAGCCTTAAACCTTAATAGCTACCCTTCAGAATTTGTTAACAAATTATTTAAAAAACGTATAAATAAATTCTATAATTCAATGGAAAATATAAAACAAAGTATTAATATTAATAAAAAATGCTATTCATAAACGGATTATCGCAACAAATGCAAGGGCTCTTTGTTAAACACAATATTACCATATGCCATAAATTAAATAAAACGCTCTCCAACAATTTTTCAAAATTAAAATGATAAACGCCGAAAAATAAAAAAAGTAAAATAATTTATCAAATTCCGACTGTAATGGTGTTTACATTGGACAAACAAGCCAGTATTTGGAAAATCGGATAAAAGGTCATAAATATGACAAAAAAATATAACAGCTCCAACTTTCCACGAAAACTCAAAAAAACACATTTAATTGTGGAAATATAAAAATTATAAGGTCGGAACAAAGTACAAAAAAGAAAAAATTATTGACTTAATATATACCTGCAGAAGTATATGCATTGTGTTTATCTTTGAAAGACAATAAAACTCCAGGTCCTGACAATATAAAAAATGAGTATGTTAAATCATCAGCAAACTGTATCTCTACACCGTTGTGTAAAATATTCAATATGTGTTTTCAGACGGGTACAATACCTCAACACTTCAAAAATGCGGTGATTAAACCGGTATATAAAGGTGGAAAAAAGACTGAAATGGCGAATTATAGACCTATATCGCTAACCTCAGTTTTTGCAAAACTTCTTGAGAAGTTAATTAAGGGACGGTTGGTCTCATATTTAGATAAATTTAATGTAATATCTGAGTCACAATTTGGATTTCGAGAAAACAGGAGCACTCAAGATGCTATTTCGAAGTTGGTATCACGTATCTATAACGCAGTTGATAGTAAAAAACTGTTTGGGTGTATTTATTGATCTAGCAAAGGCCTTTGACACACTAAGTCATGATATTTTGCTGCAAAAACTTGAACACTTGGGAATTAGAGGTGTGGTTCTGGATTTGTTCAAAAATTTTCTTTACAACAGAAAACAACGTGTTATACTGGATGGTGTCATGAGCTCAGAAGAGACGGCAACGTGTGGAGTTCCACAGGGTACCGTTCTTGGTCCAATTTTGTTTTTAATCTATATCAACCCATTACTACAAATGACTACCACGGGGGAATGCATTTCGTTTGCCGATGACACTGTCTTGTTGTATACGGCCGATTCTTGGAGTCAAGTCAAAGAAATAGCAGAAGGGGACCTAAAAAATATTACAAGTTGGTTTAGGACAAATTTACTTACTGTTAATGTAACTAGAACTAAAGTCATATCTTTTACCTCGTACAAGCAGGCAGTACCAAACCGTTCTATAGAAATTGAAAATGAAAGTGTACAGTTGGTATCATCAGTAAAGTACTTGGGTATATTTTTGGATTCTCATTTAAAATGGGATGTTCATGTGGATAATTTGAAAAATAAAATTAGAACCTTATTCCATAAATTTTATTTGTGTCGCCAAATACTATCGTTGAACAAACTAAAATCATTGTACTGCGCATTGGTTGAATCTCTATTAATGTATGGTATAATAGGTTGGGGAGGTATTAGGAAAATTAAAATGCAATCTGTAGAGGTAGCTCAAAAAACAATCCTTAAAATTATGTACTTTAAAAAAAGAACTTACTCTACTGAAAGTTTATACAATGACCTTCAAATAATGGATATTAGATAGCTGTATGCAAAAACAATTACAATTTATTTGTTTAAAAACAAGCATTATTTTCAAAACATATTACATCCTTACCAAACAAGGGCAATTTATTCGGATAATTTGACGATTCCTAGACCTCAGAAAGAAATTGGAAAAAGAAGCTTCGCTTACCTTGCACCTCACGTATATAATAAAATTCCGGAAAATATTCGATGCATAAGAAATAGAATCAGATTAAAAAAAGAAATAAATAGATGGATACTTGCATGCGGTAGAGGCTTCTTTCATAACATAATTAATCCTGATCTTGTGATCTAATCTTGTTCCTGAAGTATGTGTTCCATGTCATATGCTAAAGTTTAGTGCTATTTGTGTTATTTTTATAATTGTCTCTTTTTTGTTAATGAAATTGTACTTGCCTCCTAATTACGTATTTGTCCCACTTGTATACGTGTGTGAGAATGAAAATGTAACCATAGACAGGTTTCACTCTGAACCTATTTGGTAATCATTTTTATTTTGCATAATACTTCATAGATATTTTGTATAAACATATTTGGCAAAATAAAGTTTATATTATATATATATATATATATATATATATATTATAATTATATTTTTATTTTATATGAATGAATGTTGTTGGTTCGGCAAGTTCAGGTTAAACACAAAACAAATCGGGGCACGAGAAACTCCTTACTCCCTTTGAGTTCTGGCTTAAATTTTTATTCTATATCTTGACATAACATTCTTAAGTATTTTATAATTTCTTTTATATATCGTTCTGCTGGATTAGATCTTGGTTTTCGTATACTCGTGAATTGTAATTTTATTTGTTTATCGTCACAGTATTGTTTTAATTTTCTATTCTCAAAGTATGTTGCATGATCAAGTATCACTTTCTCTGGTATTCCAATTTTTTCTAGGTACACTTTAAAACAATCAATCACGACTTTAGCATTTGTCCGCTTACATGGAAATATTTTCACATATTTGCTGTGCACATCAACCATCACCAATAAATGCTTATTACCCATTGTGCTTTTAATTAGATTTCCTATAAAATCAATTGCCACTATTTGTAATGGTTTATTAGTTATTATAGATTTCGCTGTCATATAATTATGATAATTTTTTTCTTTACCTAATTGACAAAATTTACAATATTTACAAACTTCTTTGACATTACTTAAATCATTCTTTGATATATACTTCTCTCTAAATAACATCCACAATTTTCTTGTTCCTATATATCCATTTTCGATATGTAAATACTGAATAATCTCCTTCGCATATTCCTTTCTTATCAATTATACTTCTCTATCCTCAATTTGTTTATAACGTATGTCTTCTATTTTATATACTCCTCTGGTTTTCTCATTTTCCATTGGTCTTTGATCTTCTTTCCAGTGTAAATATTCCTTCAGTTTGATGTAATGTATTCACTCCTATTTGAAATTTTCTTGGTTCATTATATTATCTTGTTTAATGTTTTCTATAATGTTTTTATTTATTATTGAAACTTCTGATTCTGTATCTAATGAAATTTTGCATTTTACATCTGATAAATACCCTTCTATGAAAATTAATTTTATTATTTCATTAAATTGTGAATCTTCCTCAACAAATTCCCTGGGATGTTGATAATGCGAAGAATAGACAATATTACGAACGTTAGGACGACTTAGACAAAATTTCTAACCTCATTTTGATCCTGATCCTACTAGATCCTTCCTGATCCTGGATCACGTTTTTAACCTGTCTTCTTCTCTGTTATTTTCTCCATTAAAGTTTCTTTTTGCATTTTGTTGATTATTATTGCTTCTTTCATAATCATTTCTTTTTTCATTATAATTATTTCTTCCTTCCCCTCTATTCTGTTGCCAATTTCCATTCCGGTTTCCATTATAGTTTCTTCGTTCGAAATTTCCTTGGTTTCCTCGATTTTCATACTGTCTATAACCATTATTTCTATCTCCATTTCCATAGTATCTGAACCCATTTCCATGATTTCTTCTTTTTTCAAAATTCCTATTTCCATAATTTCTATTTCCATTTCTATCATAGTTATCTCTTCTAAAGAAACCATTTCCATTCTCTCTCAGTTTATCATTTCTTGCATCTTCATTCTCTTGTTTTGATATCTGTTGATACGGTTTGCATTCTGTATACTTCTTTCCACTCTTTGTAAATAGTATGATATATTATCCATTGTTTTAATATTATGGAATGCGATAGTCCCCGATACCTCCGCATTAAAATGTCTTCCTACATACAGTACTAACTCCTCTTCTTTCATCACTGGTTCTAGGTATTGAGCCATGTTATACAATTGCATTGCATATGAGTTTAGATTTTTACCCTTATTATAGTCAAACTTACAAAAATATAATCTTTCCCTGAAATTTGCCTGTTGAATTTCTCCTTAGAAATAGGTTAAAAATTGATTTTCAAATTCCTCCATGTTCAATATCTGCTCTTCTTTATTGCAGAACCAGAGTAATGCGTGTCCTGATAAAATTCTTCTGATAACTATCTTTTTCTCCATAAGATCTCTGATTTTCCTCATTCTACTTTTTATAATCTTAATAAAAACTTTAGGATGTATTAAGTTTATATTCTCATTATATATGATTCATCTTCCATTCCATCTCATATTATATTCCAGTTTCTTGTAGTTTTCGATTCATTTCTTCTAATTCCCCGTTAAATGACCTGCCCATAATTTCCGACCTTTTCTCATATGTTCCTGTTTGTTCTTCAAACCTTAGATTTAAATCCTTAAATTTCTGATCTACCTTCTGTATTACTTCTTCATTTGTTTGGCCTTGTACTTTAATATGTTCCACTTCTCTGGTTATATTTTCATTTTGTTTATTTACTTCTATTACAATAGCTCCAGCCAAATTTTCTTCCAAACATCTATCCAATTCTTGAACTTCTTCTACAACATGTATTTCAATTTCTTCCCGGATTTTAATTTCATTTTCATGGATCTCTATTCTTAAATTCTTGTTTTGATCTTCTATATTTTCTTGCACTTTGTCAATTCTTCTTTTAAATTCTTCATTTTCCATCATGAGTTTCTTAATCTCCTTAATACTTTCTGTTTTCACATCATCAATTTTCTTTTCCAAGCTATTAATATCTCCTTTCAAATCTACATTCATCGTTTCCATTTAAATTATTTATATCTTCTCCCCTCATACTATTCATATCTCCTTTCATACTATTTATATCTCCTATATTCATAGTAATCTCTATTCTGATCAAATATTCTAACAATTGATCATTATTACTTGCACTTGGTTGTCTCCTATTCTCTTGTTCTTCCTCATGTCCTACACGTGCAAATCTTACAACACGAAGAGATATTTGCTTTTCTAGGTAAAACTATATTCCGTCAATAACCAGAGAATAGCTATCTTCACAAATTGTTATAGAGATGAAATGCGTCAGGGTATATTTCGAACGTGGCCAATAAACCTTGAATATTATGATAGGGATCACAGTGGTTCACGCCGCGCGGACAATAGTTTTTAAAATACAAAAGGGGGTTGTGAATTCGGTCGCATCACAAAAGCACAAGAATAAATAAACGATACTTATTCTTGTGACAAAGGGTTGTAAATTGGATGCAAAAGAGAATTTATCGGAGAGAAAAATATATTTTTGAACAGATAGTAATGGTTTTGTAACCAGTCTCTTTTTCTTAAGATTTGCCTTTAGTTGGCAGTAAGCATAATTTCAGGTATTCTTCAATAATACTACTACTAGTAATATTTCAATACATTTTATTTACCTCCTTTTCCAATCCGAGTGTTCGTTTGTGATCAGTGTTTTGATATCCTTTTTAAAGAATATTATATAATTCTAACACTGTAATATAATATTTTATATTATTTATTTCATCATTTCACTTCTGTACTAATTTTTCCATTCCCCCTATGCTAAGGATCTGAAATCTGTTTAATCTACGATAATCTAACGCAGTTATTTTTTCATTATTAATTTTCTTCGAAAGACTTTCCTTCACATCACGTATAATTTCTTAATATTTTTGTTCGGATAAAGGTGAAATGAAATTATCGTTCGGCTTATCGATATACAATGATAGAATTCAGATTTATTCACGGATGATTTCACTGTTTCGTTCATATTCGTCACTGCTTCGTTTATATTCGTTCATTAAATTGAAACTTAAGACACAAATTTCAATACAAATCGAATAATAAAGGCGCTAGTTTAGTGCTAAACACATGCAAGACACATAAGCAAATCACTCACTTACTTCGCTTTATTACAATAACTGAAATAAGAAGTTAAAACTTGCAGAGACGGCGAACACGTACAACACATCGGGAATTGTTCATTTCTAAATTGCACAATCAGCGAAGTGTTAAACTAAAAATAATTCGCCGAAATATATTCATATTCAGCATTTGAGCGACTCCGAATAGCTCAGTTAGCGAAACGTGTAAACCAGTTTAAACAGGTTCCGAAATAGGATCTATTTTGAGAAATCGATCAACCTATTGAGTTAGTTATGTCTACTTTGGGGTGAATACAGTTTAATTGAAATAGATTGAGTGACACCCTGGAATAGAGAGATTTGAATTGAATACTGTATTTTACATTGGTGAATATTTTTTTCAAATGTAAATAAACCAAAAAACTAAATGTTCAGAAATCTTGCATCACATTTTCATGAAATATTGTTTATAAACAACTATCATTTATAAATAATAGTAAATAGTTTTTAGTTTATCCTAAACTTAAAAAAATTCAATTGACTTTGATGACAATACATTTACAAAGCTTTAAGCAAGTTCCTCTGTAAGCATTAAATATACAAACCTTCCAAAATGTCCCCCAACGCAACACTTCGCATGATCTGCACCTGCTCCGAAATTACAATTTTTGAAGCTCAACTCGTACTCTGTGAGAAAATTCGGTTTTCCATCTGGTAGTACTTTTCCAAACAAAAAATTTGGATGCATATGGGCAACGTCTGTCGAGGAAATGACATCTTGGACGGGACTAAGTTTCGGACCAGAATCTGGCGTCTTCAGATGAGCTTTTTCTGGACTGGGGGTTCCGGTGCAGGTTTCTACTGGATTAAATATGTATGTTGTCAAACAACTCTTATCACCTCCCCCGCCCCCCTCGCCACACCCGTTTTCTAGGGTTAAATCTGCCCCCGCCAGTATGATTCTTATTCTCTTGAGGTTACACTTCGATTATTCGCATAGTACTGGGAACCTACAAGTATGTTTATAAAAATAGATGTTTTTTTAATACATAGAATATAATTTTGCGAAATTGTAACTCTGTAAAAAACTAGCGGAAATAAGAGCTAACATTAGCACAGAATATTAGATTCCGGTAAATCCAAATCTTTCTTATTTCACTTATAGATTGGGGTTAGTTTGAGGCAGTCGATATGATAATTACATAAATTCTATTACTAGAGCTGTTGTTAATGTGATTTGAAGCTGTTATAAACCATACCTTTAACGCTGTGGAAATTACCAAAAAACTTTCAAACGAGGCCGTTTAGAGCATGTCAAGTTCTAGAAATTTCATTATTAGGAATCTACCCGAGCCTAATAGGAATATCCAGGCAAAAAATATCACGGCAGGAACTAAATTGATGAGGCACTGAATGCAGTTAATCCACGGCAAAACCAACAGCTTTTTATCGGTTAACACTTTCGCTGCTGATGACGTCTAAGAACGTCATAGCATAGCTAGACTGCCATGCGCATGACGTTCAAAGACGTCGCGAACTATTTCTGTGTTAAATGAATCAGTATTCAGTGAGCATCAACCAGAAACGCATTGTGTCGTTTTGAGCACCTACTAGTAGTATCGTTTATTGTATTTACCACGTGAGTTCGATTTCAATAATGGACGAATCTTTACCGGGACCGTCGGGAGTCGGCACACCAAAAGCAGGTAGAAAACGTAAATTAGAAGGTTCCTACAGTGATGAAGACTTGTTAGCTATTCTGAACAACTCCGACGATGAACTAGACGATCCGACATTTTCGTTAGCAGCTGAATCGAGAAAATGTGGGTGGATTGATTCTGATGAAGAAGATGAAGAGGAAGACGACGAACACGAACATGAAGAAGACTTTTCAGTAACCGAAGCAGCCCAACCTTCATCAGACGATAGTTTACATATGCCTCAACCCCAACAAAAGCGGAGCAATAATAGTGAAATCATAGCTTGGGAAAATACGCCACGTGCTGCTGTTCAGCAACTTAATTTTGAAAAAGCGCGATAACTGCTTGTTGTACCAAAAGAAGATGTTCCTATAGACTTTTTTGACCTTTTCGTAAATGAAACTTTCTTCGAATTAATTGTACTGGAAACTAATCAGCATGCGATTGAAGTCTTCATGATAGCAGGAGCTCAAGAAAATTCACGTATTAGTCGCTGGAAGGATGTAACAGGGAAGGAAATTGGAACGTTCTTTGGTTCATTGACACATATGGGGACTATCCAGTTGAGTTGTATACAAGATTACTGGAGAAAAGATCCTCTGTTTGATATACCGATATTTAGTGCCCAGACAGATTTCTCCTAATTTTTCCATGTTTACATTTCAAAAAAAATCCTGCGGATGGTGAACCTATGCCAGAGGACAGGCTCTACAAGATACGTCCCCTTATTGATTATTTCAATAACAAAATGGTAGAGATCTACTATCCGGACAAGTGTTTCTCTTGATGAGTCAATGTTGCTTTGGCGAGGCAGACTTGCATTTCGCCAATATAATAAAAATAAAAAACACACGGGATTAAGTTATATGCGTTAACAGAATCCGATGGAACCATCATCAAATTTTCTGTGTGCACAGGTACACTTGATGATTGTGGTGGCAGGGGACACTTCAGCAAGGTTGTCATGCATCTAATGGATGAAAAACTGGACGCCGGTCATGCAGTTTATATGGACAACTATTACAATAATTATGATTTAGCTATTTAACTAATACAGAGAAAAACCCATTGCACCGGAACCCTACGGAGCAACAGACAGAACATTCCACTTGATATAAAAAATACTAAACTTGGTAAAGGAGAAACGTTAGCTCGTTACGCAAATGGTGTAATGATCGGCAAGTGGCGCGATAAACGAGAAGTCACATATATAAGCACAGAATTTGATAATTCAATGGTGGAATTTGAAAACAGACGACATGAAATTCGGCAGAAGTCCCGTCCTATTTTTGAATACAACAAGAACATGGGTGGGGTAGATAAAAAAGACCAGATGATGGCATACTACTCATTCGAATGAAAAACAATTCGATGGTACATGAAATTAGGACTTCATATTTATCACATGCTACTAACAAATGCGCATCACATTTTCAAGAAATACAGTCCCAATTCAAGAATGCCTTTCTATGATTTCCGTCTGCATATCATACGACAGTTGCTGCTAGTAACAAGAACTGTTCGAGAACTTGCGCCTGCAAGGCCTAATACCGAACATGTTTTGGAGAAAAATGCTTCAACTGGAGCAAGGAAAGTTTCTGATCAACGATGTGTGGTTTGCTACAAAAATAAAATACGAAGAGACACAGCTTATTGTTGTGTCACATGCCCCACAAAACCAGCTTTGTGTGTTACTGGCGCTTGCTTTTCTGTGTACCATAAAAATCAGTGAATTTAATTTTTTGTGTTTTTTGCGAGGTTTCTTTGTTATTTATTTTTATGATTCTATATTTTTGAAGTGTGCACATTTTGAATTTGACATTTGTTTATTTCAATGTTATATTATTGATATTGTAATTTTTTATTGCGTTTCATTATAGTTCATGTTTTTATGTGTATCATATGTTTGTTTCAATGTTTTTGTGATTTTATTTGCAGCATAATATGTTCCAGGACTTACTTTATTTTCTTTCACCTCTACAAAGTTCAAATTCAAAACAACTTGTTCAGTTTACAGGAAATATTTTACAAGTTTATAAGGAAGTTATTGTAATGGTTTCCATGACGTCTGTAGAAGTCATGAGCATTGGGCAGTCAAATTTCATGGTTGATGCGCGTGACGTCTACAGACGTCATAGTTTTTTTTTGAAAAAAATTAGTGGGAGAATTTTTTTTTAATATTATAATCATATAAAACAAATTTTTTGAAAAAAAAACTATCACTTGGAAAAATGCAATCAGCACCCAGGGGTAGTATGTCAATTTATGGTTAGCAGTGAAAGGGTTAAGAAAGCTATCCCATATTATTAAAAGTGATAAAGCCAACCGAATCCGAAGCTAAGTACATACATATTAAAAAACAACAAGACATTTTTGGTACATACAGGCACTAGCGGCTTGTCGATAATTGATGACAAGACATGTATTCGTTGTTAGGAATTGCAGAAAACTTAATATTCTTGGAATATTATATAAATTATTTGAGATAAATTTAGAAGTATTGTATTGTTATGGAAGGGAAGGTAAATTTATAATCGACTCTTCAAATGAATTCCCCGTTGTTCCTTTTTCTCTTCCGATACACTTTTCTTAGCTACCAACTGAATCTGCCGGAATTGGCATTATTTATTCCACAACACGTAAAACATTCTCAAATATTCACAAAAGTTTCCATTCCGTTTCTCCCTTTGGAAATTTTCAAACCTGAAAGTGCCGTCGTATTCTCCGGGAGCGACTTCCTACATTTTATTTTGGGAAATAGTTTTCCTGTGGGTGATAAACTAGTATTTATTGCTAAATGATGAATAAACTTAAAAAAATTGGTTAAATTCTCAAACAGTAGATAAGTTAATTTGTAGATATGTTGAACAACCTACATACAGTTTGTCCGGTGAATCTTTGCCCATGCGTCATTAATATCTGATAACATAACCGACATAATTTTTAAGTCGTATCTCTTTCTATTAATAGTGAAGAACAGAACAAAATAATTTGATTTTTGTCGGTTATGATATCAGTTATTAATGACGCATGGGAAAAGATTCACCGGACCAACTATATTTACTATTTACATACTCGTTAGAATACGTCATTATCCGATCTTAGTCTTGTAGTCAAATACTCAGAAATATATTATTTGGTTATGCGTACTTGCTTATTATTAGTGTCAATTTACAAATCTTGTACTTGTATCACGGAAAGAAATTTTGGATACTATTATTCCAGTAAGGTAGTATTACAATCAAATTTTTGATAAAAATAGCGCCAATCCAAGTTCAGATTAATATCGATTGATTTATTTGTCAAGCTAAAACTTATCAAACCATGATAAGTAGCAGTAAACGAGTTGCATTAAATAACAACAAAAATTTGATTAATATTAGCAAAAATAAAATTTAATTTGCCTATAATATTCCTATATTTCTTAAATTTAGCTAAGTGTTGAATTGTATTAAGCAATTTTTAGATCAGTTTAAGTTAATTGTAGATAATATTTGCTAAATATATATGATTGATTTTAGAAAAACATATGACGAAAGATAGTAAATTTAAGAATAATTAGGATTAAATTTATCAAATAATTTTATTACTTTTTGCAATAATTTGATGTAATATAGCAAAAATAAAATTTAATATGCATATAATTTTCTTGAATATAATTTATATCTTCTTAAATTAAGCTAAGTGTTGAATTGTATTAAGCAATTTTTCGATCAGTTTAAGTTAATTGTAGACAATATTTGCTAAATATATGATTGATTTTAGAAAAACATATGACGAAAGATAGCAAATTTAAGAATAATTAGGATTAATTTATGAAATAATTTTATTACTTTTTGCAATAATTTGATGTAATATAGCAAAAATAAAATTTAATTTGCCTATAATTTTCTTGAATATAATTTATATCTTCTTAAATCTAGCTAGGTGTTGAATTGTATTAAGCAATTTTTAGATCAGTTTAAGTTCATTGTAGATAATATTTGCTAAATATATGATTGATTATAGGAAAAAAAGTGACGAAAGATAGTAAATTTACAAATAATTAGGATTAAATTTATCAAATAATTTTATTACTTTTTGCAATAATTTGATGTAATACAGCAAAAATAAAATTTAATATGCCTATAATACTCCTATATTTCTTAAATTTAGCTAAGTGTTGAATTGTATTATGCAATTTTTAGATCAGTTTAAGTTAATTGTAGACAATATTTGCTAAATATATGATTGATTTTAGAAAAAAATATGACGAAAGATAGCAAATTTAAGAATAATTAGGATTCAATTTATCAAATAATTTTATTACTTTTTGCAATATTTTGATGTAATTTAGCAAAAATAAAATTTAATATGCCTTTAATTTTCTTGAATATAATTTATATATATTCTTAAATCTAGTTAGGTGTTGAATTGTATTAAGCAATTTTTAGATCAGTTTAAGTCAATTGTAGATAATATTTGCTAAATATATGATTGGTTATAGAAAAAAAAGTGACAAAAGATAATAAATTTACGAATAATTAGGATTAAATTTATCAAATAATTTTATTACTTTGTGCAATAATTTGATGTAATATGTCTACATTTTAAGTAATAAATGAATCGGATTTATCTAAATCTCTAATGTTTAAATCTAATAATTAAGTTAAACTTTTCTAATATTTTGATTATTTGTATTCAATATTTGATTGCTGCCTGTAATATTGATTTTCATTATTAGCCGTGGTGATGGTGGGGGAATATTACCAAAAAAAACGAAGTTTCTGTTTAATTAATATTTATTTCAAATAATTGTACAAATCCGAAGTAAAATGAAATGAAAACTAAATTATTATATTCTAGCTACTTGTAATAACCTATCCAGGTCCCGTTCCGTCATATATTTAAATGAGTTTGGAGTGGAAATTCCGGCCTCTGCAAAAACAATTTCATATTTTTACTAAATATCAACACACATTAGTAATTATACTTTAAAATTACATGATACAGGCAGTGATGGGTCCCGGAATTTGGCAAGAGGTTTTTAAATCTTCATAGTTTCATTCAAGTTATCCATGATAACTGAGAATAACATGCATACTATATATACTATGATATGAGAAATAATTTGAAAAAGAAATCCATGGCAACTACATAGCAACTGAATAACATTTTTCTAGAACAACATGGAAAGTGACATTTTGCGATTTGAAATTATCGTTTTCTGATTGAAAATGAAATGTAATGGGAGACAATCGACAAACTATTTGCCGATTGATTGCAGGTTGAAATGCACCTGAAAAAGATATAAAATAACCATTGTGTTTTGGATCTCGGTTTACTGATATTCAATTTGTCTCTGTTATAGTTTTTTAAATTTAAATGAAAAATATTTCATTTCTGAGAAAAACCTTGTTTATTGCACATTTTTGAATAATGTGAAGAAAAAAAAATTAAAAAGAAGCTTACTGTAAGTGTATCAAAAAGGTGGAGCATACCCCATTCTTCTAATAAACAAAGAATTCCATTTTGATTCAGACTGTGATCGAAATTGGAAAATGACAAATCGGTAAGTGTTATGTTTCCACTCTCGTTATTATCTGTGTCTGATGCTACGTTTTGTTCTTGCATTTCTGTCAATGTAATACTGCCGTAGCGCGAAATGCGAAACGTCGAACCGGCGCGCATTTTTCACAATATGTCCATAGCTGTTCACTCAATTTTTTCATTTGCAAATTGTGTATGTATTCCTGATAGTATACCTATTTGAGCACGTATCATTACATAATAATGTGGATAATCATTTGAATTATTGAAGATTGGATTTCCGCTTGAAATACTAAAGCAGATTTATATCGCTAGCGAAGCGAGCGCGCCGGTTCAACGTTTCGCAGCTCGGGTACATCTTATATTCCGCGCTAACAAGTTCACATTTTGGAGCCTATTTAACAATTCCTCATCGTTTAAATTAATAATCGAACTCAAATGGAAAACGTTTTTGACTTCCATTTTGACCACCGTCAAAATATTATCATAATACTATAATTTTTTTTCACTTGCGATTACTAACAACCAATCCTATCCCAATAATGAACTCAACAATATAATAACACTTTTGTCATGACCATAAACAAAGGAAAGTGCATTTAGGCATCGTTCCGCGTACTGCGTTAAAGGGAAAGGAATAATTTATTCTTCTTCTTATTCATATTTAAGATCTTGCTATCTGTTAGTTTTGAAGGTTCCTCTTTATCGTTTCCTGGGAGGTGGACTGCCAACTGTCCTTCCATCTCTTAGGTGGTCTACCGGGTGCTCTTTTCCCTGTTGGTTTCCCTTCAAGTGCGATGCGTGGCAGTCTGCTCTCCTCCATTCTTCTCACATGAGCGTACCAATGTCTTCTTCTTTGTCTCCCCCATCTTACGATGTCTTGTACTCCACATTGTTCCCTGATGTCATTGTTTCTAACTCGGTCCCTTCTTGTTTTTCCCACTATAGTCCTGAGCGTTTTCATTTCGGCTACTCTAAGCATGCTTTTCGTTTTGTTGGTTTCTTCTCTGGTTTCTATTCCGTATGTCATGATTGGCCTGATACAGGTCTTATAGATCCTAACCTTGCTATCCTTTCGCATGTATTCGTTCGCCCATATCGTTTGCTTTAAGCAGCCCGATATGGCAGTCGCTTTGTTAATCTGTCTTCCTAGGTCCTTTACTGGGTCGTGATAACTCGACAGAATAATTTATTGAATATATAAAAAGTTCGTGGAATGTCGACGTTACTTAAGCGCAGGCGTAGATTACTATAGCTGCAACCCACGATACAAACATACTATATCGATCGTGGCTTCAATCGTGCACAAGAATACATTATCGATGAATTTGCCTATAAACATTTCAAAACAAATCGATAATGTATGAAAATCGCCATGAGAGATTTATATTCTGATATTTATTGTTGATTCTGTGGTCCATCAAAAAAGTTTGTTTTGATCTCTTCCATTTAATGTAACGTATAAATCAAATCTAAGATGAACAGTACATTTTAAGGATATTTATTATTTCAAATTTCATGATTAAGTATACATGCAAATACTTTTATATTTTTATAATATATTTATATATCTATTACAACACAAAATTAATTCTACTGAAAGAAAATAAAGACTATTTGACAACGCTGCTAAAACTCATATGATGACAGAAAAGTATCCTAATTTGTGACCCTGGCTGCCTAGGCATAAGATGTCAGTGTTTAATTTATAACCTATAAGTGTGAAGTGAAAATAATGATGCCTAAGAATATTTTTTAAAATTTAAGGGTTTTTTTCCGGTTTTTTTTTTGTGAAACAGATTTATATTTAGTTCAAGATAATAACCTTAACAATTTAAAGTGAAAATATTTATGGTAAAATAGCAATAACAAGAGTTGAAAAAGTACCATTTTGCGAACTAAATTCGTGAATTTTAAAGTAATTACTGAATGATCCAGCGAAATTTTTGTTCTAATCTGCTTTATTTAAGGTAAGCTATCAAACAAAATTAAAATTAATACAAAATTCGGAGGGTCGCGAAGTGCACCGGAACCGAATAACATTCTTTCGACGGTTTAATAGTAGATTATACCACGAGTCAATAATGATAGCTATTATTCTCGAGGAATTTTTACAAACCGAGCCGCGTTAGCGGCGAGGGAGTAACATTCCGAAAGAATAATAGCCATTATTGCGAGTAGTATACTCTACTTTATTTACGACAAATTTATTTATTTTAGATTTTTAATGAACAACTTTATTTGTCAATAACATTTAAATTAGTGTTTTTAAATGAAACTCAAGGTCTCTAGTTAATTCCACAATATAATACAAGTTATTGAAAATTCTAAAAAATTGACAATTGTTTCGATAAATCAATATCATCGTCAGAATGACAGAAGTTACATTAAATGTAACTTCTGTCATTCTGACGATGATCGTAACCTCAAGTCTCTAGTAACTAAAGAATTACATTGAGGAAGGAGCATCTATGGAGTAAAAGTGAAGTATTATTTTCACCACGGGTATTCCTATAATAAAACCCACAGTACAAACTATAATTCGTATTATAATGTACATGGGCCCATTGGCAGATTAATTTTGTTGGCTGTAAATCAGTTTCAAAGCAGACAAGGCATTTAGTGTTCTTTAAGTTTATTTTTCGTCTTCATTCCATAAACATAATGCTTTCATATTCATATTTTATTGCGGACGCCAATAAATTATTTCGAACGATGAAATAAAACAGTTTAATTTCTTTTAAAACTTCATTATAACTAATGTTCAATTCAAATTTGTGACACAGTAGCATTATCAACTAGATTCTTTCGCATGAACAACAATTGTAATTGAGAAATGAGATCTTCTTGGAGACTTTTACCTTCAATCATAATATTTTTTTGAATAATATTTTTTTTATTCACATCACCATAATACAAATACAAAGTAAAAAATATAAAGTTCAGCTGTGAATAAAAAAATACGCGATAAGCGTAAAACACTTGTTTCGAGAACTAATTAAATTAAACAATGTATCACAATGAATATTAAAAAGTTTCAATCAATGATAGACCTATCTCAATGTAAAATGTAAAACACAGTCCGCTACAAATAGACGAGCAAAAATACACATTTACATACATAGATACACATGCACACACACGGAAAGCTAAAAAGTAAAAGTTACTAGTTACACGAGAAAACAACAATATATACAGATGCACCTCGTTATCAAACAGATAAACATTAAAATAGTGTTACAAAACAGCACACTGGTATAGACCCTAAATCCGACCCTGTCTAAGCCAGGTATGAAAATTAAAATTATGGCGGATACGCAGTGTTTTTATAACTGTTTGGAAATATCTTATCTAAACATTGTTTTTGTGACCAGATTTATCTAGAAAATGCCAGAAAAATTATTTGTGTATGTGTAAGCCGCAGCCCGGAATTTTCTAGACATGCCTGGTCTATTTGGACGACATCGTAGTACTGGGGAAGACATTCGACGAACATTTGAAGAATTTGGAAGACGTATTCAAACGACTCCAAGCTGCCCAGCTCATGTTAAACCCGAAGAAATGTCAGCTGTTCCAAAACCGAGTCAACTATCTAGGTCATATAGTGAGCAATGAAGGAGTGGCGGTGGATCCAGAGAAAATTGCTTCCATTCAGCAATGGCCGCAACCAACCGACAAACATCGAATTACGAGTTTCCTTGGACTTTGCACGTATTATAGAAGATTTATCAGGAAGTTTGGAGATATTGCCAAGCCTCTAACTCGACTTACAGAAGAATCAAGAGCTTTCCAATGGGACGAAGACTGTCAAACGGCTTTTGAAACCTTGAAGAGGCATTTAACCTCGGCGCCGATATTAGGATATTCATTACCAGAGGGAGACTTTATTCTTGATACTGATGCAACCAACGTAGGAATTGGTGGAGTACTCTCACAGATCCAAGGAGGGCAAGAAAGAGTGCTGGGATATTTCAGTAAAGTCCTCTCCAAACCAGAACGAAACTACTGCGTCACAAGAAGAGAACTTTTGGCGGTAGTGAAGTCTGTGGAACACTTTTACCAGTATCTCTATGGTAGGAAGTTTTTAATCCGGACTGATCATGCAGCACTCAAGTGGTTGATGCAGTTCAAGAATCCCGAGGGCCAGATGGATTGAACGACTTCAAGAGTACGATTTCAACATCGAACATCGAGCTGGTGTGAGTCACCGAAATGCCGACTCCCTGTCCAGACGGCCGTGCCCAACAGACTGCTCCCACTGTAACAAGGCGGAATCTAGGGAAGCTGCAGTTTCAAGAACTACAGTAGTCAATGAATAATGGTCACCCACCGGGATCAGAGAAGATCAGGAGAAGGATCCTTGCCTAAAGAAGATTCGGCAGTGGAAGGAAGAAAATCGGCGACCTACCTGGCAAGAAGTGTCAAAATTTTTACCGAAACTCAAGGCATATTGGGCTCAGTGGGACTCCCTTGTCCTGGAAGAAGGGCTGTTGAAAAGAGTCCTCGAAAACGATGATGGTTCCGAGATGAGGAGACAGCTAGTTATCTCGAGAACAAGAGTAGCTGAGGTACTGAAGAAGTTACACGACGGCCCATCGGGAGGTCATCTGGAAGTGAAGAAAACCCTTCAGCGAGTCCGTGAAAGGTTTTATTGGATGAACAGCTCCGACGATGTGAAGGACTGGTGTAAGAAATGTACGACTTGTGCTACGAGTAATGGACCACATCGCAAGAGAAAGGCGCCCATGAAACAGTACAATGTTGGAAGCCCTTTCGAAAGGATTGCTTTACATATAGCTGGACCATTTCCGACGACAGAAAATGGTAGCAAGTACATACTGGTTGTAATGGATTATTTCACAAAGTGGGTGGAAATTTACGCTATCCCGAACCAAGAGGCCACAACTGTCGCGGATGTATTGGTGAAAGAATTCATCAGCCGATATGGAGTGCCCATGGAAGTCCACAGTGACCAGGGAAGAAATTTCGAAAGCCATCTATTCCAGGAGATTTGCGACAAGCTGGGAATGAAGAAGACCAGGACAACAGCTTTACATCCACAGTCAGATGGAATGGTCGAGAGAATGAATAGGACTATTGGAAAATACCTGGCCAAAGTAGTTTCCAGCCATCAGAGAGATTGGGACCAGTATCTCTCCGTATTCGCATTGGCTTATCGATCTGCCGTCAATGAGTCCACGGGTGAAACACCTGCGAAAATCCTGTTTGGACGTGAAATGAGGCTTCCTTGTGACCTGGAATTTGGCTGTCGGCCTGGAGAAGATCTAGCAGGCTAAGACTACGTGATCCAATTGAGAAGAAGGCTGGACGATATTCATGAATTAGTTCAAACCAATCTTAAAGTTGCCAGCGACATAATGAAAAGTCGGTACGACACGCAGGCCACAGAAGGCGTTTTTAAAGAAGGGGACAAAGTATGGTTACACAACCCGACGAGGAGAAAAGGATTTTCTCCAAAGTTACAAAAATCCTGGGAAGGTCCATACTTAATCAAGAAAAGGATCAATGATGTTATATATCGCATAAGCAAGATCCCCAACGGAAAACCAAAAGTAGTTCACCAAAACCGACTAGCCCCATTCGCAGGAGACCATGACCTAGAGGAAGGAGTAAACCTTATTCAAGTTGTGTCTGACCCTACCTTCGATGAATTTATGGGCGCGTATGGAGGTACCGGGAAAGCTAGATATGGAGTCACTTCGGAACAACAACAAGATTTGTTCACTCTCCCGGAAGATTATTCACTGGCATACAACATCCCCGCCCGTATCAAGAACGCACGAGGGTTGGTAACCATCTTTCGAAAGAAGTTCGGGCAATTAGAAAAACTGGAAGACACACTGAAACTGAAACATAATTCGCGGTACGTCTTTTACATGGTAACTAATAATGAATTTCAAGATCGATCTACCTACCGCGATGTGTGGGAAGCTCTTCAAAACCTCCGAGACCATGTGTTAGAATCCAGCGTGAAGAAACTGGCTATGCCTAAGATAGCGAGTAACCAGTTGGATTGGCGAGTTATCAGGAGTATGGTAGAGATTATCTTTCAAGATACCGGTGTCCAGATATTAATTCGCAGCTACAACCCCCGTGATCAGTATCCGATGAAGACGGTGCCCTGATATTTCCATAAGATCGTAAAGTGTAGAAATGAGGCCAGTTGCCAATTCAAACATCCAGCCTCGGCTACACAAAAGTTCTAGGAGTAACTTCCATTTAAGGAGGGGGTAATGTTACGAAACAGCACACTGGTATAGACCCTAAATCCGACCCTGTCTAAGCCAGGTATGAAAATTAAAATTATGGCGGACACGCAGTGTTTTTATAACTGTTTGGGACTATCTTATCTAAACATTGTTTTCGTGACCAGACTTATCTAGAAAAGGCCAGAAAACTATTTGTGTCTCTGTAAGCCGCTGCCCGGAATTTTCTAGTAAGAAAGGCATTAATATAAATAAGGACCGATCAGCGGAGGAGTTAGTTGATAAAGTGATCTCGAGAAATAAACAGAAATACACCGAACAGTAAAGTGCTAATATAATCAAGTTTGTGTGCATATAAATTAGATTTAAGTGATTAGTTAAGTATATATAAATTAAGTGTTAGTGAGTTAGTGTTTAAATAAATTAGTAAGTAGCCATACCGTGTGTTTAAAATGTATCCCACCCGTTTATTGTTTAAATAAATTAGAAAAACATTACAATAGGAAAACCAGCACAATTCGACATAAGAAATCTCAAAACACCAAGCCGACGATTTAGCAAAGGTACGTAATTTTTGTATTATCTTGAGTTTCTATATTATCTAATGAAATATTCGCTGAAGTTCAATTCTCTTACTTTGAAGTATGTGTTTTTTCAGTTCTTTTTTAAAGTGGTTATTGTTTTTTATTGATTTAATTGTTTCAGGAATAATATTATACAGTTTTGAAGCAAAGAAACTGTGGTTTTCAATATAATGGGTAGGATATTTTCGTTCAAATTAGGATCTTTGGATTTAATAAAAATATGGTCTAGGCAGGTTTCACTCCTGCATTGTACTCTCGTAGGTGCGTTTATTGTCGATACGTACCCAAACTCATTTAGTGTGTTCAGATATTCAATTGTATCCCTGTCATCCGAATTACACAGGGTAATATTGATATCTCCCAAAAACAGAGATATATCAGTGTTATCATGAAGGTTCTCAAAAAAGTTAAAAAGGTTTTTATCAAACTCTTGAAGGCTGGAGTCTGGTGATCGGTATAAGGCTGTAATGAGAAGTGTGTTCCCCATGTTTACATCAAGGTTGATTAGAGTTCAGCTCATCAGAAATCTGTTTTGTTTTGTAACTAAAATTAAAACACGATTTATTATATGCAACTATCCCATCATTCTGGTTATCGGTTTTCGTTATATATCATATTGTATCCATTTATGCAAAAAATGCTCTGATCGATTACCTCTCTTGTTTCACTTAGAATTATACAGTCAATATCAGTATTAAACGTTTGTAACATCACTAAAAATTCATCAAAGTTTTTATAAATGCTACGGATATTCATTTGCAGAACCTTTAAATTAGTGGAGCTCCTATTGATATCAAGGATTTGATTGCATTCTTCGGTGGTATCTATGCTATATGTTTGGACACAATCAATGCTGAAATTCCTTACATACTGATCCATCATATATATATATATATATATATATATATATATATTATTGAGTATATTTTGTGTTAATATACAAATTTATATTTTTGTTTATTAATTTACCTACCTTGAGTTCTCTAAAATTCGGCTAACTGGTTTATATGTTCGAGAATAAACGGTGAGCATGAAATACTCTCTCTACTCTTTGAACACCCAAAATAAAATGTTAATAAATATGAACAATTACTGACCAATATATATATATAAAAACAACTAAAATAATATGGAACCAAAACAGTCTTATAATTGTGGTGTCTCAATTCAGATCGGTTAATTCTTGTTAACTGAGCGGGTTCTTGGTTCCCCCTCCAGAGCCTTAACCGGTTTATTAGAAGCAGGAATCCGCGGAGTAACAGTAACTTTTTGCGACTCCGATGGGAACTTCTCTTTATTCTCGACTGTTGGGGTAGATGGTGCACTGTGCGGTTGGTCTACAGAAGTAGCACCTTTTTCCAAGTCACCAACTCCAAAATATACTCCATCCACGATAAGTTTATTTCTCCTTATATAATATTCTTTATAGGTACCTTCTTGTTTGGCTAGGTAGAGATGTGTTCTAAGAATTTTGTTCTCGCTCCTTTGTGTCGGTGTGAGATCATGAACAATAGAAATATTTGTCCCCTTCAACCTGCTACAATTCTTCAGAACCTCCCTTTTTTTGATGTTTGAAGCAAACTCAATTTTGATGGGACAATTGTCCGACTTACCTAGTGGATAAACGTCAGCAAAATCATTTGTAGCCAGATCCACACCAAGCAAGCCTCTGAAATCCTTGCACAATATTTCTGCTACAACCTCCTCTCTCTTTTTTTTTAGTCCAAATACTATAATATTCTTCCTGTTCTGAGCTCTTTTCAGATATTCTAATTCTTTTTTGAGTTCACTATTTTCCTTCTCCAAATTTGCTACACTATTTTTAAAATCTTCAATTTTTAGTACAAGTCTTGCTTCGCTGGCCACAATGCAGTTTTTTATTTCAGTACGGTTGGTCAGGATCTCTTCACGAATAATTTTAATCGCTTTGTCCAATTCTGTCATTTTTACTAGGCACAAGCGTAGTGTATGGTACCCTTTAGAAAAATTTGGGACCTGTTTACGTTTTTTATTGTCGTTATCACTGACTGCAAAATATAAATTGTCAATTTTTTAAAATTTTCAATAACTTTTATTATATTGTGGAATTAACTAGAGACCGTGAGTTTCATTTAAAAACACTAATTTCAATATAAAAAACGGACTTACGTGGAAAGTACGTACGGTCTGTATGTTACAACTGGTGGAAAAATGGCATTCAACACAAGGTAGACACTTTGAAAATTTACTGTCGATTCAAACAACTGATTTTCAACTTAAATCGGAGATTATATAAATAGTAATTATCAAAATTCACAGAAAAGATGAAAAATATTCAAAAAAAAAACAACAATTGCTTCGATAAATATGGGCTATGTTTTAGTCTAATTATAGAAAACTTGAAGCTGGAAAATCCAGACAGTAAAATTTCTCCGTGCAGATAAGAGCCATAGAAGTTTCCCGACAATAGCCTCCCTTTCACATTTTATCACGATTCAGGATGAGTGGTTTATTTGTCTCTAGCCATTTTCTAATTTTTACTTGATTCACCTATGTTTTATTTCCCGAAGATAAAGTGGAAAGAAATTTGTCGCCATGGCAAATTTTCTTTTCCTTGTCTAAAACTTTTACAATAGAGAATATTCCGTCGATAAATTGGTAACGGAGAATGTAATTGACAACTAATTTGGATGTTTAAAGCAGAATAATATTTGGAAGAAATTACCACTGTTATTTAGTATCAAAGCTAAATAGGAAAAGAGGGAAAAATGACAATATTTCGCAAGTATCCATAGACGCAGATTTATTATGTACAAGGGTTTGTACGTATGTATACGTTTAATGCTGATAAGTTGATATAGGGATTTTTTATTGGTGCGTGAATTATAAAGAATTTTGAAGTACAAAAATTCACTTGGGCTATTACATGGTAATGCAATTTTTGATCATTGTAATATAAATTGGAAATGCATGTGAATCAGCAAAACTTATACTTAAATTAGTGTTTCAAATGAAACTCACGGTTTCTGGTTAATTCCACAATATAATAAAAGTTATTAAAAATTCTAAAAAATTGACAATTGTTTCGATAAATCAATATCATCGTCAGAATGACAGAAGTTACATTTCATTTGATGTCTACCTGATGTTTAGTAGTTATTTTTGGCTAGACCAAGAAGTGACCTAACTTGTGATTGACTTAATATATGTTAATAGAAAAAAGAAGAAGATGTGATATTACAAATATTGAAGCTTAGATATTATTAGCCCTATGGTGATATCCTGGATATCATTTTTCCAATTAAGATCAGTATACCTGTGCAAAGATATAGAAAACCAGGAAAACTATATCTGCTGATCTTTACAATTATCACTTAAGAAGACAGTTTATTAGTGGAGAACTCCCTAGATTTAACTGTTCATTGACAACTTCATATTGTGGGTTTCTTAAATGTCTTCTAATTTCCAATTCTTTAAGGAAATCCAGTTCTTGTTTCTTTTCACAAATATGCAGCACTTCTAGTTTTGCGTTAGGTGTCAATGAATGATTGGTGTCAAGTAGATGTTTGCGTAGTGGGATTTATCTGGTTGTATTAATCTGTATGCTCGTAAGTGTTCACTGTACCGGATTTCAAAATTCCTAAGGGTCTGACCCAAATAGACAGCATTACATTCTGAACATTTGAGTTTATATATATACATATATATATATATATATATATATATATATATATATATATATATATATATATAATTCAATGATACATAGAGCTTTTTCATTTCTCCTAAAGAATGTCTAATACTTGTAAGAAAATTACTAGAAGATAAAAATATTAATCCAGGAATAATATCAGATATACTTAATTTATTTGATGTATGCATTAATCAGAATTATTTCACTTTTGACAATAAGATATATATTCAAAATGAAGGTTTACCAATGGGAAGCCCTATATCACCTATTTTAGCAAACATTTTTGTGGACAATTTAGAAAGAAAGATCTTTGAAAGTAATATTTCGAAAAATATTTTATTTTGGTATAGATATGTAGATGACATATTAGCTTGTTTTATGGGTAGTGAACGACAATTAGATGTATTTTTCAACCACATCAATAATTTACACCCGAAAATTAAATTTACATTAGAAATTGAAGAAAATAGCTCAATCAATTTTCTTGATTTAAAAATTCAAAGAGTTAATAATGTACTTGATTATTCAATTTACCGAAAACCAACACAAACTGATGTAACAATTCCATTCAATTCTAACCACCCTGTGTCACACAGACTAGCAGCATATAATTCAATGATACATAGAGCTTTTTCAGTTCCTATGAACAAATGTAATTTTGATAGAGAGATTAATACAATTAGACAAATAGCAACATCCAACGGCTATCCATTAGATATTATAAATAAGCTAATTAGTAAAAAGGAGGAAAAATACAACAAATTACAACTAATATTTCCTAAACAAGCTGATGAAATGAAAACTTATAAAACCATCACATATGCAGGAAATATTTCTAATAATATTTCAAAGATAATATCTTCAGCAACGAATACAACAATTTCTTTTAAAACAGAAAGTAACGTTAGTACAACATTGTTAAATGTAAAAACAAAAATACCAAAATTAAAGAAATCAGGTATATATAAACTCAAATGTCCAGAATGTAATGCTGTCTATTTCTGTCAGTCCCTTAGAAATTTTGAAATCCGATACAGTGAACACTTACAAGCGTACAGATTAAAACAACCAGATAAATGCCAATACGCAAAACATCTACTTGACACCTAACACAGAACTAGAAGTGCTGCATATTTGTGAAAAGAAACAAGAACTGGATTTCCTTGAAGAATTGGAAATTAGAACACATTTAAGAAACCCACAATATGAAGTTGTCAATGAACAGATAAATCTAGGGAGTTCTCCACTAATAAACTGTCTTCTTAAGTGATAATTGTAAAGATCAGCAGATATAGTTTTCCTGGTTTTCTATATCATAGCACAGTTATACTGATCTTAATTGGAAAAATGATATCCAGGATATCACCATAGGGATAATATTGTCTAAGCTTCAATATTTGTAATATGACATCTTCTTCTTTTTTCTATTAACATATATTAAGTCAATCACAAGTTAGGTCACTTCTTGGTCCAGCCAAAAATAACTACTAAACATCAGGTATGCATCAAATGAAATGTAACTTCTGTCATTTTGACGATGATATTGATTTATCGAATAAATTTTCAATTTTTTAGAATTTTCAGCAATTTTTATTATATTGTGGTATTAACTAGAAACAGTGAGTTTCATTTAAAACACTAATATGAGTAGATTCCGCGAAGTAAGGGTCGAGACAGTTATTTTCAATAATTATTCAATTATAAACGTATAAATTCTGTTTATTGAATACCACTACACGCCTTGTGGTACCAGTAGCACATTTGATCTCTCCTCTTCTATTTATTACTTTTTAACTGTTTACAGTTAGTCCATTCTATTGTTGGATATGTGCTCATCATATATGGCATACTATAGCTTTCATTGGAACTTCAGTATATTGCTGCCTAAGTTGGTGCCTACATTCCTTTATTAAACAATTATTGTGCACAATGCAAAACAAGTTTGTAAATAAGATGTTCTATATTTAATGCAATTTGAGTGTTGAAGTTTTTTGCTATATTTAAGAAGTGAAAATGCGGTGTTATTTTTAAACTTAACGTCGTTTCATTTTGGTTACTTTAGGGTGTACAAAATATTGTGAAGTAAAAATACTTCAATTGGACCCAACGTTTTAACAAACATTTGAATAATATCGGGAAACTGAAAAATACTCTGTTCAGGATCGCACACAAAGATCTTATCCATTTGTGAAAAATCCTACTTGGAAAATTGTATTCAAGGCAATAATTCCAAGTCACTAAACTGAAATAATTAAATAATTTTTAGATGAGTCAAATATCAACGCTATTTGGTTGTCTAGCCAGCTGTATTAGAAAGAAACTAAGTTCCTATTAAAAAAATAAAAATATTAGTACTCTAAACGACACCTAAATATTCGACATGGATGGATGGGCACTAAAAACGGTCTAATAAGTATACCTACTTTCTGCTTTACAGTATATTTAATTAATAATGATGACCACTACAGTTAATTAATTACATTATCAATTAAAAGGCCTTCAAAGGGCATATGCAATACAAAATACTTCAGTTCTAAGTTCAGTGATAAATATTTTCAAAAGTAACGCATTATCTATACATACTGCATTTCGAACAAACATCATAAGCAAAGGAAGAGGAAACGATTCTTTCTAATGGAATTGTCCAATCACAAAATTATTGTCATCTGACACTAATTCAAGCTAAACTTTGTAATTAAATGTCCCAACTAATATTCGTTGATGACTTTATAATACAACTACTATTACAAGAATGTTTACAAATTTGGTTCAAGACATTGCCTCACACTGCAGTACATTATACGTTAGAGAATGTCTTGAAAATGTGTTTTTTCTCGAAATAACATTAAAAGTGGCTTTTAAATGACACTTGACAGACATAAAAGGTGTATTTTGATGCCTAGTCAGAAAAATTGGACTTTTTCTGCCTAGGCCGAAAATGTTTGTTGCTATGCAACGTTCCAAGAAATAATTTGAATAAAATTGGTAATAGAAATTGGCAATGACTGGGTGAACATAGAATGGAGTATTGAATAAAGAAAATAGACAAAATTTGTTTCATTACATTACAACTACAAACAGGCAACGTTTACTTATTAGAAACATGTATAGTGATTTGTGAATAATTATTTAATATAATCGAACTCTCTCCACTTCCCTCCTTTTCCGTAAAATTAACAATATTAGTATCAGCACTACAGTCCAGGAGAATTAGACTTACGAGCATACAGATTAAAACAACCAGATAAATCCCACTACGCAAAACATCTACTTCACACCAACCATTCATTGACACCAAACACAGAACTAGAAGTACTACATATTTGTGATAAGAAACAAGAACTGGATTTCCTTGAAGAGTTGGAAATTAGAAGACACTTAAGAAACCCACAATATGAAGTCGTCAATGAACTGATAAATCTAGGAAGCCCTCCACTATTAAACTGTCTTCCTAAGTGATAATTGTAAAGATCAGCAGATATAGTTTTCCTGGTTTTCTATATCATTGCACAGTTATACTGATCTTAATTGGAAAAATGATATCCAGGATATCACCATAGGGCTAATCATATCTAAGCTTCAATATTTGTAATATCACATCTTCTTCTTTTTTCTATTAACATATATTAAGTCAATCACATGTTAGGTCACTTCTTGGTCTAGCCAAAAATAACTACTAAACATCCGGTAGGCATCAAATGAAATGTAACTTCTGTCATTCTGACGATGATATTGATTTATCGAAACAATTGTCAATTTTTTAGAATTTTTAATAACTTTTATTATATTGTGGAATTAACTAGAAACCGTGAGTTTCATTTAAAACACTAATATGAGCAGATTCCACGAAGTAAGGGTCGAGACAATTAATTTCATTATAATTAAATGTTGAAAAGCGGAACGAAAAGCTTTCTAAAAATTCAACAGTGACTTTAAAGATGTATTTTTTCCTTACGCTCTTAGTTTCGGAAATCCACGTGTGTATGTGGGGAGTGGGGGCAATTTTATATGATGGGATTTACTTAACTAGGTGGGTAGAGGGGTGATTCTGTTTTTGTTGGCATAAGAAGTAGATGTCACTACCATATTTTTTTTCGGAAATTCTCATTGGCGGCGGCCAACTTTAAATAATTAGATTTAACTAACTAAGGGAAGGTGAGATTTTGTTTCCGTTGTTGGTGCATATGAGTGCATTAGGAGTTGACTCCACTGCCCTATACTTTTATCGAAAATTGTCGTTGGGGGAGGGGGGAACTTTACTTCATATAATGAGGTTTAACTAATTAGAGGGAGAAAGAATTTTATTGGTGGTGCATACGAGTACATTTGAAGTGGATTCCGCTGCCATTTTTTTTGAAAATCGTCATGGGGAGAATTTTACTTTATATATTGAGGTTTAACTAAGTAAGTGGAGGGAGGATTTTTTTTGTGGTGATTATGAGTGCATTGAAAGTGGATTCAACTGCAGTATATCTTTTTTGCAAATTGTCATTAAGGGGAGGCCAACTTTACTCTGAATCATTCGATACTGCTAACTGAGGGAAGGGGTGCAAAGTATAAAATTGTAAAATTTCGATTAGGGGTAGTGCTGACTTTTATCAACATATAGAGGATTCTCTAATTTAGAGACAATTCCTTTACAAAAACTCAAAATAATTGAGCAAACATATGATACACGCTTTGTAAATCTTATTAAACGGAAGTCTGATTGAAATATTTACTTTCCAAATAAGAAAGTCGAAGAATAAAAAATTCCCGATAAAATTCGGCACACTTCCGATTCATAGTATTAATTAAATAGATCATGCCTTAAAAGGCTAGATCTATTTATAGAAGTACCGTACGACAGCAGTTACTTCAATGATCGTATAATTGAGTAATCCGTTAAGAGGCCTGAATACCACCGCCATATTGGAAAATATGGGATTACGATTCCTGACTTTAATACATGAAATTAGTTCTAGTCCTTTCAGTGGATAGATTAATTTATAATTCTGCGTGTAGGAACTTCAAACATATGTAGCTAGCTATTATGTCTTAATGACATATTTTTAAAAATGGATTAATATGAAATAATTTTGAAGTTCCTGCACAAAAAACAAAACATGCTTTATTTTTTACTATATAATTTTTTCATAAAAATGTCTAGATTTCTCTAAAATCCAAATCCCATATATAATTTTTACTTCATTGTTAAGTGCTGCCATCTATTTCAAATTATCACATCTGGCAACTGTGTAACTATTTCGTGCTAAATAACATTGCCCTTGGTCTGACGATTGGCGAGAGGGTGGAAGGTGGCAGGGGGTTTTATTTGTTATTTTATTCACAATACATCACATGTAATTTTTACGTTGAATTGTGCTTGGTTGTATGTTGTATTTTTTGCTGTTTTTATTATCCATTTTTCGATTCGTATGTCTATATTATTGTGAGTGGGCACGTGTTAAATATGGGTAGACGAACGAGTTCATCGTTTCTACACTTTCTTAATTTATCAAGCGGATAAGTTTTTGCCATCTAATGTCCATTTTATTTGATTTATATTTATCGGGGTCTGGGAGAACAAAATTTGAAGAGAATTTTGATTTCTCTTGACTTCAAGAATTGTGTTTGGCTGGTTGGAGATTCAATACCCCGTATTTTGTCACTTACTTGTGGATTTTGGGGCCTTTTCTCCAAAGAAATCTTCATGGATGGTTAGTTCTGTACTGGTTCTTTGGTTAAATACGTGAAGATTTATCTGAAATTCAGGATTCAGGATTTGAGACCACCGACTACACATTTCTTTGAAGCCCCTATAAACCATCCCAGGGTAAGATATTATTTTCCTCTACTTATTCCGTTAATTGGTACTCGTAATATTTTTTTATTATAAGTCTAGTTTGTTGTATTTCATCCTGTATTCAAGTAATTTTCGGTATAATTTATTTCTGGGTTAATTTTGACACGTGGTGGTTGGGTTAATTAGGGGTCAGAGTGCGATTACTTTATCATTTTTCTCATTTTAATGTAAAGAAACTTAGTTATATTTTCATTTATTCATGGCCAACATTACTCAATATATTTTATTATTTGTGGAAAATGTAGTGAATTCGTTTTTTTACTATGTGCTAAATCTCATTAGCTATTGGTACACAGTTTTCTATTTTCATATCATTTACTTTCTATGTTTTTGTAGATCAAGTCGCCTCATTGTTCGCGAAAATGTTTTTTTAAGTAATTATTTTCGGAAAGAAATTAAATTGTACTGTGAAAATTAGTAGGTGATTTATTTCTTTAGGTATATATTCATTTAGACCACACTAGTTTTTATTATGGTAATCAACACCAAGGTTATTCACTATTCTGCTTCCATTTATAGGTACCTAAATTAGATAGCTCTTGTCAAGATGGCGAATAATAGTTAATTGTTGTTAATTTTTTTATTAGATTTTTGTTCTATATTTCACGTAGTTATGTTAATTGCAATCAGACAAATAATATAGTTCCATTTTAATTTATTTACTTCTCTATTTTTATTAAAAAAATATGAAATTCTACTGGTTATCATGGTTATCAGTTTTTTTTTTATTTCATTTATGTCTTTCTCCAAATACCGTATCTTTAGTTATTATTTCTTTTTAATCCAAATCAATTTAGAATTAATTATCATATATTCATGGCCTATTTATATATTTTTGTCTTGTTAATTGTGTTTACATCTATTATGCCTAATCCATAAAGGATTACTCATTACATTTTGTAGTGTACCATCAGGTGACATAATTTGGCCAGTATATGTAATTTTGGAGTTTGTTCGACAAAGACTTTCAATTATTTGCCTTTATAGTGCTTAATTTAAGTTACATTACATTTATTACTAATAATTTGCGTTAATCATTACTGTTGTTTGAAACATTTTTTTTAAATAATACATTGGCTATGTCAACAAGCTCCATGTAACTAAATTATGTGGGATATTTTCAAAATTATTATATTTCAATTGGGTATTTGGTTATAGTTGATATGTTTAGAAGTTTTGCCTGAAATGTAGAACAGCCAATAGAAAGTATAGAAAGTTTTTTTTTACTTAATTAGCTTCTGAATTTTTTTATGCTATCGCGTTTTTAATTTATTTATCTTGCATCATTCACACAATACCTTGAGTATCCGTAATTTTTGTTCTCTTAATTTTTGAGGGACTCTTAGTATTTAATTACTTTTACCTACTTTCTCATTTACTTGTAGCTCAACCATGTATTTGTTATACTTTATTTAAAATTATCAATGTTTTCATTACTGGTTGTATTTTAGGGTTTTAAGCACGGGCTACAAGGTTTTTGAGCGAGGGATTAGTAAAAGTAGCTTCTGAGTAAAATACTACTACTTCACCAGCTCCCAGCTGTTGGTACTACCCGGCTACGACCGGAAACTTGGTGAAAATTTTCTTGCTTTGTGTCTTACCTCCATTATTTATTTATATATTTAGGCTTTGTGCTACTAACATATCTGTATATTCGTAAACATTATTATATTTTTTTTGTTAAATAGATCAAACTATAGTTCGACTACTTTGTTTTATTTGTTCACCACCAGGCCTCTGCTTATAGACGTTTAGAACTTATTATTATTAATCTCTCTTTTTTTTAATAATAATACCAATATCTTTTACTTAAATATCCATATTTTTCTTATATATAAGACGTTAACTGATAGGGAGTTCCAGGACAGCAAGGAGAACTTCTGTTTTGGCTCAGCGAAAACAAAACAGTGGCGCCCTTTTAACTTAACCCATCCCTACTCTCCGGCATTTGAGTTAGCTCGGCATAATTGCACGCTCGCTTCGCTACAAGCTATCAGTTTAACTCTTATTTTATATTTCTCATATTTCTTTCAATTCTTCCATTTTCATTAATATTTTCTTTAACTCCATAATCTTTTTTTCCTTCTCGTTAATTAGGCACAAAGAAAGAGCGAGGCAACACTCGAAATTTACTTATAAAACAGTATAAAAGAAACTGAAACATTCAAAACCACTTAAATTACTAGAAAACTAACTAAATGCACTAATCATGTATGACAAAATTCCATGTAATCAATCAATCACCTACAATAAATCATTTTCTCACACATTATTTACATGCAAATGCTACACAAAATCCATGCACTCCCTTAATATTTCGAAATTTAATAGTACGTTTATATCACATTATCAAATCCCTCCATACACCTCCAAAAATCTAAATCCACGTAAACTAAGAGTAAACAAAATGTATCAATACTAGGCCCAATTATTTATTTATATATTTATTAAATATTTTGAGTATACTGACTCAAGAAATCGGAATACATCCTTGAAATTTACATTTTTTATCAACATTTCAATATAGAATATCAATAATACTATTTTATACACCGTTTTCAGAATTTTAAAATTTAAAAGTCCAATATTGTCGCGCTGAATTTAATCTAGCGAGTGAATGCGTAATCAATTATTATGCGTTATAAGTAAAATGTGACATAGGGAAACACGAACTTCTGAATGGCATGCTATGTTTCTTATCAAACTGAATACAAAAACCTATTTGAAAATATCTTCATTAAGAGACCATAAGACCACCTAGTAGGACCATAGCCACAGCAAAAAAATACGAGTTATTACAATGGATACTGATCACCTACTGTGTCTGTCACGAAAAGCGGTCGACGCGCTGACTGCCAGCTGTAATATATATATATATATATATATATATATATATATATATATATATATATATATTTGTATGGAAATTTCTTGGATTAAGGTGATTGAACAAACTCTGGACGTTTCTTTTAATACATTTTTTATTGATTACGTAATCACGTACAATACAATTAAAATATATCTTTACAAACAGAAGCTACACTATAATTAAAAAGTAAAAACAGTGAAAATTCTAACTCTTAAAATAATCAAATTTGTTCACTACATTTCACTAACAAAATTATCAATAAACGAATTCACTCCATATACAACAACTCCCAAACCAATAAAAAATCCAATATTCATATTTCGCTTCCTTACGTAAATGGTCTGTCAGAAAAAATAAACAAAATAACACACAAGGAAAAAATATCAATTTCCAACAAACTGAATGACACAAAGAAGATATTTTTCTCAAAAATAAAAACAAAAATAAATAAAAACAAACAAACACATACAGTGTATCAAATTCCTTGCCAAGACTGTGTAGTGGTTACTTAGCAAGTGCCCTCGTAGATACCTCGACTAAACCATAACACCATTTATTGTTGAGAAACACTTACCTCGTAACCATGTGTTGGGGTTGAATAAGAAACACATTAATCTACATTAGAACTATATCGAATATAAATACTGAGTTCTTGCCATTTCTCAATGCTTAATTATTTATAGGAAATATTTGACAATACTTCAAGTCGATGACTTCAATTTCACGTTCAAGTTCAAACTATGAAAGAATGTTGTTTACCCTTCGGTCATGACTGATAAACAAACGTGTTATGAGTTCAATGTTATGAGTTCATTATCTCTTGAATATTAAAATTAGATATTATTATTAGATTCTATTTTTATACTTAATTAAAGACCTTTTGTCCTTATTGTCTTTTATAACTCACTACAACTGTCCCAGCACATACATTGGTCAGACTAAACAATATTTGCAAAAAAGGCTGCAAGCTCACAAATATTCTAAAACAGATGTTACAGCACTCTCACATCATAAACAACATACAGGACACTCTTTTAACTATGACCAAACTAAAATTCTTGCAAAAGAAAAAAACGATAAGGTTAGAACGGTTTTAGAAATGATCCATGTTAAACAAAATTCCAACAGCATTAATTCCAGAAATGACATCAAAAACCTAAGTATTATTTATGACGACATATTAAAAATATAATAACACAGATTAGTATTTGAGTACCACCTCTGAAACTTTTTGTACCTCACTATTGAATATATACTAAAAATTGTGAAATTTCGCTTGTACTATCAAATAAAAATTTCAAAGTGCAGTGGATATGGGTTAAAAACCCATAATGCATGTTTTGCAAATACTATTTAAATCTAATTAAGCTGTGATAAGGGAAGGTTGATGTTTGACATGGAAACTTATATTTTTAAAAAGCAATTTTAAATTAGTGTTACGAAACAGCACACTGGTATAGACCCTAAATCCGACTCTGTCTAAGCCAGGTATGAAAATTAAAATTATGGCGGATACGCAGGTTTTTTTATAACTGTTTACGACTATTTTATCTAAACATTGTTTTTGTGACCAGACTTATCTAGAAAAGGCCAGAACCAATTATTTTTGTGTGTGTAAGCCGCAGTCCGGAATTTTCCAGTAAAAAAGGATTTCATATAAATAAAGGACCGATCAGCGGATGAGTTAGTTGATAAGGTGATCTCGTGAAATAAATAAACCGAAATATCGATCAGTGAAGTGTTTATATAAATTATTAATTAAGTTTGTGTGCATATAAATTAAATTTAAGTGACTAGTTGAGTATATATAAATTAAGTATTTAAATAAACTAGTAAGTAGCCATACCGTGTGTTTAAAATTAATCCCACCCTTTTACTGTTTAAATAAATTAGAATAACATTACATTAGTTTTAAGATCTTTTAACCATGTGATGTCCCAACAAACAGGTAATTTATTTCATTGTCAATTGAACAAATTTGATTATTTTAAGAGTTAGAATTTTTACTGTTTTTACTTTTTAATTATGGTGTGGTTTCTGTTTGTAAAGATATATTTTAATTGTATTGTAGATGATATGATAATGACAGGATTATGTCGAAACGTACGCAATCAATAAAAAATGTATTAAAAGAAACGTCCAGAGTTTGTTCAATGACCTTAATCCAAGAAACTTCCATACAAAAATATATATATATATATATATATATATATACAGGATGTACGAATAGTGCGTGACATATGACCAACAAGTAACAAAGAGATTAGTGGGTATTGCACGCAAATAGAAAAAGGGGCTACTGAAAAGAGTGGTAACCGCAGACATGCATGTTTCTGGCTCATTAGCCGTCCTCAGTACGGTATAACTAAGAGAGGGTGTGAAACCTGGGAGCAAAGGTATTGAATGAAAAGTGAGAAAATATAAGATAATTCAACAGGATAGTCAAACGCAACATTTGTGTCAGTAATATTAGAAGATCTCGAAAAGAGTGATTACCACTCTTTTCAGTAGCTCATTTTTCTATTTGCGTGCAATACCCACTAATATCTTTGTTACTTGTTGTTCATATGTCACGCACTATTCGTACATCTTGTTGTTATTTCATTAATTTGGGTCGGAAGTTTCAGACGGGAGTGTTATATGCGCCTCCGTGTCAATGTTGGTTGTTGTCTCGAACATTCGAGATCTTCTAATATTACTGACACAAATGTTGCGTTTGACTATCCTGTTGAATTCTCTTATATTTTCTCATGTTTCATTCAATACCTTTGCTCCCAGGTTTCACACCCTCTCTTGGTTGTACCGTACTGAGGACGGCTAATGAGTCGAGACTGAGGAAATGATACGGTAAAATGTAACGCTACCTACTGGTATTGATATTTTATGGTATAACAGGACCCGAATGCATCTTGTTATGGATACAACCGTACGGATGCTGAATATATAATTTACATTGAAAAATAATATCGTCTTTTAGAAGGAACGTACGTGAATGAATGAATGACCTTTACAATTCACAGGCAATTATATAATTCGTTACTCCTGCAATAAGTATAAAAGTAATGTCTCTACAGATGTTCAAATGTAAATAGACTACTTATGTGCTTAGCGAAGCAGAATAGTAACACTTAAAGCGACCCTTTCAAACGAAATTAAATTAATATAATCGGATGTATATACTAAACAAAGAGTCTTTGAAACAATTACATCACCATTACATCCGGTCACAATGCAATGATTTGTTTGTTAATTGAACAATATATGATTAACACACAAGAGGTTATCAATAGTTAATTCCAATAGTTGAAAAGTATCTTCAATTAGAATATTATTTGTTTTAAAATTTTGTTGAAATCAAACTTGTATACTGATAAATCATTTCTACAATCACGATTATAAAACACATCACAACATTTATGGTTAAATATTTATTCTTGATTATAGTGTAGTCTACAGATTGTACGGATGTTCGATGATCATCGATATTCAAAATTAAAACATCGATGTCAGATAGTAATAATATCGAAGACATCGATAAAGGGGCATCGATAATAGAACATCGATAATACGAACAAAATTCAATGGGAGGAGAGGTAGACAACAAACAATTGAATTATTAGTTCCTAGCCTTATGATTTCCTGCTGATTATATTATTGATAAGAGACTTTATACACATCTCGTCAAAAAAATTAGAAAGATACTCATCTCTATCTACTCAGAAATTTTGATTACAGCTTTAATAAATAGATGGCACAACGTTTAGAAGTACCTAGATTACTTTTGTTTCAGAATTGTAATTCATTGAACAATCGGTAGGTTGATTTTTTCTCTGGGATATTTCCATTATAATAAATAACAAGCAGCAAGTCGTCATCTCGTCATCGTTACTTTAATTATTTTTAGATGATACAACAGGTTTTAGTTCAAGAATAAGTTTTTTTGATTTATTACGGAAGCTTTCATTTAACTAATTTTTAAACGGTAAGAGAAAATCTATACCTAAAATTGTTTTTATTATTTTGGTAACATAGGATTTAGGTAATATGATTTCTTTTTTTAGATAAATTATTAAGATGCCACCAAAAAGTAAATACTGGGAATATTTTGAGAAAATTAATTACTCCCAAGCAAGATGTCGTTCCTGTTCAAAAATTATGATGATCGGTTATCGATTTCAACTTCGACATCAACATCGATGATTTTTTAACATCGCACATCCCTATTATAGTGTAGAGCCTGGAGGTTTTTACCTCGGATTTTTGTTGGGGTGAATTAATGTATATTATTTAGATGGGATTTTATTTTTTTAAAGTTTCAGAGTTCACCTACTTTTTGTACTGTTGATTTTTCTATTATTTACAAAATACTATAAACAATTAATATTTGAGGATATAATTTTATTTTAACCCGTAAATACCATGGAGGGGTCAAATTTGACCCTACACATTTTTGACGGCACATTTTGCTACTAAGGCTACTTCGACCGACAAGCCATTTATTTATTTCCGGAAGCAAGGTTAGTTTACGTTGAACGTTCGCAGAGATACGTGGGCGTAGGGTCAGATCTGACACGCTTATGGTATAAGTGTCGGTAAATTGTTTTGTACGAGCGATTGAAAATGGCGGGATGCAGTAACGATAAGCGACCTTTGAAACAAAGTGAACTTGAAGATGAGGCACAAAATATAATGTCTTATGGTCTAGATAGTGACAATGAGTTTTCGGATAATGGTAGTGAACACAGTGACCACCAAACCGATACGGAAGAAGAATGCGATGGTAGTGACGAAATATATGTACATACAGGAAGAGGCACTGATAGTGAAGCATCGGATGATCAAGAGGATACTTCTGGTTCCAGAAATTACTTCTATGGTAAAAACAGATTCAAGTGGGCAAAAAATGCTCCTGCATCTTCTCGTACTCGCAAGCATAATTTAATTAGTCATCTGCCTGGGATTATTGGAAAAGCGCGAGATACAATGCCTGAAAAACCAATTCAAGCTTGGGAATGTATTATTGGTGATGACATCTTGTAGGAAATACTCGAAACGACTAATGAAAGAATAACTAAGATGGCCGCTAGGTATAACTTGCACAATCTGTCATGTCAATATACCAGTCATTTGGATATTGTTGAATTCAAAGCCTTCTTGGGTTTATTATATTTAGCACGGGTTTTCAAATCGAATAATGAAGATTTGAGATCGTTATTTGCTACCAATGGTACCGGTCGTGATAAATTTCGTGCGACAATGTCTTTGAACCGCTTTTATTTTTTACTTTCATGTCTTTATTTTGATGATTTAGAAACACGACCAGGACGTATTATAAATGGAGACAAACTAGCAGCTATTTCCAATATTTTAAAAATGTTTATCACTAACTGTCAGTCTAATTACAGCTGCGGGGAATATCTCACTATCGATGAGACGCTTATAGCGTTTAGAGGAAGGTGTAAATTCCGTATGTACAGGGTTATTCACTATAAATTACCCACCCCTTATCATCGTTATTATTGCCTACAGAAAAAAAAGTTGAATGTTAAAGTTGTGTGCTTGTGACTAAATTTTGATAAAATGCTATTAAACACCCAGTGGCGTGCAGATTTCAGGGGATACAAATTTTTTAATATTTTTTTCAAATGGGACACCCTGTATATTATTGAATTTTTGGAGTGGTCTTTTTTTCCTGATTTCAAAAATATACCATATGTTACCCCTATCTTATAACGTTTTTGAGTTATTAGAGGTTTGGAAGAAAAAGTTCAAATATTGAAAAATAGAAAACAAAAAATTTATTTAGGAAATTTAAATAACATTATAAGTCATAAAAGATGTTCAATATGCCCACCATTATTGTCTATGCATAATTGATAACGTCTTCTTATATTTATAAGTGCATCGGAAATTGCTTCATTATTGACATTCAGATTCATTATTTCAAGTCGAATCGTGTTTTTAATTAATTGAATATTATTATTATTGTTATTAACAATGTCTTTTAGAAATCCCCAGAAAAATGAATCCATAGGGGTCAAGTCTGGACTGTTAGGTGGCCATTTAATGCTCTCATTATTTCCTATCCATATTGTGAATACATTATTCAAATGTTCTTGAACGGGTAGGACATTATGAGGGGTTGCCCCATCTTGCATCCAAATCATACTGGCAAGCTCGTCTTCCGAAAAATTTTGTATAAGGATATTTTCTACTTCTGGGATAAGTATTTCTTGATAGGTAACTCCTGTCAATATATAATCATAAAATATTGGGCCAACAATTTTATTTCTAAAAATTCCGCACCAAACGCTAACAGTTTTTCTTCCTGATTTCTTTATTTGTTTAACCAATCTTTTTCTGTTGTCCTTTCTTTCCCACGACCTTCGATTTTTCCTATTGAAAACTCCTGCCGTGGAAAAAGATGACTCATCAGTCCATAATATTTTAGTTAGATAATCGGTATCTGCATTCAAGTTTTGAATCATTTGTTGGCAAAATTCCAGCCTTTTCCTCTTATGAGCATCTGTTAAAACTTGCAGGGGTAAAATTTTATATGGTTTGTAGTTGTGTTTTTTCAACGTACGTTGGATTTTGGAATAACTTCTACCTAATTGATCTGCTATATTCTTTATACTACATTCAGAATTTTCCCAAAAATTTTGCAATGTTTCAAAAAAGTCTATTCGCGAATTAATATGTAAAGGCTTACCTTCGAAATGAAGCAGTATATCTAGCTGTTCTTCCTGGTTTTCTTGAATAACACGCTTTTTTTCTACTGAAACTGAAGGTATGATTCACCTTTTGGTAAATATTTTTGAATGTATTCTCTGACGGTGTTGGACGATTTGGATACAATACTCTATATGCTCTTTTTGCTGCACGTTTATTATTGTTGTTTTGTATATAACAAGTATATATTTGAACTTTTTCTTCCTCACTGTAAACCATTTTGATTATTCTGTTAAAGAAATGTCACTAAACAAACATAATATAGTTGTCATTTCCATAGCTTACTTGAAAAATATTAACTTTCATAGGATAGGTAATTACAGTAACAACTAATCCAAGTGGGTTTTGGTGAATTCATGCACGACATAACTTAGTTTTAACTTTAGACTGAACTTAAGATTGCCTTAAAAATACTTGTTGGGTGTTCATGCACAACTTAACATAAAGATAGACACAAGTGCAGAAAGTGTATTTATTATCTCGGAACTTGTCGTTCGAGCATTTAATTCGGTAGTGTATCTTAATTCTGAACTGAGCGATGAGTGATTTAAATAATTAGAATCATATCCAGTTCGCGATATTCACAGCATAATTCGAATGAAATCGACGTTTCCAGTCCGCAATTTATGACGAAGGCGGTTCTTTCTACCATCTTCCTCTACCTAATAATCATTTTATTTTTCGTTTTCGTTAAGATGTCTAATGGACATGCGCAGAACCTGATTTGCACGAAGAATTGAAAGTTGGCCAACTTATGACTTTCTTAAATCACTCTTAAGTCCTTAAGTCGCGTGCATGAACATTACCATAAAAAATTATAGTTTCATCTTAAGTTTATGATTAAGTTATGTTAAGTTATGATTAAGTTACGTCGTGCGTGAATTCACCATTAATCGACGTCTAATAACTCGAAAACGGTATAAGATAGGGGTAACATATGGTATATTTTTGAAATCAGGAAAAAAAGACCACTCCAAAAATTCAATAATATACAGGGTGTCCCATTTGAAAAAAATATTAAAAAATTTGTATCCCCTGAAATCTCCACGCCTCTGTATTTTTGATAGCAATTTATCAAAATTTAGTCATAAGCACACAACTCTTACATTTAACTTTTTTTTCTGTAGGCAATAATAACGATGAGAAGGGGTGGGTAATTTATAGTGAATAACCCTGTACCTAAAAAATAAGCCCGATAAGTACGGTATAAAAATGCAATGTTTAGTGGATGCTAAAACACACTATCTGTTAAATGCTTTACTATACACTGGACAAAGATACTCATAATATGAACCCAAGAAAGTTAGCTATCCCCACACTGGATGCTTTGAAACTTATCCCACCGATATCGGGAACAAATAGGAGCCTTACAGTTGATAATTGGTTCTCGTCTATAGAACTGATAAAGGAACTAAAGAAACACAACATTACATATGTTGGAACTTTAGAAAAAAATAAAAGGGAGATCCCTTTGGAGTTTCAACCTCACAAAGATAGACCAGTTAAATCTGCGATATTTGGATTTACAAACAATGAGACTCTTGTATCTTCTGTCCCAAAAAGGAATCGTGCAGTAATATTAGTATCAACCATGCGCCACTCTGATACAATGGTAAATGAAAAGCCCGAAATTATAAACTTTTATAATGAAACAAAAAAGGGGGGGGGGGTGGACTCATTAGACCAAAAATGTACTTGCTATAATACTGACAGAAGAACTCGAAGATGGCCCCAAACAATATGGTTTCGTATTTTGGACATTGCTGGAGTAAATGCTAACATTATATTTAATAGTGTGGTTCGAAATGAAACGATGGCAAGAAGGCTCTTTTTAACCAATTTAGGGCAAGAACTTATTTAAAGCCACATGAAACGCAGAACACAAGAAAGTTATTTGCCGAGAGAGCTTCGCAATATGATTTTAAATTTTTCCGGAATTCAGAAAGTATTACCAGTACCAAATCCAGAGCCACGACAAGGTAAAAAGAGAGAAAGGTATCAGTTATGCCCCTATTCAAAAAATCAGAAAATGGAGAGTATGACCTGCGACAAATGCACAAAATTTTTTTGTAAGCATCATTGCAGTAAGAAGATATTGTGCGAAATTTGCATTCAGAGGTAAGGTGTAAAACATGTTTGTTATCTTTTACATAAAAGCTTTAAAACGGTATCTTTTGTTTCAGAGAGGGGTTATGAGGCTTGAACTTCATCCTCCCATTCCTGCAAATGGACAATTTTTTTTTGAGAAAATTTCAAAAAATTATTGCTATGTTTATTTGACTTGATGTTTAGTTTTATGTTTATTAAACGTGTAACCGCCAGACTTTTTGGGTTATTTCTTTTTTGTTATACGAAAGCAAATGTGTAAGCATAAACTAGGTACGAATACATTGAAAATACACCATTTTTTATTTAAAAAAAACTAAGGGTCAAACGTGACCCATCCATGTCATAAATGTAACTTTTTGAGGCATGGTATTTAAGGGTTAAATGATATTTTTCTCTTCAATACTTTGACTTTCACCTGAATACTGATAGAATAACATATTTAAAATATACCATAAGGATCTTGAACATATAATAAAACTTGAGGGGGAAAACGTAGGCGACAGTTGCAATGTACAACTAATTAAATTGACTGTCTCAACCCTTACTTCGTGGAATATGCTCATATTAGTGTTTTTAAATGAAACTCAAGGTCTCTAGTTAATTCCACAATATAATACAAGTTATTGAAAATTCTAAAAAATTGACATTTGTTTCGATAAATCAATATCATCGTCAGAATGACAGAAGTTACATTTCATTATATGCCTACCTGATGTTTAGTAGTTATATTTGGCTAGACCAAGAAGTAACCTAACTTGTGATTGGCTTAATATATGTTTATAGAAAAAAGAAGAGGATGTGATATTACAAATATTGAAGCTTAGATATTACGAGTATTAGCCCTATGGTGATATCCTGGATATCATTTTTCCAATTAAGATCAGTATAACTGTGCAATGATATAGAAAACCAGGAAAACTATTGCTGCTGATCTTTACAATTATCACTTAAGAAGACAGTTTATTAGTGGAGAATTCCCTAGATTTAACTGTTCATTGACAACTTCATATTGTGGGTTTCTTAACTGTCTTCTAATTTCCAGTTCTTCAAGGAAATCCAGTTCTTGTTTCTTTTCCCAAATATGCAGTACTTCAAGTTCTGTGTTAGGTGTCAATGAATGATTGGTGTCAAGTAGATGTTTTGCGTAGTGGGATTTATCTGGTTGTTTTAATCTGTATGCTCGTAAGTGCTCACTGTATCGTATTTCAAAATTCCTAAGGGTCTGACCCAAATAGACAGCATTACATTCTGGACATTTGAGTTTATATATACCTGACTTCTTTAATAGTGGTATTTTTGTTTTTACATTTAACAATTTTGTACTAACGTTACTTTCTGTTTTAAAAGAAATTGTTGTATTCGTTGCTGAAGATATTATCTTTGAAATATTATTAGAAATATTTCCTGCATATGTGATGGTTTTATAAGTTTTAATTTCATCAGCTTGCTTAGGATATATTAGTTGTAATGCCACTTTTTCCTCTTTTTTACTAATTAGCTTATTTATCATATCTAATGGATAACCGTTAGATGTTGCTATTTGTCTAATTGTATTAATCTCTCTATCAAAATTACATTTGTTCATAGGAACTGAAAAAGCTCTATGTATCATTGAATTATATGCTGCTAGTCTGTGTGACACAGGGTGGTTAGAATTGAATGGAATTGTTACATCAGTGAACGACAATTAGATGAATTTTTCAACCACATCAATAATTTACAGCCGAAAATTAAATTTACATTAGAAATTGAAGAAAATAGCTCAATCAATTTTCTTGATTTAAAAATTCAAAGAGTTAATAATGTACTTGATTATTCAATTTACCGAAAACCAACACAAACTGATGTAACAATTCCATTCAATTCTAACCACCCTGTGTCACACAGACTAGCAGCATATAATTCAATGATACATAGAGCTTTTTCAGTTCCTATGAACAAATGTAATTTTGATAGAGAGATTAATACAATTAGACAAATAGCAACATCTAACGGTTATCCATTAGATATGATAAATGAGCTAATTAGTAAAAAAGAGGAAAAAGTGGCATTACAACTAATATATCCTAAACAAGCTGATGAAATTAAAACTTATAAAACCATCACATATGCAGGAAATATTTCTAATAATATTTCAAAGATAATATCTTCAGCAACGAATACAACAATTTCTTTTAAAACAGAAAGTAACGTTAGTACAAAATTGTTAAATGTAAAAACAAAAATATCACTATTAAAGAAGTCAGGTATATATAAACTCAAATGTCCAGAATGTAATGCTGTCTATTTGGGTCAGACCCTTAGGAATTTTGAAATACGATACAGTGAGCACTTACGAGCATACAGATTAAAACAACCAGATAAATCCCACTACGCAAAACATCTACTTGACACCAATCATTCATTGACACCTAACACAGAACTAGAAGTACTGCATATTTGTGAAAAGAAACAAGAACTGGATTTCCTTGAAGAACTGGAAATTAGAAGACATTTAAGAAACCCACAATATGAAGTTGTCAATGAACAGTTAAATCTAGGGAATTCTCCACTAATAAACTGTCTTCTTAAGTGATAATTGTAAAGATCAGCAGATATAGTTTTCCTGGTTTTCTATATCATTGCACAGTTATACTGATCTTAATTGGAAAAATGATATCCAGGATATCACCATAGGGCTAATAATATCTAAGCTTCAATATTTGTAATATCACATCTTCTTTTTTCTATAAACATATATTAAGCCAATCACAAGTTAGGTTACTTCTTGGTCTAGCCAAAAATAACTACAAAACATCAGGTAGGCCTGAAATGAAATGTAACTTCTGTCATTCTGACGATGATATTGATTTATCGAAACAATTGTCAATTTTTTAGAATTTTCAATAACTTGTATTATATTGTGGAATTAACTAGAGACCTTGAGTTTAATTTGAAAACACTAATACAGCTAATTCGTTTTTTCGGCTAATTTAGTTATAAATCACACGTCTCCTGTATTTAAAAAGTGAAGAAAATGTTCATTGTGTTATTGATGGAGGCATGTTATCGCCTCGTTGCAAACAGAAATTGAACGAAATCCTCAAAACTTTGCATTCTTATCTAAACCTCCCCCCCCCCCCCTAAGCGTCTCATATCCATATCAAATATTTAATTTAAGTTCACTTTGAAATGTCTTTTCTGCTTTCACAATTTTTCCCGTGGAAAACCCCACTCGTGATAAGTGGCTTGATCCGTAACTAAATATTAGGAATTACTGAGTAAAACTAAGAAATTTGCTAAACATTGTAACGTTAAATAATTTATGTAGATGCACAGAATCAAATCATTTGTAGAGCATAGGTATGACATTCGAACACGAATTTGTTTTTCATTATTTTGTTTGTTTCAATGTTATATAATACCTTCTAAAACAAAACTACTAGCCGAATGCGATATCAGGTGCATTATTTAAGTCTTATTGGAAAGGAGCGAATTATAATTTATAAAATAAAATACTCGAACATTGTCAAATAAACATGTCCCATCAAATAACTCTCTCATTGAAATTAAAACAAAAACAGAAAGTCCACATGATGTATTCAACAAAGAGTTAAAATTACATTTTCCTTTCCATCATATTTCAAATTTTTGCGTAGTTGAGTTGAAACTTCAGACCAAATTTAATAGTAATTTAAAAGATTTTGCTTTTATTTCATATCTGAAGATAATTAAAGTTGCCGTGCAATATGAAGTATGTGAAAATAAATTAGAAAACTCACATTTCCATTTGCAATTCACTCTCTTATGCGTAATTAATGTTCCTCAGCTCTTTACTCTTAAAATCGATAAAAAGAATGTTTATAAAATAAACAAACACGTGCAATAGCTTCGACATAACCTTCAAAAATAATATTTTTAACAAAATCGACAATATCAAAGCAATATATCCAATTTAATTCGACCAAATGGAAATTGTACACGGATCCAATGACGGAAAACTGAATGAGCTATGACGAGACTAATTAATTATATGGAAACTGGGTGAGCTACCCGCAAATGCAGAGATCTGCCCGGTGTACATAAAGTGGCGAGAGTGGCTCGAAATAAGAAGAAACCAAAACCCAAACAAAAATAATGAAGCGATTAAATTCATACCCGCCCCAGCTCCCACAACAAACCCCTGGAACAGAAACAATCGTAAAGAAAAAGAAGACTTCCCTAGCCTCCCTCCCCCCAAGACGACAGCAAGAGCAGTTGAACCCAGCAACAGCATCCAGCCCCGCCCATCACAAGAAGTCGATCCACAGTCAACAAACAGATGTTGCAAAGTTTTCAAATTTGAACAATTTATTTAAAGAACTAAATAACATTGTCAATCTAGATGAACTCACCAGAGCGGTATCAGATTTACTTCTAGAAATGAGAAAAGCTACTACCAAACTGGATAAATTTACTATTTATAATAACTTTGTTCGAGGGATCGACAAATATGACATCTAAGCAGGTAGGTGGAAAAATAGGAATTCAAAAACGAAATTTTCTTAAAATAATTTTTTGTAATGTACATGGAGTAACTAATAAGCTCCACCTCCTTCGCCATTTTCTCGATGATCACAAACCAGACATATTCTTTCTTAACGAGACATTCTTTAAACCAAATAAATCCTTGAATTTTAGAAACCCCAATTATAGTCTTATTAGACAAGACCGCCCCGCAAATGTCGGCGGGGGCGGTATCGCAGTAATAATAAAAAAAGACATAAACTTTCAACTCCTGCAACCAAACAATTCGTGTATTGAGCATATCTCGTTGTTAATTGATAATAAACTCAAACTTGTAGGTGCATACAGTCACGTCTTTAACAAACTTACAGAATTAGACTTTTTTAACATAACAAAAACACACAATATGGTCCTAATAGTGGGAGACTTGAATTGCAAGCACCCACTATGGGACTCCTATGCCTCATACCCGAACACGAACGGAAATACTCTTCAAAGGTTCTGTGACAACTCTGACTGTAACATATATAGCACAGATGACCCGACCCTCTTCCCGTTCAATAATTACTCTCCCAGCACTATAGATGTTGCCATCGGCCGTTATATAAACACAATCACCAAATTAAATACCATTCCCGACCTTAACTCCGACCACGATCCTATCCTACTAGAACTTAAAATAACACACACTATACATCCCTCCCCGATAAAAATATACGATTGCACAACCACGAATTGGTCACTATACAGAAAATATATAAACGAACACTTAACGATCACAGACAAAATAACTGACAGTAATCAAATATCTAACACTATCCTAAATTTACAAGAAACAATCATTACAGCAAGAAACAAAACCACCACCTAAAAACCAAAACCACAAAATCCCAACACCCTCCCTGATTATATAATTCAAATAATAAAAGATAAAAACATAATCCGACGTAGATGGCAAGCTTCTAGAGACGACAATGATAAAAATATTCTAAAACATTATCAAAATACAATAAATATCGTAATTACACATGGAAAAGATTTCTTGACAAATAATACAACAAACACACAACATCATATCAATATCACCCACAGAATCACCTTAACAAAACAAACATGTTACATACAAAAAACTTAGTCACCACACATGAAATATACAACACAATTAATACTGTAACGAAGTGTTTTTTTTCGTTACTAACTATTTTAAGTTTCCGAATTTACTTTTATTTAATATTATTTATAACCCGTTATATATGTGGAAATTACTTCGATATGAAATATTCATTCCAGATGTAACGAAGTTTCTTTCTAGTTATTAATGATTTTAAGTTTCGAATTTACTTTTATTTATTATTATTTATAACCCGTTATATATGTAGAAATCACTTTGATATAAAATATTCATTCCGTGTTTTTAAATGAAACTCAAGGTCTCTAGTTATTTCCACAATATAATACAAGTTATTGAAAATTCTAAAAAATTGACAATTGTTTCGATAAATCAATATCATCGTCAGAATGACAGAAGTTACATTTCATTTTATGCCTACCTGATGTTTAGTGGTTATTTTTGGCTAGACCAAGAAGTAACCTAACTTGTGATTGGCTTAATATATGTTTATAGGAAAAAGAAGAAGATGTGATATTACAAATATTGAAGCTTAGATATTATTAGCCCTATGGTGATATCCTGGATATCATTTTTCCAATTAAGCTCAGTATAACTGTGCAATGATATAGGAAACCAGGAAAACTATATCTGCTGATCTTTACAATTATCACTTAAGAAGACAGTTTATTAGTGGAGAATTCCCTAGATTTAACTGTTCATTGACAACTTCATATTGTGGGTTTCTTAAATGTCTTCTAATTTCCAGTTCTTCTAAACTTCAGGTAGGCATAAAATGAAATGTAACTTCTGTCATTCTGACGATGATATTGATTTATCGAAACAATTGTCAATTTTTTAGAATCTTCAATAACTTGTATTATATTGTGAAATTAACTAGAGACCTTAAGTTTCATTTAAAAACACTAATATGAGCATATTCCACGAAGTAAGGGTCGAGACAGTCAATTTCATTAAAAAATCTTCGAGAGAAGATTTGATCCGACTGTACCAGAAGTTACTACAAAAACATTACAAAGCATCACAAAACATTTGGTTTAACCAAGAATGCCTTAGGAAAAGGTAATACCAAATTATGTGAATATAAAATGTCACACTAAAACACCACAAGCACAAAAAGCTATAAAATGTGCTCAACGAGTTTGGATAAAATCAGAATGTAAGAAATGGTTCAAAGTTAGAGACTCCTTAGACAACTACATAAAAGTTGTACATTCAGAACTCACATTCCAATTACATCCAGTAGAATTTGACTGTTTGGATGACAAAATTAGAGAAAATGTCAGCACGATGAAGCATATGAAATTTAAGAAACAAGAAAAGAAGCTACAGAATCTTGAACACACACAACATAAAATTCAATACTCAAAACATCATGAAACTGTAAGTACCTACATACCAACACAATTTGCACCACGATTTGAAAACCTTTCAGACACTAATTTTACAAATAGTGAAATAGAATTTTCAAATAAAGGTTTAAAGTACAGCATACCACCTAAATTTACGAATAATATTAAACAAATTATAGCTACAGAGTCAGAAATAGCTTTAAAATCTAATTCAAATAATTTTCTTTATGAGAAATTAAAAATTGCCAATTTAATCAAAAATATTGAACCTTCAAAAGTTAAACGTCAAACAAAAAATGACATTTCAGTTTTAAACGCAATAAAAAAGAAGATAAAGAATAATAACCTAACAGTTACAAAATCTGATAAGGGGAACGCTACTGTCATTTTGACGACTGAAAATAACAATTCCAAAGTATATAACTTTATAGAATCCAGCGATGTAAAAGTTCTTAAAGCAGACCCAACAAAGAAGTTTTCTAATAACGTAAAGGATATTGTTAATAATTCAAATTATCTTTTAAATGATTACGAAAAGAGGTCTATCATGTATAAGAATCCTCATTGTCCACAATTATATGGAACAGTTAAATTACATAAAATAACGAAACCAATTAGACCTGTAGTCTCTTATGTTAATGCTCCAAATAATATATTGGCAAAGAAGCTCAACAATATACTCAATACTTACGGATATGAATCTCAGTACTCAATTAGAAATTCAATAGAACTAATCAAAAAGTTGAAATCAATCCACTTGCAAGATAACTATAAACTCATATCGTTCGATGTAACTAATATGTTTACTAAAATTCCTCCTAAAGAATGTCTAATACTTGTAAGAAAATTACTAGAAGATAAAAATATTAATCCAGGAATAATATCAGATATACTTAATTTATTTGATGTATGCATTAATCAGAATTATTTCACTTTTGACAATAAGATATATATTCAAAATGAAGGTTTACCAATGGGAAGCCCTATATCACCTATTTTAGCGAACATTTTTATGGACAATTTAGAAAGAAAGATCTTTGAAAGTAATATTTCGAAAAATATTTTATTTTGGTATAGATATGTAGATGACATATTAGCTTGTTTTATGGGTAGTGAACGACAATTAGATGTATTTTTCAAACACATCAATAATTTACACCCGAAAATTAAAATTACATTAGAAATTGAAGAAAATAGCTCAATCAATTTTCTTGATTTAAAAATTCAAAGAGTTAATAATGTACTTGATTATTCAATTTACCGAAAACCAACACAGACTGATGTGACAATTCCATTCAATTCTAACCACCCTGTGTCACACAGACTAGCAGCATATAATTCAATGATACATAGAGCTTTTTCAGTTCCTATGAACAAATGTAATTTTGATAGAGAGATTAAAACAATTAGACAAATAGCAACATCTAACGGTTATCCATTAGATATGATAAATAAGCTAATTAGTAAAAAAGAGAAAAAAGTGGCATTACAACTAATATATCCTAAACAAGCTGATGAAATTAAAACTTATAAAACCATCAAATATGCAGGAAATATTTCTAATAATATTTCAAAGATAATATCTTCAGCAACGAATACAACAATTTCTTTTAAAACAGAAAGTAACGTTAGTACAAAATTGTTAAATGTAAAAACAAAAATACCACTATTAAAGAAGTCAGGTATATATAAACTCAAATGTCCAGAATGCAATGCTGTCTATTTGGGTCAGACCCTTAGGAATTTTGAAATACGATACAGTGAGCACTTACGAGCATACAGATTAAAACAACCAGATAAATCCCACTACGCAAAACATCTACTTGACACCAATCATTCATTGACACCTAACACAGAACTAGAAGTACTGCATATTTGTGAAAAGAAACAAGAACTGGATTTCCTTGAAGAACTGGAAATTAGAAGACATTTAAGAAACCCACAATATGAAGTTGTCAATGAACAGTTAAATCTAGGGAATTCTCCACTAATAAACTGTCATCTTAAGTGATAATTGTAAAGATCAGCAGATATAGTTTTCCTGGTTTCCTATATCATTGCACAGTTATACTGATCTTATTTGGTAAAATGATATCCAGGATATCACCATATGGCTAATAATATCTAAGCTTCAATATTTGTAATATCACATCTTCTTCTTTTTTCTATAAACACATATTAAGCCAATCACAAGTTAGGTTACTTCTTGGTCTAGCCAAAAATAACTACTAAACATCAGGTAGGCATAAAATGAAATGTAACTTCTGTCATTCTGACGATGATATTGATTTATAGAAACAATTGTCAATTTTTTAGAATTTTCAATAACTTGTATTATATTGTGGAATTAACTAGAGACCTTGAGTTTCATTTAAAAACACTAATATGAGCATATTCCACGAAGTAAGGGTCGAGACAGTCAATTATTAATTCCGGATTTTTATTTAAAAATTTCAAATTTTGACCGCGATCCGATGGTAGAATTTATGTTTACCCCTACCGCGGAATACAGAGTAAGGAGCCCGCAGGTCGAACTAGCGGAGAGAGGGAGAAAGCAGTTTGAAACCTGGTAGGTGCTAGCGTCGAGAGTCGAGAGAAGAGAGTTGTATCGAGACTAGATTCTAGAGACACCAATTCTACTTTGGCTTTCGAGCTTCCGAATAGTTCCGAATGCGCAGGGAGCTCTTCCGACAATGGTTTGGTTGGGAAACCGTGGTTTGGTTAGGTATTTAGTTGTTTTTTTCCAGTTTATGGTTCTGTGGTGGTTCTGTGTTAAGGTTAAGTCCAGTTAAGTCAGTTAAGTTCATGTTATTATCGAATCTTGGAGTTTTTGCTGAAAATGGCTGTGGCTTGTGAAATATGTGAAACCAAATTTAGCAAGTAAAGTAACTTAAGAATGCATATTGAAAAATTCCATCCTGGTAAGTAGTTTTCTTTTAGTAAATAAGTTATATTGTATGTTTACATTTTTGATTTTCAATGTTCTTATAATTTAATTATATGCCTAAAAACTTATTTTCAGATCTGTTAACTAAATTAGCTTCATACAAAACTTACAAGCAAGCAGCATTCTGCAATGAATGCAATAAGAGTTTTGTGAAGTATTCAAATTTAGTTCAGCATGTAAAGCGATTCCATCCAGGTATGAGTTTATTACACAAGCTGTAAAGTACACGACAACAAAAATATCACACAGCAGAGACGTCTTTATAAAACAAAGAAAAATGCCAAGAAACAAACCATGGGCTTATCAAATCCGAATTCAGAAGAGATCAATCAAGTTGCATTAAATCTTCTACATACCGCTTAGTTAAATGTCGTATATACACTGATTTTTATAATTTATTTTTTACAATAAAGTTTTTAATTAATTTTTTGCGCTAATTTATTTTGTAGCATACCTATTTTGATATATAAAGGGTGAGATTTGTACTTGAATCAAAAATTAAGATTTAAGCAATTTCAAGTACTTAAAAAAACTTAAAATGTCTGCAGAAACCAGCTATATTATATTCGAAACTTATCATCATAACAGGCATAATAAATAATCTACTTTTATACCTAACTCGCTCCACTTTCTACAACATTATTCATGGTATAACTATAGATTAATTTCATCACGATTCACTGTAAAATAAAAAATATGCCTGAGAATTTCATTCACCTGTCAAACTTCATATTTTAACAATTAAATACCATAATTTTTATTGTGTGTTACCATATGGTTATTCTATTGCAGAAAAAATTATGATAATTTTTTGACATATTGTTTTTAACAGCAAAATAAACTTATCATTGTTATACTAGCTCTGCTTTTCTGTGACAATGATAAAAAATGTTCACCTATACGGAGTAAAGCAAAATTAGTTCATGAAAATCTCCTTCGAATATAACGCGGGCATTGATAATTATCGGTTATTTTAGGCAAATATGCCTTCATGCAATTTGGAGCAAGCAAGTAGTGGACGTATTCTTTTGAGGAGTTGGAAGTATAGCTTCCTTGCTACCGATTAAACATGATCTACATCTATACCAAGCTTAACGGTTTTGGAGATATTTTCGATAAATTCTCTACTTTGAGAATCAAATATTTAGAATTAACGAAAGTAATAAGAGCTCCTTATTAAATTATAATCTGACACACTTGCACAATTAAAACAGTCAAAAGTATATCAAATATTTATTTTAACTATAAACAGTTAAGTTTGGTATAGATGTAATCATGTAACTCATGTTTAATCGGTAGCAAGGAAGCTATACTTTCACCTCCTCAAAGTAATACGTCTACTTACCAGTCGCCCTGTATACCTATTTAGAATTAACGCGGCAATACACTGCGCATGCGGAAGCCCGAAAGCCAAAGTAGAATTGGTGTCTCTAGAATCTAGTTGTATCGAGTCCCGAGTTCCTACCGCGAGCATTAGAACAACGCTCCCACTGTAAGCATTCAATCAATTTGTTAACCGTTTCTTGTAGTTGTTTTTAAGTAGTTTTTTTTTAGTTTTAATAAAAGTTGAAGCGATAACTGTGAAGGTAAGAATATTTGAAATTATAACATAAATGGTCTTTTCAATAGATATTTGAATTTATTCGAATATTAGATATTTCATTTTACTATAAGCATTAGTGGTTTTGTGATATAGCAGAAATCGAACTGTTATCCGTTTCTTTTGAATGTTTTGAGTAATTTTTTCACATCGAAAGTGATTGGACACTTTGCTAGCATCAATGTAGACTCCGTTTTATTAATTTTAATTTATTAACCTGTATATTGAAAAGACCCGTGAAATAGGAGCTTGCTTTTAACGCTTTTATATTAAACATTGCTTTTGCTGATAAAAACTCTCTCGCTTATGTCCTGCCCGCTTCGTCTCTAATGATCGCATGTTAAATGTATATAGTTCGCTAACATTTCTCTGCTTTTCTGGGGATACCAGAGTATAAGTTACTTTTATGTATGATAAGGTTTTTTTATATAGATAACGATTTGAGTAGCTACAGATCCTGTATTTATTGTTAAATAAAGACATTGTTGTGATATATAACCTAACCGAACCTCTGTGTTTTACTGACCTACTATAGACTAAAATAACCCTATAGTAGAGTATGTGTTTAGTTGCACGAATTTAGATTCTCCGTAGTGTAGGCCAGGAGAATAACTTTCATTTTAGGACCAGTGAGGAAGTTCCTGGATACAATCCTGCCGGATGAGATACAATTAGACCCCTGGAAACCGTCCGTACCTCCATCTGAGGCTACCTGGAACTCCTGACGAGTGAAGTCAGGGGGCCGTGGAGATAACCACGATAAAAATCTGGCGCCCGAGCACTAATTCCGAACTTGTTCCATCGAGGGTGTCCAAATTGACGTGCTGACGTGCCGCGTAAGGAACCAAGGAAAGAGCGTCACAATACTTATAAAAATAAAACAGCGCCGGGGATGGATGGTATACCTAATATCCTCCTAAAGAGTTTACCTAAAAAAGCAATAGTTCAATTAACGTATATAGTTAATTACATAATCAAAACTGGCAATTATCCAGATATGCTCAAGACCGCCAATGTCATCCCCATTATCAAAGCTAATAAACAACCCTGTTATGTGGATAGTTACAGACCCATTTCCTTGTTAAACAATAAAGCAAAGGTGATGGACAAAATTATTCTAAATAGAATTCAAACACGTTGACAAAAATAATATATTACCTCTCGAGCAATACGGATTCAGGGGTGGTCACAGTACTGTAGCCCAGATTATTAGGGTATTTAATTATATAAGAGAAGGCTTTTTTGCCAAAAATAAATCAGTAATGGTTACCATTGACATTCAGAAAGCCTTTGATTCCATATGGCACGAGGGGTTATTATACAAACTTATAAAAATAAAATTGCCTGACTATTTAATTAAAATTATAAAGTCGTATATTGATAACAGGAAATTCTACTCCAAGGTGAACGACGGACTGGCAGGACCATTTCCGATTCAAGCCGGCGTTCCTCAAGGATCCGTATTATCGCCTTTGCTGTACTCATTATTTACCTATGATCTCCCATACTTCCATGTAAGCGGACGATACTTGTTTCGTATCATCTGCACTGACATCAGAAATAGCACTACTCAACGTTCAAACACATATCAACACACATATTTTACCATACATGAGAGATAACAAACTTACAATTAACACCTCCAAAACAGAGTACCTGTTACTCAGGAGAAGAGCAAGAAAAAACTCATTACATTTACAGTTGTGTATAGATGGTCAATACTTGACAGCCAGTAATACGTTAAAATACTTGGGTTATACTGTGCATGGCAACACCAACACCAATGCGCTATTGCCCAACCGGTTTTAAAAGCTAAAATTGCAATGAGCCAATTGTACCCGTTAATATGTAAGAATAGTAATCTTTCAACTACAAACAAAATCACAATATATAAACATATCATACGCCCAATCTTAACTTACGCTGCTCCAGCCTATTACACCGCCACGAAACACAACTTCAATACACTGCAGGTGGTACAAAACAAGTGTCTACGTATGGCAATAAAACACACAACGGTTTATCCAAGACTTCCCAAAAATACCTGGTTACATGAGCAAGACGATTTGCCCACTATCAAGGACTTCATAACTAAAATATTCACGAATTTTTATAACTATTGTATTCCCAAAAATCTTCATGACACGCTCAGGGCCGCCAGTAGCGCAGAAGACATCCTTGATAGTGGGTGTAGGCTTTTGCATGGTACGCTATTCGCATAACAAGTTGATTATCTTCCAAAAAATCCAAATCATCATATAGGGCCTATTCAAACAGTCATTATTAATAGACAAACATACACCTTACAAACTACATCTGTCATGTTGTTGACCCTCATAAACTACACTCAATTTCGATTTTGAAACCCTGTTTTTCAGCCGGTTTTCAGGAACAACACATTCGAAACATCTTGGAGAGTCATATTTGTATATTCGAGTCAAAGTTATTATATTTAACTAAAATAAATGAGTAATGCCATCAGGCAAGGAATCATATACTGCTCCAGATCCACACCTAGGCAGTGGAAAATGCCAGACCATCGGCCCTATTATATTTTTTTCACTATCTATGTAAATATAAATTAAAAAACAATTGCAAATTAATTTAAACTTTGAAAAAAACTGGATGAGCTATGTTAATCAATAATAAAGTAGAAAATGAATAGTAAAATCTAAGAAATGGCAAATGTAATTAGGATATGAATGAAATAATACATAGGGTTTTAAAGGGACATTTATTGAATACAGATTTTTCTTTGATATCAACATAGGCGTTTGTTTCGGTCATATCTTCCTCATTCGAACCAAATCTCTTTCTTAGAGATTCAAAAAATGCCGCGAGCGAAACTTGTTTTGGTTTGCAAACGGTGCCGGTTCCACAAAATTTCCTCGTCCAAACATTCTGTTTGGGTATGGCGAAAGCTGTTCGATTTGTCCTGCATTTTATTGTTGTTCAGTTAGCCAACTGTCGCCTTCATTTCGATGTTTTTGATCTTCTGCGAGTATACACGACATCCATTTCTAAAACGGACAAATGATTCCTTTGATATATTTAGAATGTCAACGATTTCCTGCAGCTTCACTTTAGGTTGTCCAAAACGACTTTAATGGCTTTTTACGATATAATCAGTTTTTGGCGACCAGAGCATGGCGCAATGTCGTTGTTTGTATGACCACGATTAGCTTCAGCACTTAGACATTAAAGGTCGATTGGCTTGGTGCAGAGTCCAGATAATACTTATCAGACCCAGCTGTTGTTTGGACTTGTGTTTTCCCATAAAAAAATTTTTCCTTCCGTTGTATTGAATACAAAAAGTCACTTCTGAACAAAACGTTCAATATTTGTAATTAATAAAAATGATCTACTGGTCATAACGGGTGTAATTAGATCATGCCCTGGTGCGGCCTTGGAGGTAATGCTAGATCTCCCTTCATTACATTTACATGTAAGGAGGATTGCTCTGCAAAATGCCTATAGGTTACCACAGGCTAAATCTCTAAAACCCGGTGATTTGACAGGACATCTATCTCGAGCCACTAAGGGTTGGATCAACCCAATCTATGATGATGCCTAGAGATATAATGCCTGCTAAACAAGATTTCGAAGTTACTCTAGATGTTATTTATTATTAACGATCGTGAGTTAATACAGAACGAAATCTCAGAAATAACTAGGGGTGCCCTCACATTTTATACTGATGGGTAAAAAACAAACGAAGAAGTAGGAATAGGGGCTACAGGACCTAATCTTAGGTTATCAGTAGCCCTAGGTAACACTCCTACAATATTCCAAGCGGAAATACTAGCGATAGACTTCTGTGCTCAAGAGTGCCTCAAAAAGCGCCTCAACGCAGCCAGAATATTTTTTGCCTCCGACAGCCAGACTGCTTTGAAAACTCTAAGGTCTATAACTTATGAGCCCAAAACAGTCTGGAGCTGCAAACAATCTCTTAAGCTACTGGCTAGACATAACAAACTATCTTTGTTATGGGTGCCCGGGCACAAGGGAATTGCTGGGAATGAGACTGCCGATGATCTTGCAAAGGAAGGAGCTAGCACTCCTTTCATCGGACCCGAACCGTTTTTAGGCATTACTAAAAGCCACATTGTGGAAGAAGTCCGGAAATGAGAAAAGGAACTTAGTGCAGCCTACTGGAAAAATGTTCCAGGCCAAAGACAAGCAAAAAGGTTGCTACAACCTTCTGCTCGCTATGCTACATCACTCTTAGAGCTTCAGAAATCTGATCTCAGAGCAATCACAGGACTCCTTACGGGACACTGCCCACTCAGACATCACCTCTGCAAGATAGGAAAAGTGGACAGAGGAACATGTAGATTCTGCGACAGTGCAGATGAAACGGCTGAACATATATTATACCATTGCGGGGTACTTGTTCGCCAACGCTATAGGTACCTGGAACGGTTGTTCTTGAGACCTGACCAGGTAACAAAAATACCTCCCAATCGGATAATAGGCTTCCTTAGAAGGTATACACAAAAGATCTTTTCAGGTCGCAGTGTGGAAAGGCCAGCTATAGGCCAATCGACCCCTTTGTAATCTACAATTAATAGAAAAATACTAATTATGTATTTGTGACGCCAAGGTACTAATTGAATAATTGTATATATCATAGGATCTTGCTTATGTTGTGAATCTCAGCTGATTTAAACATAATATAGTGATCCGAGAATCCTACATAGTCAAGGGTATTATTTATGGATTCGTTATGATATTTTTTAAAATAAATGTTATAGCATTGTAATTTATTTCAGACTTATTCTGGATATGACCCATTGAAGTTTATATTCACCAGAGTAAACTATTCTTGAATGTGGCATTATAATAATAGATAGTTATGTTAAATTGAACATTTACGGTATAACAAACAAATCGATGTCGGAATTATGCTTTTAATGAAAACGATATTATGAAAAATGCCGTTAGTGCACTAATTGAGTTTTTTGTAATAGCGGATTAAAGGGAATATTATAAATAACAAATAGAACTTTTGATATTCAAAAAAAAGAGAGGGTCTTTCTACTTTCCAACGTTAAAGTTGACAGACATATCGACCACATTGACAAAAACAAACCCTTTTTATTTTCAGTTGTATTGCGTCACTCATAGATGGTTTGCGTGTAGTAGTACAATCTTCATCTCCATGATATTTTAAGTGAAAAACATTTACTCGATATTGAAGACTAATTAAATTATGAAGATTTATTAGAGTTAATTTATTTCATCATGTTCCAAAGTTGGCCTTCAAATTAAATTCTAATAGTATATAATGCCATAAATATATCAATCCTAATTTTTGAGCAGATTGTGTTATTTCACATTTTAACAACACTTCTGTAGAAATTTTATCACCTGCCCTATGGTATTATAAATTAGTTCATATAACTAATAAGTTATGTGTTATTGTGTTATTATAAAAAAATATTTATCGGAACAATGTGCTTTCCACCGGTTGTCGGACACTAGTCGTTTTTCTTGGACGGAGTGGGACTAGTTTTCGGACGGGTGTCTGAGGAAGACGATTTTTCGGCCACAAGACAAATTATGTAGAATATAACGAACTTTCAAAACCAAAACAATGTAAAAATAAAGAAAAAACGGTTTTAAGGATTAAAACTAACTTTTCCGCATCTGTGGACCTGAACAATATTCTATCATAAAATTGTTACTTGTATACACTTCGGGGGATGTATCGTGCTAACAAACCGAAATTTCTCCAAAAATTCAGTATATCTGGATTTATAGGACCCGCTGTACTCGCTCCAGTCAACTGAAAATCAATAGGGTACATCTGTGAGACACCTTGAATAATATTCAATCATAAAATTGATCAATCGTATACTCTCTGGAGGCTGTATCGTGCTAACAAACTGAAAATTCTCCAAAAATGATAAAAATTTGGTACTTCAAGTACCATAGAGTACCCGTTGTACTGGCTTTAGTGTGCTGAATATCAATAGAGTTCACCTTTAAGACGCCCTTAATAATATACAATCATAAAATTGGTCACTTGTATATACTCCGGAGGCTGTATCGTGCTAACAAACTGAAACTTCTCCAAAAAAGACAAAAATATCGTACTTAAAGTACTGTAACACCTGTTGTATTGGCTCTGGTCAGCTGAAAATCAATAGGGTTCATCAGTGAGATGCCCTGAATATTCAATCATAAAATTGGTGACTTGTTGAACACCGGAAGCTGTATCGTGCTAACAAACTGATATTTCTCAAAAAATTACAAAATATCGTACTTCAAGTACCATAGCACCCGTTGTACTGGCTCTGGTGAGCTGAAAATCAATAGGGATCATCTGTGACATGTCCTTAACAATATCCAATCATAAAATTGCACTCCGGAGACCCGCTCTACTCGGTCTAGTCAACTGAAAATCAATAGGGTGCATCTGTAAGACACCTTGAACAATATTCAATCATAAAATTGATCAAGCGTATACTCTCTGGAGGCTGTATCGTGCTAACAAACTGAAAATTCTCCTAAAATGACAAAAATTTGGTACTTCAAGTACCATAGCACCCGTTGTACTGGTTCTGGTGAGCTGAAAATCAATAGGGTTCATCTGTGACATGTTCTTAACAATATTCAATCATAAAATTGGTGAATTATTGCACTCCGGAGGCTGTATCGTGCTAACAAGACATGTAAGAAAAAGTGGCCGACGACAAACAACGACGACGTCCACTTTTTTCGTGTTGTTGTTGATGGAAAACGTAAAAATAACTCAAAAATTGTTTTCAAAATTCCAACTTTTATTGGGGTAAACCAATACTTTTCTCGCATATTAGATAGGTTGGGCGGAAAAGTAATAAAAAATAAACGGTTTTAAAGATTAAAACTAACTTTTCCGCATCTGTGGCCCTGAGCAATGTTCTATCATAAAATTGTTACTTGTATACACTTCGGGGGATGTATCGTGCTAAGAAACCCAAATTTCTCCAAAAATAACCAAAAAGTTAGTATATCTGGATTCATAGGACCCGTTGTACACGCTCTAGTCAACTGAAAATCAATAGCGTACATCTGTGAGATACCCTGAACAATATTAAATCATAAAATTGATCAATCGTATACTCTTTGGACGCTGTATAGTGCTAACAAACTGAAAATTCTCCAAAAATTACAAAAATTTGGTTCTTCAAGTACCACAGTACCCGTTGTACTAGCTTTAGTGAGCTGAATATCAATAGGGTTCATCTTTGAGACGCTCTGAATAATATCCAATCATAAAATTGGTCACTTGTATATACTCCGGAGGCTGTATCGTGCTAACAAACTGAAACTTCTCCAAAAATAACAAAAATATCGTACTTAAAGTACTGTAGCACCTGTTATATTGGCTCTGATGAGCTGAAAGTCAATAGGGTTCATCAGTCTGATATTCTGAATAATATTCAATCACAAAACTGGTGACTTGTTGAACTCCGGAAGCTGTATCGTGCTAACAAACTGAAATTTCTCAAAAAATTACAAAATGTCGTACTTCAAGTACCATAGCACTCGTTGTACTGGCTCTGGTGAACTGAAAATCAATAGATTTCATCTGTGACATGTCCTTAACAATATTCAATCATAAAATTGCTGACTTATTGCACTCCGGAGGCTGTATCGTGCTAACAAGACATGTAAGGAAAAGTGGCCGACGACAACGACGACGACGACGACATACACACAGGATTTTTTTTCTAAAAACCGTTTTTTCGTGTTGTTGTTGATGGAAAACGTGAAAATAACTCAAAAAAAATTTCAAAATTCCAACTTTTTTTGGGGTAAACCAATACTTTTCTCGCATATAGAAAGGTTGGGCGGAAAAGTAAAAAATCTCAATGGCGCAGGACCAATTGGACAGGCTTATTTCAGTAGAATTTTTGCATAAAACCCAAAATAAGAAATTAAATACAAAAGTAATAGAATGTTTTGAGAGTACAAAAAAACAAAGTAACATTTTGGCATTAAATAAAAAAAATGTCTGGTAAATTTGTGAATTTTCTTAAATAAATGTTTTAATCTACGATTTAGAGAAAAATGTTAAATACAAAAGATGTAGAACGTGTTAAGATCTATGAAAAAGCTCAGTAACTTTTTTGCGTCAAATGAAAAACAAAGGAAGTACGATTTTTTTTCAACTTTGATAGGCCGCCATTTTGTTTTTACTGGGCCGATTTGGCTCATTAACGAACTCGTCCAAGATTTTAGCCTAACCGATGTTTGTAGCGAGTTTGGTTTCGATCCGTCAAAAAATACGCCCTCTATCGTGCTTACAAATTCCGTTATAACACACACACACACATACACACACACACACATATATATATATATATATATATATATATATATATATTTAATTTGAAAAAAGATATTTGCCAACTTATTTGTAATGGATATTTTTGTGGGGATGTGGCAGTAAGACTCCAGAGTAAATTCTTTCAGATATTTATTCCCGAGCTTTCGAATTATAATGAATGAAAATCATTCGAAAGCTCGGGATTAAATATCTGAAAGAATTTACTCTGGAGTCTTATTGCCACATCCCCACAAAAATATCCATTATATATATATATATATATATATATATATATATATATACATATATATAAAACCTTCGGAGCATCAGGGAACGCCAAAACGAAAAACTGCATTGAAATTTTTCCGAATTCGCGTCATGCTACTCTTTACAATAGCCCTATTTCATTCTGAAATGAGCCTAAAAGGCTTCTAAAAAAAATTATATACCAGATAGGCATACTACAGGTAAATATAAAAAGTATAATGCAAAAAAGAATCTTAAAAGGACATGTGCCACCAGGTAAACATTTCTCAAAGTAAAAACTATAGGAAATAAACGGTTTTAAAGATTAAAACTAACTTTTCCGCATCTGTGTCCCTGAACAATATTCTATCATAAAATTGTTACTTGTATACACTTCGAGGGATGTATCGTGCTAACAAACCGAAACTTCTCCAAAAATAACCAAAAATTCAGTATATCTGGATTTATAGGACCCGCTGTACTCGCTCTAGTTTACTGAAAATCAATAGGTTACATCTGTGAGACACCTTGAATAATATTCAATCATAAAATTGATCAATCGTATACTATCTGGAGGCTGTATCGTGCTAACAAACTGAAAATTCTCCTAAAATGACAAAAATTTGGTACTTCAAGTACCATAGCACCCGTTGTACTGGCTTTAGTGAGCTGAATATCAATAGGGTTCATCTTTGAGACGCCCTGAATAATATCCAATCATAAAATTGGTCACTTGTATATACTCCGGAGGGTGTATCGTGCTAACAAACTGAAACTTCTCCAAAAATAACAAAAATATCGTAAAGTACTGTAGCACCTGTTATATTGGTTCTGGTGAGCTGAAAATCAATAGGGTTCATCAGTGAGATGTCCTGAATAATATTCAATCATAAAATTGGTGACTTATTACACTTCGGAGGCTGTATCGTGCTAACAAGACATGTAAGGAAACGTGGCCAACGACGACGACATACACACAGGATTTTTTTTCTAAAAACCGTGTTTTCCTGTTATTGTTGATGGAAAACCAAAAAAAAATTCAAAATTCCAACTTTTTTTTGGGTAAACCAATACTTTTCTCGCATATTGTATAGATTGGGTGGAAAAGTAAAAATAAAGATTCTATATTAAATTTACTGTTTCGACCCCTCTTTGTATAATCTATATGAAAACTGCAAACTACAAACCTAAACTAGGAACTCGGCTCATAGAGAGAGAGAGAGAGAGAGAGAGATAGAGAGAGAGAGAGAGAGAAATTCGAAGTTTGTGTTGAAATGGCTTTCTTTAGAAGTTGGAATGTTTGTTTTGGTTGGTTGCCCTGATGTAGGATTAGTTTCCTCTGCAGGGCTGTGTTGATTTTTTTAATTTTTTTTGAATGGATAAATAATAATCATCATCAAGCAAATGGGCGGGTAGAGCTGCGGCTGCATTTGTTCCCTACGTCGATTGTTTCGTCGGTCCTTTTGGCTAGTGAATAAATTTACCATGCTACAGGAAAACCGACCAAAAACCTGTAACGCCGACGGGTGGGTGGGGGTGGTTGGAATATGGTTTTGTCAGAAGTGCTGAATAATTGGAATTTGTAAGATGTTTGAGACTTATTGAATATGATTATTAAAGATATGCAACTGTGTGGATACTCTAGATAGTAAAATATATGTGAGAAAGTTATAGGAGATTAAATGTGTGAGAAATTGCAGTGTCTGGTTATCGGATTGAAATTGGGGATTGGTCTAGGTAGTCGATGTATACGTTGTCGTAGGTCGTGGCTAGTAGTCATACTGGAGGGAATGGGAGCTTCCTCTTGGGTGTAAAAAGGTCATTGGTTGAAAATTGGTTGGGTTAAAAATGTATTTAGAAATTTTTTGGAAAAGTGACTAGGAAGGAATTTTAAAAGGTGTATAGAATTGAGATTTTGGAGCGGGCTTTTCTCTAGAAAGTATTCGGAGGATAGGTTCTATCGATTGATGTTGGGAATTGATATTTGGAAGCAGCGAAGTTCAAAAAGTGTATGGAATGGTGCGACAAAAAGTGTCTAGGATTGGAACGTTCTGGTGGAAGACGAACCATGCTTCGCTACCGATACATATGATATGCGGTTGAGCTGGCTAGGTGTCGGAAATTATTATAGCGAGATAGATGATTTTTACTGAATTTGGGATGTCTCCGGTGTTTTAAGAGAGATATATTGAGAATTTTTGAAATTTCAATGAAAAAAGTGTATAGGAGACATTTTTTTAAAGTGTATGGAATTGAGTGTTCATGATGGTGTAATAACGTGTAGACCTTAAATAAAATCTAGACCCTTATTTTTTTTAACATGTAAGTGTAATAACGCTAGACCTTATTTTTACACTCTGTCACCAGTGTAATAAAGTAAAAAGGGGGTCAAGAAATCCGCTGTCACCACTCTAAATAATCTGTCACCAGTGTAATAATCTTTAACACCAGATATGTACGATATCTTAATCAAAATACCAATAAATATCCCTACCTTTTTCTTGGTCACTCTGTATTGATCCCGTCCTTCGATTCCACCAAATTCTGCCTCCAATGCGCGGCTGAGCGTGTAAGGCAATCCAGTCCGATTGTTTTTTGCTAGGTTCGCCTGGTCTTAAAACGGATGAATCTTCCTTTGCCAGGACAGGGTTTGTCCTCCTCGTCTCGGTCACACGTCCACGATTTGTTACACTTCCAGAGGGGGAATTTTTGGAGTAGGGGTGATAGGAAAAATAATGTAGAACCTCCACGTTATACAAAAAATATATATAATAAAAATAATTTCTCCAAATCCTCATATACAGCTACATATATGTATACTTAACCCTAAACTACAATCCCGTATGACCCAATTAACCAAAATTCCCTGGTATAACTCTACCTATACATATATTTATCTATAATTGGTTTATTATTAAACCTACCCCTGTATATCCTACAATTGTAAAAGAAATCAAATTTATGAACAGAGTTCTCGTTTGTTCGGTGGTGCGGCAAAACTATCCCTCTTATCGGCTTGGTCTTTTTTTTAAAAAATGCGTGAGAGGCGTATGGTTTATTATATTCGTTTCTCAATCTTTCTATTCCCCGCTGTCGAGAAAAGATAAATAAATATTACGTGTAAATACCTTTAACCGCAACAATGTTTCACGTTACGTCGTTTCAGGTCGTCCTTGACCTTCGGGGAACGAAAGTGAAATTTTTGTTCTATAAAGAAAAATTCTGATGAGCTAAGGAAAACAATTTAAAATTATTTATCGACACTGGCGTTACAAGTTGCGAAATTCCCCAGTAATATAATTACCTACGATAAATTTATGCATTTACACTGGCAAAATAAGAAAGAGTTTTAATTTATAATTTACGGCTGAACAAAAGACTGATACCAATGTTTCTCTATAATGAATTGACTTATCAGCGCAAGTTCGCTGAAGCCCGCGAAAATATGGAAAACATACGCTCCGGCCTTTGTGTTACCAACTACCAAAATAAACCTCGCCTAACTTTCTACCTTCGAGGTGGAAGAGAATATGTGACCCAACAAATGATAACTCCTACTTAACAAAATGAAACCTAGCTTGTGTCAAGTTGGCGAACTCGTCAAATCTTAATTATTCCAGTACACACGATAAATTATATATTTGTCAGGACGAAAAACTTAATCTGAGAGTGAACAGCTGTGTCCAGTCTCTTTGAAAAATCAACAATCAAAAAACAATCTAATAAATATATTTGCTATCGCTACACCTTGTATATAGCAGTTGACCTATACTCCCAAGTTCAGAATCCAGCTCGACCAATAACGAGTAAATATATCACTAGTAAAAAAATTATACCAATCTGAATATAATTCAAAAACTTACTGCTTGTCAAACTTCCTCCGTCTCACCGGGAATTTTCTTGATTTTTTTCTATCTGCTTGTTCACCGCGAGTCGTGCCAATAAACGGAATCGTGCTATGTCGAAAGGCAATTAGCGTAGAGTGTAATTCTACCGTTTGTGTATCGAAAAAGGAGACAGTTTTCACCGTCAAGGAATAATCTCAGTATCCCTATCACCTCCTAACACAACGGAGAGGATTTTTGACCACTCGTACCACTAACACTAAAAACACTAGTACCGTTTACCGCGGTAGGGGAAAAACCTTTCCCTTCGCGTGTTCGACCCCCGGTACGCACTGCCGCTCCTGGTCTGTGTACACTCGTTTTTTGTTTTCCCCCGACTTCGGTTTTGGGGTTTTCGTCGAATTGCAAAAAACAGCTTTTGTTTTTTGAATCGTGCTAGTTTTTGTTATCGAAATAATTGTATTCAAAACAATTATTTTGCTTTGACCCAGTAAGATGTTTTTTATTTCTCTATTCTGTTTTGACTTCGTATTGTTTTATTAAACATACTGTAGGTCGTATTTCCATTTATATTATGATTTAAAATAAAATATGTTTTACCGTGTGTTCTGAAATTTTCTACAATAAAATTATCTTTTAGGTATTCGTATTTATTACAATGGAAATTGGTTTAAAATGTATTGTGGAGACGTGCCTGCGGGGATTTGGGATATTTAGCGTTGGTACGGCGTTGAATACTAATAATCACCATCAAGCAATCAGGCAGGCCGGTACAGCTGCGGCTGTATTTGTTCCCTACTTCGAATCGTCGATCCATTTGGCTAGTGAATAAATTCACCATATTACAGGAAAACCGCAGAAAAACCTGCAACGCCGATGTGGGTGGTGGGGGTCGTTTGGAATATATAGGGTTTACCCAAAGTGTGAACAAATAATAAAAGTTGTAAGATTTATAAGAATTATTAAATATCAGATTATTAGAAATAGAGAGTTGTATGGTCTAGTTAAATGAATATATATAAGAAAATGTGAATGGAAACTGTGATTTCTGATTATCGTATTGAAATTGGGGATTCGTCTAGTTAGTCTATGTATACGTCGGGTAGGTCGTCGTAAGCCGTGGCTAGTAGCCGTACTGGAGGAAATGGGAGCTTCCTCTTGGTTTTTTGCCGAGAGGCCGACTGTTTGCAATCCACGGTGTGAGGAGAGCGTTTTAGGAGATTTCGTTGCCCGATTCGATAGTGTGACTAACGTATCAGGCTTGTAAGTTTTTCAGACGGGACGGAATGGGCTCTATGTCGATATTGACATATACGGTGTTGAGTAGGGTGCCTTGTATTGGCAGTATCTGAGAATTGACTGCTCACAAGATCGAATGCAATAGACATTTGCTCTATAGTCGATTATAGGACGGATATATGTCTTTACGTATGAAGTAAGGTAGTTGGATGAGTTCGTCCGAAGCTTCCGCCGAGTGCCTTAAGAAGATTAACTCGTCGTCGGACTTTATTTAGTGTGTCTGCTAGGTCCGCCATCAAGTTGAGAGTGTGAGTTAATCTTACTCCCAAATAAACAGCTTCTCTGCGAATTTCGAGTTGTTCTCCCCAGAGAACGAGGCGAAAGTTTGTTGATAGAAGTCGTTCGTTCATCGTGGAAGGGTGTTTAAACACGGTAGCTTGGGTTTTCTGAGTATTGAGTCACCCGCCATTTTCTGCACCAATTTTAAACTTGGGTCAGTAGATTTTGGTATCGAATGCTGAGAGAGCGAATGTCAGTGGCGGAAATGATTAATGCGGTATCGTCCGCATATAGTTGAATATTGTCCTGGGGGTGCTGGGGTACTGGTGTATCATACGTATAAATTATGTACAATAGCGGAGCGAGTATTGAGCCTTGCGGAACGTCGGATATAAACGAGTCGGATAGGCTATAACCAACTTTGACGATATGGTCAATTCATGATTAAATATCGTGCATATTAATTGGAAAATAATATCTATAACAGTAACCGCATTAATAATTCACTAAAATTTAGAGTATACGAGAATTTGACCGACAGGTACAATATGTTTTATGAAAAATAATTTTTCTTACATGAAATGTACTGTTAATACAATAATACATATAGTGGATAAGAATCATTAACACTTATAAAATCAAATGAATATTTCGCGACAAACATAATTTTTACTTGGAATTTCTGAAACCATTGGTGATATTCATATTGAACAGACTTTTCAGTGCCACTACACTTACATTCACATTAAGACTGTCTGGCCTGCGTTTCGATAACCAAGTTATCTTCTTCAGAGACTGAAAATAATGATAATCTCTACCGGGAAAGTTTACCTTCGGCCTCTGAAGAAAATATATTAGTTATTGAAGAGTGCGGCAGACAGTGTAAGTGTGGGTGTAAGTATGAGTGCAAGTATGAGTGTAAGTGTGAGTGTAAGTGTAGTGGTAGTAAAAAGTATGTTCAATACACGTAATATTTATGTCGGGGTACAAATCCTACAGCACAAGAAAAGCATCGACCTATGAAAGAACTGTAGCAGTATGTGTCCATGGTATGCATCAGGAGGCATTTTGGATACTACCGACAGCGAAAGTGGAGAAGACGGAGTCATTCTGACTTCGGATAATGACAGTGACTCTTCAGGGATCTAAGGTATCACGAGACGACATATTTGCAGGATGGCCGAACTATTAGGGTAAGTAAATTTTAAAATACGAACATAATGTTACGAAACAGCACACTGGTATAAACCCTAAATCCGACTCTGTCTAAGCCAGGTATGAAAATTGAAATTATGGCGGATACGAAGGGTTTATTTTATATAACTGTTTACGACTATGTTATCTGAACGTTGTTTTTGTGACCAGACTTATCTAGAAAGAGCCAGAACCAATTGTTTTTGTGTGTGTAAGCTGCAGTCCGGAATTTTCTAGTAAAAAAGGCTTTAATATAAATGAAGGACCGATCAGCAGATAAGTAAGTTGATAAAGTGATCTCGAGAAATAAACAAAAATACACCGAACAGTAAAGTGCTAATATAAATTAATAATCAAGTTTGTGTGCATATAAATTAAATTTAAGTGATTAGTTAAGTATATATAAATTAAGTGTTAGTGAGTTAGTGTTTAAATAAATTAGTAAGTCGCCATACCGTGTGTTTAAAACGTATCCCACCCGTTTACTGTACAAATAAATAAGAAAAGCTTTAGAATAATATTCTTCAAAGTTGAATTGAAACCTATATTATAAAATCTCTGCTGTAACGAAGAATTAGTTGAATGAACCTGAAATATGGACATTAAGGGCGATGAGACAAACAAACCAATATTCGTGCCGTTAAGATTTTATAAACAGATCGTTTAAGACCTCACAAATAATTCGGGGGTTGATATATTACCTTCTGCTGAAATAAAGACCAACATTTCTTATAACGTCTCTTTCATACCAGCTTAAGTAACGCTGGTTCCTGGTTTCTTGATAAGAGAGGTATCATTATTAAGTAGAACAAAGATGAATAACGATTAATAAAAGAAAGTGGGGTGACTGTGAAAGTTAAAGAAAACGATCTTTAATAGTTTCGGTGAGTTTTTTTCACTGGGTAACCAATTTCACCTACTGTAATAATTATTATTATTTTGTTGATTTTTTAAGCTATTATAACTTCAAATATTTCATATGTTACTCTTTAAGTTGGGAAATCTATATATCTATACATATTTATATAAAATAACTGTTTGATATCTGAGATTACAAACAATACTTTAATTTGAGAAATGTCGCGAGTTGACCCTTCGTACTTCCCTAGTTGAAAGGAGTGAATACTTTGCGAGTTGACGCTTAATACCTATTACCTGAGAGATGTTTGAATTTTATTATCTATTATTTGTACATTTACTTTGAATATATGATTATAAATATGTTTTGGTTTTAATATACGAACTATAAATACACTAGATTGATATACTACACTTTTGTGACATTTACTTTTATTGTTGTAACCTAATTTAGAAATCTCTTATGAGCTCAGGTATTTTGTTTCCTTTTCCGATGTGTCATCTCAGGAGAGCGCTTTTCCTGACAAACGCCCCACTTTTGTTTTTCTGTAGGATAGTTTACAAATAGTTAATTTACTACTTTCATATTTTTATTTTACTTTTATTATATCTTGTTAACTGTAATACATTTTTTATTTTATATTCTGCTCGGACTAATTATTTTACACCTCACACTTATGAGAATTCCTGCTGTTTTCTGATAAGCTGAATATCTGTTCATTGAGTTACGATAGACACCTCCCACGATGAATTACTTTTTGATGTTGAATTTATAAAGACTGGAAGTTGAACAAAAACAGTTTTAACATATTGACAACACTTGTGTTTCGCAATACCGGATGTATCAGAACAAAAATGTAATCTGTTTCACCAGAGACGTACTTTGTATTATTTAAGAGTAACTGAAAAATTGTTATTGAATTAACTGAATATATATATATATATATATATATATATATATATATATATATATATATATATAATATATATTTCTATTCTGTGATGAATTTTAATGTAAACCTTCCTGTAAAGATAACTTTCAATTCGCCTCACGTTGGGTCGCTAAATTTGTAATATATTCTATTCCTTTAATTGTAATTTCCCCACGTTTGGGTGACAAATTGTAATATATTTCTATTCCTTTTATTTAGTATTATATTTATTATTATTAGAATTGTTATAAAAATTGTCGCAACGACAATTATTGTACATGCAACTTTAAAAAATCATGTAAGAAATTTCAATTTTGACAGTAGTTGTCAAAAAATATGCACGGCTCTAATAAATATCAATTTAGTGTTTCTAAAGATGAAATATATATATATATATATATATATATATATATATATATATATAACGACCTATTACTCTTCTCTCAGGGTGGGATCAAACTGTTCAAAAAATTAATTATTCAAAATTTATTTAATTTTAACGTATTTCCAAATTAACTATTTCAGTATTGATTGCTCAAAATCTCTAGTAACTGTATGTTTAATATTATAAAAGGCACTTCAAATATCTGATGACATTTACAATACTTCTGTCACTGAAAATTATCAACTGTCACTGATTTGATCGACAGTTTTATTTACTACAAAATATTTAATTTTCTGAAATTATATGTTATGAAAATAATACAGTGAGTTCGAATGTAAAATTCTATATTATACTACCAGATCACAAACTATCAAATTGATATTCCCAAATTATTATAAAGGAACAACAGTCGTAATTTCTACGAAACTTAAATTAGAATAACCTAGATACTATAAATTAATCTAATGAAAGAAACGTTTAATAAAAGTTGCAATCGTTGATTTGAATCTTGACGTGTATGAATGTCAAATACAAGCTTCAATCAAATTTGTCTAATCCAAAATTTTTCTTCTTTGATGTTAATTTCCTTATAGAATTGTTAATTTTGTTTGCAAGCAAATATCTAATAGATGCATCTATGTCAAATTTTATTTAAAAAGAGGCCTTATTATTTCTCGAGAAATTATTGTAAAAAACTGGAGCGGACTCACCAACTGATAAAGGATAACTCGTACAATTCTAAATGACTTTAGAATACTGGATACATTCTAAATTTTTATTTAGAAATCTCGAACCACATTCACTACACACGACGCAATTCTTATTTGAATTATGCACGCACTGGCTTTATAGGGAATGGATTTTTAATCTGGTTGTATTGATATACAATTTCTACTATCTACACCAAAAATTGAGACAACTCTAATTCTGATGTTGCCTGTTCGGGGTTTCAAAATCAACTAACTAAACTTTTGCAAAATAAATAAATCTCCTTTCCGTTGGTTACCGATTTTCGATTTTTTTAAAAAATTACTAATTCATGTTTTTCGATAACCAAGTGAGATTTTGAATTCTTTTATTATACTTGTAATGCTGCTAGCAGAGACATCTATATTTTGAAATTTCAAATATTTTCTCCAAATCATAATCTCTGCTCTACCTATCATTAGATATATTCTACACAAATGTCATCAGACATTAAAATGTCAAATTTGATATTTATACTGAATCTTTCAAAATTAGTGAATTTACATATAGCACAGTATCGAAAGTATGGCAGTCAAATAAAAATAAATTTCCTTATGTTCTACTTTTCCTTTAAATTTCAAACAGAGGATCTGTATTATATATATATATATATATATATATATATATATATATATAGCAATATCAAAGATATTCATGGGTAATTCACGCAAAACAAGGGCTACTGAAACAGAGTGGTAACCGCGGACATGCATGTTTCTGGCTCATTTGCCGTCTTCAGCGCGGTATAACCAAATAAGGATGTGAAATTTGGGAGCAAAGATGTTAATCGAAACATGGGAAAACACAAAACAACGGATTTCAGCAGGGAAACCAAACGCTCATATGTATTATATCGTGATACTGTCAATTTAATAATAAAGAGTTGAAAATATAATTTATTGAAAGAAGTAAGATATAGAAAAAGGACAGCAAGACACATTCTTTTACAAAAGTAACAAAACATCAGTCAAAGTGAACTGTAAATTGATAATTGATTATATACCAAATGTTCGAAATTACCACCCAAAACGTCAATATAACATTGCAGTCGATCTTCAAAAGATCGACTCTTATATTCCTCAACATTTCTACATTAATACTCTGAAATACTTCTCGAATTCTTTCCATCATATCGTTCTTTATAGTTGGAGGTATTTGGTGAACACGGTTTTTTACATAACCCCACATGAAAAAGTCAATTTTAGTTTAGTTTAGTCTGGTGATCGAGGTGACCATGCAATGGGTTCTCTTCTTCCTACTTATCTGACAGGAAAATGGGTATTCAGATGATTGTGAATGGAAGCAGTGTGATATACCGGATCTCCATCGTATATAATCCACATTATTTGCCGAATGTTGAGCGGAACATTTTCCAACAGTGATGGTAAGTGTTTCTATAGAAACTCTAAATAAACTAGACCATTCACTCTTCCATCGACAAAATGTGGTCCAATTACGTGGTGTCCAATTATACCACCCCTAACATTCAGAAACCACCTAGTTTGACTTTGAGTTGATAGGGATAGGTATTATTTGTGGAATAGTAATGGAAATTATATCTATTCATGGTATCATTCTTATGAAACGTTGCTTCATCTCCAAAAAGAACAAAATCAAAGAAATCGATCTGATTATGGTTGTTGAACCTACTCGCAAAAAGGAACTCTTCACGAAAGTCATCGTCGAGTAACTATGTAACTGAATGTGGTATGGATGTATCTTGTTTTTATGCAGTATTCTTCGGACGGACGTTGCATTGATATCCTGTGGGTGCGAGTATACATAAGGATTGTCCGCAACTACCAGCATACAATTAAATTCATTTTTCTCAGTAACTGCAGTTTTTGTCCTATCATATTTTCCATGAAGTACTGAACCTGTACGATTGAAACGATCCATCAACCCTTCCAACGTTCTTTTTGTGGGTTGCGTTCGTGCAGGATATCGCTCTTGGTAAATTCTTATTGATATTAAACAATTCCTACTACATTCTCCCAATACCCAAACCATGTCTGTTAATTCTTCAACAGGAAAGTTCATATCAAATACAAGTAAATGAGTCTTCACACAATTTCAAAAGTTTGTTGAATGGCATGCTACTAATCAATACTTGTCATTATTCCATAGCTAACTTGTTACAATTAAATGATTTTTAAAAACCTTTTTGTTATTAAATTGACAATATCTCTAAAATTAATGATTTTAGGTATAGGGAATGCCTGATAAAAATCGAAGTTTATAAGGAGTATTTTCATTTTTTGAAATGAAATACAGGGTGATTCATTTGAAAAAATCGAGAAAATCATGTGTTCGACTCTTGGCTCGCCCTGTATTCTGATGTTGTAATATCCAAAAGATGGCACTATATCATGAGACTAGACCAATATCAAAATGTTATGGCGGCAAAATATTGATGTCAAATTGTTTCGTTTCAACTATACAAGGCGTTGAACTCACAATGATTTTTACGTTCAATTGGGCATAACTTCTGAAATACCCTATATACTTATATGACAACCCTACTTTGTAAGTATGGGGGAGGTGAGCCCAATCTGAATCTAAAATAATATATAGGGTGTCTCATTTAAAAAAATGTATGTTTGTTTCATCCTGGTGATAGAGAACACCCAGTACAAATGAAAATAATTTTGAAATGTCAAGTTTACAGATGTCTACAATTTTCGTATGTAACTTTATTCCATATCTTCTATAATAACGGATATACTGAACTTTGTCACACTAATGGCGCACCCTGTATATGCATATATACAGTGCTATTCAAAAGTCCCCTCCACCCCTCGTATCATCTGAACGGCTACACTTACATTAATAAAATTTGGAGGGTGAAAATAAAGTGTTGTAAACATCTCTACGAATGGTAACAGGTGACGTAATAGTAATAGATGACGTCACAGTGCCACTCTGGCCAATAATTTTAAATCGGACCTCATGGCAAGTGATATCTCGTTTGAAAGGCATTGAGATTGGCTACATAGCCATATTAATTTTGTTTGGGTTTAAATTAATTTTGACGGATAAATTAAATAAATACGAAAATTATTGAAATGATTTTTTTAAATTTAATTAATCAAATATCAACAATGGATTCTTATAGCAAGTGTTCGAAATGTGCTCCGTCTACTTCCTCACACTAATACATCCTATTAGAAAACTCTTGTCGTACTCGTTCGAATGTGTCAGCTGAAATAGCATTGCATTCTTCAGTAATTTTGTCTTTCAAAACGCCAATGCTATCTGGTGCCGTAGTATAAACCTTGGATTTCAAGTATCCCCATAGAAAAAAATCTAATGGTGTCAGATCTGGTGACCGAGGTGGCCATTCTATAGGACCTCGCCAGCCGATCCATCTACCTCGATATTCCTCATCCAGGTAACGTCTTACTGCACCATAATAATGTGCAGGAGCACCATCTTGTTGAAATGTTATTTCCAGATGGCCGAATTTCTCTTGATTATCTCCCAGAATTTCAAGAATAACCGGCTCAATGGCATTTTGTAACATCTCCAGATACACTTCACCGCTTAAATTTGAATTTAGGAAAACAGGACCAACTATGTAGTTTCCCAAAATGCCTGCCCAAACATTGACTTTTTCCGGAAATTGGGTATGTTATTCACGAAACCTGTGAGGATTTGTGTCACTCCAATACCTTACATTTTGTGTATTCACATTTCCATTGAGGCAAAAAGTACTTTCGTCACTAAAACAAATTGTTTTTGTGTAATGTGGGTTTTGACTAATTTTATTTGTCATACATTCACAGAATTCGAGTCTTTTGTCGGAGTCGTCATCCGAAAGGTGGTGCACCATTTTTAACTTATATGGATGGAATTTAATTTTAGCCAACACTCTCTGTACTGTACTTTTACTTACTTCACAGATAGACGCAACTTTAGTTGAAGAGGAAGTAGGGTTTACTACCATTTCAGCAACTATATCAATTTTTTTATCATCACTAAATGTTGGTCGACCAGATCGTTTGGCATCTTGAACACTACCTGTTGCTTCAAACTTGTGAAGAAGCTCCCTCAAATAAGTTCACAAGATATGGCGATCTAGATATCTCTCATTAAATAAACGTTCCGCTTCATGGAGATTCTTTCTAGATTCACCAATTATTAAGATAGCTGCTACTTTGTCGGCTTGAGTACGTACCATTTTGCATATGTAAACTCTTAAACGTCTCGTTAAACAATAATAAAATTAAATATTGAAGCTATTTTGAAAAACTTTGCAAAGCAACAAATACTATTAAACTGAAAACGTCAATTTTTTTGACAACTAACCAGAGGCGGACTGAAAAATCTTCAATATTTAAATGTGAAATAATAATTTTGGTATTTATTTAATTTATCCGTCAAAATTAATTTAAACCCAAACAAAATTAATATGGCTATGTAGCCTTTCAAACGAGATATCACTTGCCATAAGGTCATATTTAAAATTATTGGCCACTGTGACGTCATCTATTACTATTACGTCACCTGTTACCATTCGTAGAGAAGTTTACAACACTTTATTTTCACCCCCCCAATTTTATTAATGTAAGTGCAGCCGTTCAAAAGATACTAGGGGGGGAGGGGACTTTTGAATAGCACTGTATAATTATGTATATATGTATGTGTTGTAACGGAATTTGTAAGCACGATAGAGCACGAATCGAGAACAAAATCGCTACAAAAATCGGTTGGGACAAAAATTTGGACAAGTTCCTTAACGGGCCACATCAGCCCAGTAGAAACAAAATGGCGCCTGTCAAAGTTGAAAAAAAAATCGGACGTTTCAGCTCAATTTTGGCCTTAATCAAAATACATTGATTGAGCGATTATTTTAATCGGGACAGAGCAATTTACTTATTTGAAATGGCGACCTGGAGCCAAGGCATGGTCAAAAGAGTGGGTCGAAAAACGTTGTGCCTCTTGTTTCAGTTAGCTTCATAGAGTGGATGAAAGTGGAGCGCGTGCTCGATATCGAGGCGTAGGTATCTCAGTCATGGTTAAGGGATTTGGTAAAGCGATTTTGCGATCCACTAGGAGCTCTGCTCGAAAACATGCTACTGCGGTAGGATTTTCTACTTGTTCTATGAGGCTCCTGCACGAAAAATTAATTTCATCCGTACAAGTTAGCAGAATGGCAGAAGCTTAATCAAGGTAATTTTGTTGCTCGAGGAAATGTATGTGAAGCGCTTTTTACAACGCCTGACGACGTTCTTATTTTCTCCTAATATTCGTCAATACAGCCATCGATATGCTGGAAAGAGTTGAATTAAACTTCAGATGTGAATTAACGCAGTGTATTGACAATAACGAACGCAATCTACCTAATGTCACATTTAAAGCTTAGGGCACATAAACTTTACATGTTGTACTCGATATTGCTCACAGAATAAAACGTACATCTGCGTTACTTTTTCTTTTATTGGATTCCAAAATAAGCTCAACCCGGTATATTTCAGAAATTTATAACAAGTTTTTTTCCTAATAAATTGTGAGTTTTCTTAAAACAGAATATGAAGTAAGAAAATAATGAAGATAAACTCGCACCCGTTTCTATTAAAATCAACTTCATAATTCTGCAGGAAAACCATCATCCAATAAACTATAAACCACAATGAATATTATTATTAATAATTCGAAACTCGATCAGCTTGTTAATCCCTTTTAGACCAAATATAATCCTTCGATGGCGTATAACTTTCCAGCGTACTGTCTAGACAATGGATTATTGTATAAACACTATATAACTTACAAATGCCTCATCTCAACATGACGATTCTAATTCCACCGTATACTATGGATTTTGTACCGGGGTTTTCAATATAATTTGAATGAAAAAGACTATCCCTCTCAAATGTAGTCGGAATGTAAATTGCGGTAAATAAAACGCAAAATCCGTACTACGGCATATATTATATTATTACAAGTTGAAGGGGCAACTAGTTTCGGCTAACTGAGCCATCATCAGGCCTGTAAAAGGTATCAAGATAGACAAATTTATTGCTAGGGAAATTTACATAATTATGCAAATGTCGACGTTGAGGGAAATAATTAGAAAATATAATAACGTAAATTAGTAGGAAGAGCTAATCTTTTAGTTGGTTGTAGAACCGAGCTAGATAATTGGAATTTATTAAAAGACGCATTAGAACAATGTTTTGGCGATAAGAGATCACTATAATGTTTGGAGCAGGAACTCTTAATGGCCCATCCTTTTAAAAACGAATCAACATTAGATTTTGCTAGAAGACTACAAGTGTTAAAAAGCCACCTGGTTCAAAGAATTAATAGTTTTTCAGTAACAGAAATGCCTGTTAATACTAAAGAAATATATCGTAGACAATACGAGCAAATGGCTTTGAAAACGCTTATTAGAAATTTAACCGGTTTGCTACAACAAACAATTAGAATTAAGAATCCAGCTTCGATAGAAGCCGCTATTATATTCATTATAGAAGAAGACAATCTTAATTACTCTCAAAATAATTTTAAATTTGAAAATAATTCGAAAACTAACATAAATTCAGAAAATTATAACAGACAAGTATCAAATAATCATAACCAGCATTCGAGTTATACTGGCAATCCAAATCAATTGCACAGACAACAATTCCAACAAACACCCCAAACTGATTTTAATGACCGAAATCAAAATCCAATACAAAACTCAAATGACCACATAAATAATTACATAAACCCATATCAATTTCCTAGTCAACTAATTCAAATCCAACCTCGACAAATGACTAGAAATTACCCAACCAATAGACAAGTATTTGGACAATCAAAAAATGTTTTTGCACCCACTGGACGTCAGTAAAGCTAGCACCCCCACTTTCTCAAATTTAAAAAAAACTTATATGTAATTTAGAACTAATTTGTACCCAAAAAATTAGAATTTGTACCCACTTGGTTTTTCTGAAAAATCACTATTTAAAGTGGGGGTGCTAGCTTGAGATCAAGCTAACACCCCCATATTGACAAAATCAAATTTTATTGGCATAAATCTAAACTTTGAATTAAGGACTAATTTGTACCCAAAAGATAATAATTTGTACCCACTCAGTTTTTCTGAAAAACCGTTATTTAAAGTGGGAGTGCTAGTTTAAGCTCAAGCTAGCACCCCCCCTTTTACAAAATCAAATTTTAACAGCATACCTTTAAACTTTGAATTTAGGACTAATATGTACCCAAAAGCGTTTTTTTCATTATTATATCATTTTGTTTATAAAAGATGATAGTAAATTAGACAACGTGTTTTATTAATTTCCAAGTGAATCGTTAAAAGATTTGCAATTATCAAAGATAACTAAATATTATTAATTTTCGAATATAGGACTAATTTGTAGCCAAAACATTAAAATTTGTACCCACACTGGTCTCCCTGTAAAAGGAGTTTTAATGTGGGAGCACCGGCTTGAATACGTCCACCTTTATAAAATCCAATTTCAACAGCTTACCTTTAAACTTTGAATTAAGGACTAATTTGTACCCAAAATCGTTTTTTCATTATTATCTGTTTTATTAATTTACAATGAATCATTAAAAGATTTGAAATTATCAAAAGTAACTAAATATTAATTTTCGAATATAGGACTACTTTGTATACTCATATTTTACCATATTTTACTAACTGTGCTTAAGAGGGGCCTCCTCACAGGTATATAAACCTAAAAACCTACACAATACTAGTTGCTAATCAAGTAATTATTTGGTTCAAAATATTTACGATAGATGTCGATAGTAGTACTGAATCGGCTTTTACTTATTCAACATATTTTCTCTCTCTGTCTTTCCACTCTTGACGGTTCAAAGAAACGCATCTCTGTTCGAATGTTTTGATTTCAAATATTTCAATTTCAACTTATTGTGAGCCACAGATTATATATTTGTGAGCACAGAAACCTTATCTCTGTTTTCTATGTTGCATCCAAACCACATCACAGCTGTGCATAGATAAGAGAATATTATATACACGGATCCAAACAATATTTTTTGTTGACATAATTTCCATTTGATTGTAGATTTTTGATTATTTAAGAGTTTCATAAATGTTTTTGAAAGGAATAAATTGATAAAAAGTAAGTAATCGTATCGACCCTATATCAAAAATTATAATTATGATAATGTAAATTATCCTGTAATCCGTATTTTTTGATTTTAAAAGCTATGTTTGAGGTTATGTTTACTGGATTATTTGATAAATGTGAAAATATGAGATAAATAATACTGATTGTTTGTTCTAGTATCATCAAACCATCTTTCAACATTCTTTTGAAACCCTGTTTTAATGATAATATGGGTTTGTTAGCGAAAAATGCTTAATTGAAGTGAAGCGACCTTTGAAGTATCTGAATGAAGAAAAATTAAAACCGCTCTCAAAAGCAAAAGACAAGAATTGCATAATTCATTTTGATGAATATATAATAGTGATAATTGAAAAATATAACTATTATCGCCTGATACAAGGTGCATTACATATTGCATGAAAGGACATGTGCTATTTAATAATAGGTTTGTTCCAACCACGGTTTTTGTTCGAAAACCATATATTGCATCGTTTAATCAACTTGTTTTGCACAAATGCGTGTCCTGCACTGTCATTTGGTTGGAAATAAACGAATACAGTTGGAACAGTTTATGAATCATTTGGAAACCAATTTTAATCTCTATTCTATTATCATAACACCAAAGATTACAAGGAGTTTGTGGATAATAAAAATAAGACTGGTAAATATTTTATACAAATTAATAAACCAATCAATCACTTTAGATGATAGCACTAAAGTTAGTAAAATGTATGAATGAAATTATTTTGCTTTAGGTAGAGAATGAAAGTATTTCAAGTATGAAAAAGAAATGGACGAGATATTTGGAAAAAAGAAAAATGTATATCCAGAACTCATTATCCAATGAACCAATGGATAATAATTTAGTTGACAACTGTGATGAAGAATTAGTAAATGAAAACAATGAGCCTGATGTACCACCAACACAAACAAAAGTTAATCGAAAAAAAACACGAGTTGTTAAATAACAATCAACCCTGCAGTATATAAGATCTGATAGAAAATTATATTATGAAGAAAAAATAAAAATTGACAGAGAACGTTTAGAAGAATTAAAGAAAAGAAACAGGCTAATTGAGGAGAAAAACTTAATACTTAGGGAACTTGTAAAAAAGGAGTGTCTTGTAATTCAGATTCTCTCTTGTAATTTTTTATGTTATATTATATTCATGTAGTTAATTTTTATTTTCACTCCACTTTTTATTTCTGTTTTACTGTTTCCAAAGTTATTTTTAATTATATTTATGTAGGTATTTATTTTACACTTAACATTTTATTTCTGTGGTACTTACTGTTTCCAAAGTTATTTTTAAGTATATTCATATCAGTATTTATTTTACATTTTATTTCTGTTGTACTGTTTGTAAAGTTATTTTTAATTATATTTATGTAGGTATTTATTTTACAGTTAACATTTTATTTCTGTGGTACTTACTGTTGCCAAAGTTATTTTTAAATATATTTATATCAGTATTTATTTTACATTTTATTTCTGTTGTACTGTTTGTAAAGTTATTTTTAATTTTTGTTTATAACATAAGGGGATATTTTTTTATTTACATATTTGTAATTTTATAATTTATTTAGTACTTGTTACCTACTGTAGTTTTCTAATTAATAAAAAATACTGTTAATGATTTTTATTGATATGTTATACAAATATTTTAATTAAAAGTGGTGAATGGTAAATTATTCTATAATGGTAATGCATACGTTATTCTATCTCTAATTATGCCCAATTCAACATTTTCGTCATCTTCATCAACATCTTGATCTTCATGAGGAACGATATTATCGATATGAACTTGGACATTAGCAACAGCTAAAAATATTTGTGGAGTATTTTATGTCTAGGCTACACTAAACACAATCTTGTGGAGTAAATATATATAGCATTTACGAAGCACAAATTTACTTATTTAGCATGAAAATTACTTAATTATAATCACTTGCAAATACAATACACACTAAACTATAAACAGAGCTATAAATTTGGGATATTTTTATGAACACAAAACATATAACAGCATTTGACCCATAGAGAAAGTTATAATATTTGTCTATTAATTGACCGTCGTCTTCTGTCATTGAGTTCTATACAGCGCCATGCATCAAGACGGTGGAGCGGTTGAACTAAAGTAAAAAGATGTTCGTTTGCAAAAATTTGCGCACAACAAATCTCAAAAAATACAATGATTTGAGATTTCATATTTTCAGAATCGAATTCCTTTTGGGGATCAGGTTTTGGTGTCCAGATTGGTGACCACAAATTGTCAAAACTGTCAAAATCACACCATCACTTAATGACTTATATCTTTTTTATAACAATATAAAACTCAAACAAAATACCTGATCCCCAAGACAAAGGTCCAAGTTATATTGTGTTAAAATTTCAATACTTAATTTCTCTGCGTTCTTTAGATTTGTTGTGTACAAAATGACCTAAATTTTGTTGCAAATCACGGGTGCCAACTGTTTTCAGGTTCCTAAAACGTGAGGCCCCTCTTCAATACTCCTAGAAATGGCTTCTAAAATTGTTTGAACCAATAGAGAATTATTATGAATCAGAAATAGGAGCGGTAGATCAAAGACGCATATCATCTAAAAAACAAAAAATATGACCTTTCGGTATTTGCGAGGGTAACAAAAAAAATGTTTTAAAATTGTTTTGTCATTAGAAAGGAAAGTCTGACGTGATATTGCACATCTTTACTAAGCTGCTAAGTAGTCAAAAAAAGTGACAACACCATAGTATAATCATTCTTTTAACCACTTTGAACTATTTATGCACGTGCACTAGGAAATTTTTTTGTCTCGTCAAAGAATCTCGGCAGTTATCACAAAAGATCTAACTGAAAATAAAAATAAGAATTATGGTATCTATAGCAAATATGGGATTATATTAATATAGTATTTTATTAGAGACAGAACAATATATTATATATGAAAACAAACATTTCTGGGAAGTACCTGGTTAGGTAAGTGCCATGTTTCATAAAACACTTCATCTAAGAGTTTGTCTAGTTTTCAGTCCATTTTGAACTTTAATCAGGATGACTGCTGTGAGGTGAAGCACATTAAAAACCGTTTTCAGGGAAAACAGTGTGGATACAAATAAAAATTGGTCCTATATTCGATAATATTTAGTTACTTTTGGTAATTTCACATTCTTTAACGATATACTTGGAAATTAATAAAACACGTAGTCTAATTTACTATCATCTTCAATAGACAAAATGATATGATAATGAAAAAACGCTTTTGGTTACAGATTAGTCCTAAATGCAAAGTTTAAAGGTATGCTGTTGAAAGTGGATTTTTACTGGTGGACTTGTTCAAGCCAGCACTCCCACATTGAAACTCCTTTTACAGGGAAAACTGTGTGGGTACAAATTTTAATTTTTTGGGTACAACTTAGTCCTATATTCGAAAATTATTAATATTTAGTTATCTTTGATAATTGCAAATCTTTTAACGATTCACTTGGAAATTAATAAAACACGTTGTCTAATTTACTATCATCTTTTATAAAGAAAATGATATAATAATGAAAAAACGCTTTTGGGTACATATTAGTCCTAAATTCAAAGTTTAAAGGTATGCTGTTAAAATTTGATTTTGTAAAAGTGGGGATTCTAGCTTGAGCTTAAACTAGCACGCCCACTTTAAATAACGGTTTTTCAGAAAAACTGAGTGGGTACAAATTATTATCTTTTGAGTACAAATTAGTCCTTAATTCAAAGTTTAGATTTTTGCCAATAAAATTTGATTTTGTCAATGTGGGGGTGTTAGCTTGAGCTCAAGCTAGCACCCCCACTTTAAATAGTGATTTTTCAGAAAAACTAAGTGGGTACAAATTCTAATTTTTTGAGTACAAATTAGTCCTAAATTAGTTCTAAATTACACATAAGTTTTTTTTTAAATTTGAAAAGGTGGGGGTGCTAGCTTTACTGACGTACCCACTGGTAATGCTCCAGAGAATAGACCAGAACCAATGTCAATAAACTCGAGAAACACTTTTAAGCCTAATCAACCAAATAACTATTTTAGATCCACTCATCCCAAAAATTTTATTTCGCAAGAATTGCACCAAATTCAAACCGAATCAGACTCACTTGATTCGAACATTAATTACCCAGACTTTGAGTTATATCCTTACAACGTCGAAAACCAAAATCATAACATTGATCCCGACACGTATAATGACGACTCTGTAAATAATAATAATCAAAATTTTTGGAAAACGAGCCTGGAAGACAATTTAACGTAAACGAAATATTTTCTTAGTGTAGTAGCTCTGAATTACCGTATATAACAATCAACAATCCTCCGATAAAACTCCTAGTTGATACAGGTAGTATGCAATCAATATTAGATCCTATCATCGCGGAAAAATTCTTTCCTAATACTATTTTTCAAGAAATATGGTGGTTACTTAGTAAGTGTCCTTCGTATACTTGACGTTTACCGTAAAGGCATATTATCATTGAGGAAACCACTTACCTAGCAACCGGTATTCGGGAATAGAATAAACAACATATTTATAAAAATCACTGGGTCGAGTTTTTAATACGTGAAATACACTAATATAAAATATCAAACGACTTAGTCAATGTATTAATAACAATAATATTTCCTTGGTTCGTTCACTCTCATTTTATAGGAAATGTAACTATATTTTGCTACATGCTGACCTCCGTCTATTAAGTTGTACGTGTGTGTTTACATTGCAATTAAAACGTGTTATAAACATATAATTATCATTGGCCTTCCTAGATCAATACTCGCTAAATACTATAATTAATATTAACCTAAATTTAAATCTTATTTCTAAACTAATGTCCTTTTGCCGTTAATGTCTTTTAGGGATCACTACAACTAGAATTACAACAGTAGCAGGTCATAAAGACGCAAAATATAAAGCAGAAATTCCAGCTTTCTCTGAATTTAAATCACAATACCATACATTTTATTTAAGTTTCACAATTATTTTGACGGCCTCATCGGTTTAAACGTGGTTAAAAATCTTGAATTATGTTTTTATTTTGAAAATAATATCCTAAGAAATAATATTATTCAAATTCCGATTTACTATTTCAAAATATCTGTCGATTCCCACAAGATAGCTGCCGTAAAAGTTGCTGTTATACCGAAGAAATCATAGTATCCAGTCAAGAAGTAAACCTTTATTTCCCGGAAACGATTACAATTGCAGAAAACGGTTTAGCTAAAACTGAAATAATAAACCGCAGTGATAAACGTGTTGAAATTGTAATAAAAGACGAACTGAAAGTAACACCTCTTACTAATACATTAAAACAAAATTTTAATTTTTATGATACCGAGGATATTTTACAGAATAATTATTCACAAAATTCTGACGAAAATATTCAAAACTTAATTATAACCGATAATTTGAATGCAGAATTTTGTTACGATTTCAAAAAGATAGTTGACATAGACAAACTAACTTTTTCGAACGAGATAAAACACGAAATAAAAACATATGACGAAATACCCATCCATACCAAATGTTACTACTATTCTTTTATACACAATAACGAAGTTCAACGACGAATAATGGAAATGTTAGATGACTCTGAGTTTCTCATTTCTTTTTGGTTTTATAAATTTTTTCTTCGCCTTGAACTTCTCTTTGTCGAATCTTTCTCTATACTGTCCACTAAAATTCTGCCATTTCAGTATCTGTTACATCATTTTCTTTCTTTCGTTTTTTGTTCTTCTAAAAATTTTACGTATTCGCTCGACATTAATTTTTCAATTTCTGGATTCATACCACCAAATGTTTATCCACATTATATAAGATTTTTTAAGTTAACTATAATAGTTGCTATAAAGACGATGTTCCTTTATATCTCATTTAATCTATAATTTCATTCGTATACCTACATTTGATTCATTTCTAAACCATCGGCTGATTCTTCTTCTACTTGATTGGTTTTCTTCATACATTTCATTTCCAAATTGCTTTTGTTTATCCACTATTAAACTTTGATTTTCGATTATTTTTGGTTAGATTTTAAACTATTTCATGTTTCGATATAACACAAATATGTTTCTCAAAAAATCATTACTTAGGAGCAGCATTTTTCGAAATTAAGGCAGCATATGATTCGGTTGACTTAGTATTTTTACGGGAAAAGTTAATCAATATTGGGAAGCCAAGAAGAATTTGTAATGTAATGTGTAACCTGTTTAATTATCGAAAAGTTTATGTCAGATATATAAACAATTCACTTACAAACCCTCGAAATACTTCCACAGGATTAACTCAAGGATCAGTACTTTCTGCATTATTATTTAATATATTCACAGCAAGTCTCCATGAAGAAATTAACTACAAACTAATCCAATATGCAGATGACTTTGTAGTGTATAACTCCGATAAAACCTTACCAAATACTTTGACAAATCTATAGGAATCGGTCATCTCCATCACACAGAAATTGGACTCATTAGGCTTTCTGGTTACTCCTGAAAAATCAAGTATTATGTTTTTTACACGCCATAGCTTACCACACATGGTCAATATTACAATAAACGAGATCCCATACCCAGTCTCAACATCAGTTGGTATTATTTTAGATAAAAAATGTAATTTAAACTTAATAACGCTACTTCTATTTTTTTTCTGCAGAAGCAATCGGAATTATCAAAGCTGTTGAATTCATTGAACGACATGGTTATAAAAATCCATCATATTATCGGATTGCTTATCAGTTCTCACGAGCATTAGCCAACCTTTTGATATAAATGCTACTTATGAAAATCAAATCATTCCAAAAATTAAACTGAAGATCGAAAAGCTACGCCGAAAATATTTCAATATCAGTTTTTTGTGGAAAAAAGCACATATTGGACTGCAGCATAATGATTATGTGGATAATCTAGCCAAAGAAGCCGTAAAAAATGGACTACCAATAAATAATACAATAAACGTGGATAAGTGCCTAAACCAATGTAAAATTAAACTTAAAGAAATGTATGGCATTATTGAAAAACCTACAAGATATACACTCTTACACCCATAAATTCCCAACCAATATTGGTACAGGAACTTACTGGCATTAAATAAGCTGCCTGTTTATAACGTTTTACTGACATTCATTAAAGCATGCAATTTAAAACTGTAATATTATGTAGCTCCTTCTCCTCTGTAAGTGAACCTAACCTGATTATTCCCTATTAGTACCGTGGTCTACCTTTTCTGTGAGTTAGCCACCCTGAAAGACCCCTGGGTGTGAAACGTATATCCTTAACCTATCCAAATTGATTCTTACAGTTAACATATTTGGTACCCTGTTTAGTACTGTAGCTCATAGTTAAATGGACTATGTCCTTCGGCCAAAAAAACAAAAAAAACGGCATTTTAAAACAAACAAACTGTTTGCCAATCAAATTTGATCGCTTTCTTTGTCTAACAAATGATGTAGCGCGCTCTTTTTCATTCTGAATGATTTTTAACAGCTAGCAACCCGTATTTGCGGCCACTTTTAGATAAGCAGGGGTAGTTTACCGTTTACAGAAAAAAATAGCTTTAATTTGATACATAATTGATGAATATACGTCATGAACGGATAATTGTATATAGCCGAATATTACTTGCTTACACCTGGCTGCGAAGAGGTTTCAATCTAGTGAGCGACGGCAATCATCACTGTTTAAATTATATACAGCTATGCCTATGAAGTAGTCTTTCCCAAAAAATAATTAATATTAATTCACTTAAAAATACTAGCGGGCACTTTTAATAGGCAACCTGGCCAGAACATGTTGTTCATTTCATAGACTATAATATTTTATAAAGTTAATGGAACTACTAAAAATTTGATTTGATTTCATACATAAAAATTTAGACGTCGTTGCACATGGAAGCTAAATCAATTAAGCTAAAAACAACTAATGTTCAGCTGGCATCATAGTTATTATGTAACAATATATATCCCAACATAAGAGCGAAAACTTGACACCATTCCCAACGCCGTAATTAGGTTAATTAATATATCCGCTATATGTAACATACACTGTAATTCCAAACATATAACAACTTTGTATACCTTCTTCGTAACCTTAATATACACTTTTTAAATTTTTTTTCATTATTTCCATACTGGTTAACAATAGATTTGAAGAAAACTTTGCACAACAGTACAAAAAGTTGTTTCCTTCAAAGGAGATACTTACAGTAGAAACGGTGAAGCTTTACCATCACGTCACTTAGTTAACGATATTATTCAACACATACTATGTTGGTACTTGGTACTGTCTTCTTCTAATAACATAAAAAGAGCGAAACTTAATAGAAGCGTTTGTCGTATTGTTTTGATTAAGATGCATATGGTTGATATCGTATCAGTCACGTGATGGAAAAGACTGTACCACCCAATTCCATACACTTTTGAAAAATGTCTCCTATACACTTTTTTCTCGAAAATTCCAAAAACCAGAAAAAATCTCAAATCTCTAATATTTCATAATATATCTTCTTAAAACATCGGAGACATCAAATTCAGCAAATAACACCCTTTTTTCACCAAATACTTTCTGACACCTAGCCAGCTCAACGCATATATCTATGTATCAGCAGCGATACATGGTTCGTCTTCTACATTCATCCTAGACACTTTTTGTCACACCATCTCCGCACACTTTTGAGCTTCGCTGCTTCCAAACATCAACCCCCGATACACCCCAACACAATACAACCTCCAGTTACTTTCTAGCGAGAAGCCCATCCGATGATTCTCAATTCCATACACTTTCTAAACAAATTTTTCCTAGTCACTTCTTAAAAAAAATTTTACTAGACACTTTTTCAACCCCCAACTCAATTTCTCAGTCGACGCGCACTAAACCATCCAACACAACCCCAACTCAGCCTTGAAGAGGAAACCTATCCTACACTAGGGCACCAACAAGAAAAAAGAACAATTCACCCAAGAAAACTCCATTCAACAATAGTTATTTGTAAAACAAGTGTCACAATGACCCGTTGTGCAAATCACGAGTACTACAGAAAGTCATTGTGGCACAAGTTTTACACAATATTTTTTATAATTCGCATTTATCTAATTATTTAAATAAAATAGAATTTCATATAATCCCTGTTTTTACACTAGGAGGAGTGGTTTGAATTTAAGTTGGCAATTCTGTAGATTCCTAATTGGTCAGATCACAGATGATTTTATTCAGCACTTCTGACTTTTGACATATTATAACCGAATAATTGTGTAAATTGTAAACAAACTTTCATTTGAGCAAAAAGAGGATTATTATTAGTTTAAAAAAGAGCTTCTTCGTATATGCTCTTGCGATCTATATTTATATTATATCATGAACAGAATTATTTCTGTAATACATCTTCACATCTGGTAATTTATGCAAAAAATCGAACGTTTTGTATACCTATATATCGATCTTATACAATATATAAAAATAAACAATTGACGACTTGGTGGAGTGTTAAATTTGCTCTGGATTAAAGTCTATCTAAATCAGTGAATTTTCAGTTTTAAAATTCTAATAAGTGCATCATTATATTCAGTGAACCTCTGTATGCTCCTGTTGCTAAAGGCAAGTAATAAAATCTAAGATTTGAGCTGTTCCATTGACATTTTTTGTGGGAAACCATTTAAATAATTTAATAACAACGGATTTGCTGACCAGTTTTTTTTACTGAAATACCGAATTTATTCCACCACGGCAAAATTTTTATTTAAAGTTCTTGAATAAAAGTGAATATAAATTCGAGAAAGTGTACTACCTAACATCATAGTGCACCATTGTGTATATTTGAGACTCGTAAGTCTCGATAAATCGCACGGGCCAGGACCGTACTCAGGTACACATGACCCGTGCCAAAAGTTTCAAATATTGAATTGAGTCCACCAAAATCGGGGATTTCTGACTACAGGAATCCCCAAACCACAACGATGGATACCAGAATAGAGACATCTAACCAACAAACCGAAAGAAACATGTCATATTCTTCAGTACTTAGTAAACAACAGCCAACAAAATTTCCAGAGAAGAACCAAGCTATAATATTTCCTGCGTTTGAAGGAACCAAAATCCAAGAATATCTCCCAGCCTTAGGAATACTCGTCAACCCTAAACACATTCTGTTCGCATCTAGAATTTCGAATAATAGAATTTGTATATACCTCGCCAGCCCAGAGTTAGTAACTACTTTTATGAATGACCACGGTGCAATTGGTGTCAACAACCAAATTATACGAGCCAGAAGATTGATAACCCCATCTGAACGTTTGATCCTATCTAACGTGAGCCCAACAATCCCACATTCACATTTAGAGCAAGCCCTACAACAACTTGGCCTCAGCCTATTATCCCCTATATCCTTTCTCAGAGTCAACATGACCAATCCAGATTTTGCACATATAATGAGTTTCAGAAGGCAAGTCTACATTAATCCTCCCGAAAATATTGTTATCCCGGAGTCTATGTTGGTCAACCATGAAAATATCTCTTATCGAATATTCTTATCATTAGATAATCTAACCTGCTTCAAATGCAAACAAAATGGTCATATATCTTCTCAATGTACAACTGAGACACCTGAACATCTAAATGAACCCCCTGCAATGCCCCCTCCCGAAAATCCAGAAGAACCACCAGAGGATACTACAACTTCCCTAATTCCAGAAGATTCCCCCATCACTCCGGACCAAGACAACCAAACTAATTCATCTAATAAGAGGAACCTCTCAGAAATATTAACTCCTACGGAAGATACACCATCTGAGCCATTCCGAAAACCATCGTCGAGTATAAGTAAGAAAAGTCGCCCTGAAACCACAAGTTTCGAAGAACACATGCAACCAACTAAAGCATACATTGATTCAGAAAATTTTGTAATCAACTACAATCAACTCAAAGACTGTTTTGAAAACGTATACGGCTCTAATGACCCTCTGAGTGTGGCGAAACAGTACACAACCGATGTGCATGGTCTAATTCATATGCTGAGTAGTGTGTACCCATATTTTAAAGACAGATGTATCAAAAGTAGGTGTACCAAAATTAAGAAAAAATTATCGAAACAGTTGCTAGCAGAAGTATCGCTAACTTCAGATTCTGAAAGCGACGCATCGTCACAAGAAACACATTAATAATATCAATTTTCGAACTATCCATCATTCAATGGAACCTTAATGGGTTCTTCACACAACAAGAAATGCTAAAACTAATTATCTCCGAAAACAAACCCTCGATCATATGTTTACAGGAGACCCATTTTAAACAAGACTACTCACAAAATCTGAGGAACTATCTTTGTTTCCATAAAAACAGACCAGATCAAAACATAGCAAGCGGTGGCGTCGCTACTTACATACACCAAACTTACGGTGCAATCGAAATCCCTATAACAACCCACCTTGAAGCAGTTGCCATTAAAATTTTGGACCCTAAAGAGATAAATATTTGTAATATCTACATTCCACCAATTCGTGACGTGACATACGAGGAGCTGAATGATCTATTTCAGCAAATACCCAAGCCGAGATTATTATTAGGAGACTTCAATTGCCATAACACCCTATGGGGATGCGACTCCACACATACAAGAGGTCGTATATTAGAACATGTTATCGATGATAACAATATGACGTTACTTAACAACGGAGAAAAAACTCGTTTCAACTCGTTTTCAGGAAACTCCAGTGTTATAGATCTCAGCATTAGCGACCTCTCACTCCACACTCAATTCAATTTTACCATCTTTCCCTATCTATATGGCAGTGACCACTTTCCCATCTTACTCACAAGATCACAGCATGTTGTAGAAGAACCTATTGTGACAAAAAAATGGAAACTAAAAAGAGCTGACTGGAATCTTTTTGCAAATATTTTAGAAACCAAGGTTAGTCACTTCCACATGCGAGATAGTATCGATGAATGTGTTGATGATATTACCAAAATCATAACGGATGCAGCCCAACTAGCAATAGGAAAGACAAAGCAACTGAACAACCACACTCCCGTTCCTTGGTGGAATCAAGAATGCGACCAGGCAATAAAATCCTCTAAACACGCTTTCAATAGACTAAAAAGGCACCACACACCAAGAAACCAGATAACTTTTAAGAGTCTGAGGGCAAAAGCTCGATGGATCATGAAAAAAAGTAGAAAATAATCATGGGCAAGATATGTATCATCCATTAGCAGTTCAACACCACTAAGTACGATCTGGGACAAAATGAAACGTATTAAATGTAATAAAACAGACCATGGAATCTCACGGATTGAATATCAGGGAAAATCAACTTCCAGTTGTACCGAAATTTCTCAAATTTTCTCAGACATCTATGAAAAGAATTCTAACAGTGCAAACTACACACCCGAATTTCTGAACTACAAAATAATGAAGAATCTGAAGGGATTGATGTTTTCCAAAATGAAATGAACCCTTTGAATGTACCTATATCCTATGAAGAATTCCTCGAAGCTCTGGTTTCTTTCAAAAACTCCAGCCCAGGACCTGATGATATCCCGTTCATTTTCCTACAAAACATGCCAGATACAGCTAAGCATATTCTCCTGAAAATATTTAATAAGATATGGACAGAAGGGGTCTTTCCTGAGAAGTGGTCAGAGGCAACCATAGTTCCGTTAATAAAACATGGTAAACCAAAGACAAATCCTCAATCATACAGACCAATATCCTCAACTTGTACAATGTGCAAGCTGATGGAAAAAACTATTAACAATCGACTCACTTGGTTCCTGGAGAAAAACCACCTGCTCACACCAAAACAAAGTGGTTTTAGGAAATGTAAATCAACATCAGACAATCTAATTAACTTAGAATCATATATTCACGAAGGGTATGCTAACAAACAAAACACCATAGCAATCTTTTTCGATATAAGTAAAGCTTATGACATGACCTGGAGATATAACATTCTTAGAAAGCTGAGTTAAAGTTAATGGAACACTTTCCGGGAAAAGAGTGCAACAGAATGGTACCCCTCAAGGTTCGGTTTTGAGCGTCACCCTCTTTCTAATTGCGATAAATGAAGCTGTTAAGAATATCAAACAACCTGTAGAAGCTAGCCTTTATGCTGACAATCTTGTGGTATACTCGCGAGGAAAAAATCTTACCACAATCCAAAATAACTTGCAGGAGGCAGTGATTTCAATTGAGAGTTGGCTAAAATGCACTGGTTTCAAAATGTGCCCAGAAAAAACTAAGTGCATGTTTTTTACTAAAAAAAGAGATCTAGCACTGCCTAATCTGAAACTATGTGGCCGGAATATCCAAGTGGTGGAACAGATGCGTTACCTAGGAATGATTTTCGACAGAAAGTTAAACTGGAATGCCCATCTTAACCATCTCAGAACATCATGTCAGAGCGGCATCAATCTACTGAGAATTCTGTCAAACCAAAATTGGGGTTCCGACAGACAAACGCTCTTACTTCTCTATCGAGCTCTAGTAAGATCCAAAATCGATTATGACTCTATAATATATGCCTCAGCAAGTAAATCAGTTCTGAAAATTGTTAACACGGTACACAATACAGCAATACGCCTGGCCCTTGGAGCATACAGGACAACGCCCGCTGAGAGTCTCTACAGTGAAGCTGGGGAGCCATCATTGCAGCTGCGACGACAGCAGCTGAGCTTAGCGTATGCAGCTTTAGTCTCTACTGATAGTCAGCATCCAGTATATCATAACACCTTTTCAAACCGTTTTCGCAATCTGTATGAAAACCGAAGAAGACTAACATACCCTTTCTATCAGAGGATCAACAAGTTCAGTTCCGAATTGAATGTGACTTTCCGAGTTACTCTTCCCAACAACAACTCAGACACGCCACCTTGGCTTATTGCCTTGCCACCATGCAACCTATACCTCTCCAAATTCAACAAATCTGAAATTATTCCTAGTCTGCTTCACAATCATTTCCTCTCATCAATAAATGAATATTGTGATTATACTCATATCTACACAGACGCGTCCAAGTCAAACCAAGGAGTAGCATCAGCTTTTTTAAGCCCGAATACATCCAGTGGATTCAAACTATCTCGACAATGCAGCATTTATAGTGGTGAAATTTTTGCAATCCTTCAAGCAATCAAATACGCCGCTCATGAAGATATCCACAATACTTTAATTCTTACAGATTCGTTAAGCTCGTTACAAGGTATACAACTCATTTATTCATATCATCCCCTGACAAGACTCATCAAAGAGTATGTTCACACAATTAGGGAAAAATCCAGACGATTGGTCTTCATGTGGGTCCCGTCACATGTTGGGATCTCTGGCAATGAGCGGGTTGATAAAATTGCACGTGAAACCATGAATGAACCAATCTTTCAAAAGCAAGAGGGAGTACCGTATACTGATCTGAAAAAATATATGAAATATGTGGTCTCTAACTACTGGTCATCTGTCTGGGCAGAATCTGGAATGTAACTTAAAGAAATTAAAGATGATATCAAACCATGGAGAAACATCCCTAGCCAAAGAAGACACCAAATAATAATCACCCGTTTGCGCACTGGACATACAAAGTATACCCATGAACACTTGCTGAAAGGAGAAGAAGACAAAATCTGTGATATGTGTCAGGTGCCAATGTCAGTTAAACATTTCATGGTCGAGTGTCCGAGGTTCGCGGAACAACGCCGGACGTACAGTATAAGTGCAGATTTAAAATCAACTCTTGGTGTGTACTGTAATTTTGAAAACACAATCGGATTCCTCTCTGAAATAGGTTTAGTCAACAAAATGTAAATTACTAAGCTCGTTACCATGTTGCTTATTACTGATTCCTATCTTTGATATGATGCTATTCCAATATTATTGTATGTTATAGTGACGTTACCAGCCTAAATGTTATTTCATGTTACTGTTATGTTATGTTGCTAATAACCCTAGTGGTGGATGCAACTATTATTTTCTAAATAAAAAAAAACAATTGACAAATCATTGGTAAATAAACGTTAGCGTACTTTATTCATTAATATTTTTAATATATAAATCATTCTAATTTACCTTTAATATAATAAATTGCTATCTAGAACAACGCTAGACCATTTTATTTATAATTTGTGTCAAGGTTAAAGTCAAATGTCAAATAAAAATATAACTAAATACAATAACCAACTGTACACTAAAAATTACTATAACAGTGTTCAAAGGGCTTCATTGTGACACTGTAAACAATGTTATAATGAAGTCTCTTTTATACGCGAATTAGAAAAAATTCATTTACGAATTTATCTCTCTCTCTTACTGTATCACTTGTGCACACAGCTGTAAATCTAAATTTAAAAAAAATTAAGTTCACTTTCTTTAATGAAATATTGGATACCCGAGTATGAAACAATGTCAATAAATTGGGTGTTAACACAAGGGTTGAAATTGATATATTTGCAAATACTGACAAAATGGGCGTTAACATATCGATCTGGAGAAAACGTGGTATGTGGGATATCAAATGCTACTACTTTACAATTCCATGAATACATGAAAATACGTTTCACTTGCGTATGTGAAACAATGATGTGTTTTATAGCTGATCTATTTTTGCAATTCCTGTCAGAAAGAGTACATACCTTTTTTTCTAAAAATATTCTCTACTGGTTAAGCTACTCTCTGTTACCGTGGCACTGATCTAAATATTCTCAGTAGTAATTTAAGGTCCATTTAAGGTTTATTTTAAAATCGTTTCCGTTTCTAATTGCGTTATTGTATTTTACAGGAAACAGAGTGTCGTAACACCAACTCACCAGTAGTCCTATGGGGACAGAACACTTATAGTAAATTTCTGGAAGTATCCATAACTTTACTGGCATAATGTACAATATTTTGTTTAGACGTGTTGAGGAAGTTCAACTTGTTTATTACGTTAATGTGTTCACGATACGATAGGAACTAAATTCACAATAGTAATTTATGCATATGTTGCATACATTATTTTTTCTACAGCCCTATACAAAAAAATAAAATTCAAATAGAAATTTGGGATATTTTAATTAAGCTCCTTCGGTAAATTACAATTATACGTATTCCAAGTTTCATGAAAGTCCATCCTCGATGTCCAGCGTGAAATAAAGTTAACGTTATGGCACTTTTAGGCTTATTTCAGAATGAAATGGGGCTATTGTAGAGAGTAGCATGACGCGACTTCGGAAAAATTTCAATGCAGTTTTTCGTTTTGGTGTTCCTAGACGCCAAAATCACCCTCCGTTCCAAAGGTTATATATATATATATATATATATATATATATATATATATATTGTAGTGAGTTATTTTTGTTATTAAATAAATTAAATTATAATGAATTAACCCTCTTTGCTCTTGAGTTTTAATATTGTTGAATTGTTTTTGTTTGTTAAATTTAATTGTTATTGTAGTTATGGAAATTATTGAATACTCCTACACATTTTATTTTTTTATAAGGCTAGCTCCATTTGATTTTATTGATTTTGATTTTTTTAATTTAATTGTTTTAAGGTATTTGTTCAGCATGTATGTATGCATGAAACTCTCTCAGGTCTTGGGTTCCTCTATTGTTGAATAAATTCGTCATTAAATAAAAAGAAACACTTTACTTGTAAAAATATTTAATTATTTATTAACGAGAATTTTTTTTTATATTGTAAAAATTTTCATACGACGCCTCTGTGTAGTTAAAATTATCGATCCATTTATGTATGGTATGCTATGCGCATGCTTAAAGCATCACGTGTTGATGCGTTAAACGAAACGCTTCATATACGAATTACGTCTGTTCGATTTTATAACCTGCTTAACGTTGTACCAACGAATATTTGATATTTAGAGCACATGTACAGAATTTATGTGAAACGACTTATGCATACAGATAGTTACAATATGGTACAAGAAAAAGTTATTAGTTTTATATACATAGAATAGAAATATTACATAGATGAAATCAGATGCATCTTTCTTAAGTTTTTATTTGAAATGAGTAAGTATTTAATTTTGTTTATTTAGATTGGCCATTTACTATTGAAAATTATTTAATTGTATAGTTATATTAAGTCTCTATTATGATTCTTTTTCAGATATATCTTTTTCGCAAAGTTTATTTTACTCATGAGATTTTTAAACACTGGATTGTAATTAGTGAGTTCTTAACTCTTGTTATATATAACAATGCGCACTGACCTTGTGTCCTGAAACTAGGATATGCCTTTTCTGGAATCTGGAACGCTGCTTCCGAAGTTTCTAGTCGGATAAATTTTGGAAGAATTGATTCTCTCTCAGGAAAATCAGCTGTATATACTTGGTAAGTATTATAGTATATTTTGATATTGGTTTCTTACTTTTTATATCATGATTTGGGGATAATTTCTCAAAATTTCCGGGACGCTGCTCCAACCAACCTCCTCGAACCGACGCCAAGCTACCAACTCTTTTTTCTTCAATTTTTTGCAACAAACAATCAGTCTTTTGTTTTTTTCAGCTCACTATCTTTAAAATGTTTGTTACACTTTGTTTGTTGATTGAAATTGTTCCGTCATATTATTTCTAACCAATCACTTTTTGTTTAACGCACTATTTTATTTACTCTTGAATATCTTTACTTATCTATCAAAATAAGTTTCACTTGATTGTTAGTTTACTATAAAATTCATTTGATTGTAATGGGACGAATAGTTTACATTGATAAAATACAATAGTCTTTAATATACCAATGCTTAGTTTAATTTTCTTATTACAATTAATTATTGTTACGATTATATTTAGCCATTCACATAAATTCTTTGAACAATTTGTCAATATTCTCTATACTGATTATTTACATCCATTTTATATACTTTTAAACTTATTAGTTCTATGAAATTACTCTAATGTCAGCGTTTGTCATTGAAACATATTGACATTACAGCGTCAAATATTCTAATCATATCTCTTTGTAAACATTGTGTTATAATATTGAACAATAGTGTTTGAATGTTTATTAATTCTTATTTCTTTTTCAGATTATGTGTTAAATGTTATATTCTTATAAAGTATTTGATACAAATGGATGATCTTAATTCTATGGTTTCGGATTTATGATTTAAGGTAATGCTTCTTTTTGTTTAATTCTTTGCAAGTTGTAAAGTTTCCTTGAATTATTAATTATATGAAAGCTGTATTAGCAAATTCAGTGAAGATACTCACAATTATCTAATAAATATGAGCAATTTTAATATCTCATTCTTATCTCCCTAGTAAAATATAGTCTACTGTTTTATTATATAGCAATTTCTAATTATTCTGTCTCATAATAATGTTTCTACCTTACATATACGTTATATATATATATATATATATATATATATATATATATATATATATATATATATATATATATATGTGTTATAACGGAAATTGCAAGCACGAAAGAGCGCGTATTTTTTGACGGTTCGAAACCAAACTCGCTACAAAAATCGTTTTGGCCAAAATCTTGGACGAGTTCGTTAATGAGCCAAATCGGCCAAGTAAAAACAAAATGGCGGCCTGTCAAAGTTGAAAAAAATCGTATTTCCTTTGTTTTTCATTTGACGCAAAAAAGTTACTGAGCTTTTTTATAGACCTTAACACGTTCTACAACTTTTGTATTTAACATTATTCTCTAAATCGTACATTAAAACATTTATTTAAGAAAATTCACAAATTATAACGATAGGGGGCGTATTTTTGACGGATCGAAACCAAACTCGCTACAAAAATCGGTTAGGCCAAAATCTTGGACGAGTTCATTAATGAGCCAAATCGGCACAGTAAAAACAAAATGGCGGCCTGTCAAAGTTGAAAAAAAAATCGTATTTCCTTTGTTTTTCATTTGAGGCCAAAAAAGTTACTGAACTTTTTTATAGACCTTAACACGTTCTACAACTTTTGTATTCAACATTTTTCTCTAAATTGTACATTGAAACATTTATTCAAGAAAATTCACAAATTTACCAGAAATTTTTTTATTTTTTTGTTTTTGATTTGATGCCAGAATGTTACTTTGGTTTTTTATACATCTCAAAACATTCTATCACTTTTGTATCTAACTTTTTATTTTGTGTTTTATGCAAACATGTCACTGAAATAAGCCTGTCCAATTGGTCCTGTGCCATTGGGATTTTTTTTAATGCGTTTTTACTTTTTTTCACTCTAACCATAAACAACCACTTTAAGCGCTGCAAACCGATGGAATACAAGGTACTTTAAAGATAGGGCGTAGACAAAATCCTTTTAACTAAAACCGGACAAAAATATTTGTGAATATGTTGCAAAATTAAATTACACCTGCCCTCATACAACTTCAATGGTATTTGGTACCAACATAACGGTTGTGCATCACATAGTTATTGATTAGCAATTAATTATTTAAATACATTACTTTCCAATCGGATAAACTCCACGAATGGACAAATTATTACGAACTTGCCGATTTACCGATATACATATTGTTCAATGCTCGATAATAATTTTTAATTTCTGTTTCCCAAATTAAAAATGTATATGACATATTTGCAAGGACAGGCTGTATAGTCAATTTAGAAGTACTGCCACGGCGACGAAGGAGTAAAACAGATGAATACCGACATCGATAGTGTATACGTCGATTCAAAAATGTAGTTGTCTACAACCTATTAGTTTTAATTACACATTTACTGGGTTTTCGCGCTGTGCATCACTCATCCAAACGCAGGGCGCCCTTTATAAGTAAAGACTAGGAGAGTGGTAAGTACTGCTATTTTTTCTATACATCTGTCTTTCAATCTACAGTCCATTTGTATACGTTTCCCAGAAACTCTGGTGATTCATACGAAACATTTTGGTCATTCGAACCTGGATAGAACAGTTAGGTTCACTTACCTCTGGAAGGGACTACTATTTTCAATACTTTTCATTTTGCTACATAAAATTGTAACGTTTCTATTTTTTTTTATATTTCGCCCTACGAAATCGAATAATTTATATCCCAGTGCGGCCCTGGCGTAACAATATTTTCTTCGAACTGTGTAGAAGATCGTTTCAAACGACCAATAAACATAAAATTACAGGAGTATAATACATCTTTGAACGCCGAAAAAGGTTTATTAGGGCTCAATCGGGATTTTCAATTGATCGAAGTGACAATTGGATCTACTTCAAAAATGTACGATGAGTGCACAATAGTTTTAGTATCACTTTCGGAAAAGGAAGGTACCTTTTATGAAATTCTGGGTAGACAGCGTAATTTGTGCATTCACTGCCCGATTCTTTTTATATGGCTTTTTAGAACTAATTTTACAGTTATTTTTCGGAAAGAATTTCCAAAAAAAAGGCTATCGATCCCCAAAAATCTCGTCACGAGAGTCAGTCAGCGACCAATCCCCAACGCAAGTAGTTCTTGTAGTGTCAGCGTGAATTATCGTATCATTATTTAGTGCCTACGAAGATTACTTGAGCGAAGCAGTGGTGATTTTCTTAGCTATTAAAATTAAATTATCGTATCGTACCAAATTATCGGTATTTCCTGTGTTCATAGTCGAACTAAAATTACCTGAGTATATGTTTATAGTGCTTATTACCGACATTAAATTACCGAAGGTTTCCGAGTGTCTGTGATTTGTTCCATCACGCGGTGAGGGTAGATTACTTATTACAAGTACTATCGTAAGTTTGTTTAAATCGACCTAATCGAGAAACCATACCTCCGGCATTGATGCAAGTATCTTCACTTGAGTAGTAATGTGGCGCTATTTCTTTATTGATTACTAATATTGCCATTGTTTTAGAGAACATTTGCTTCTGTTTTATAGAATAATCGTTAGGAAATTCGGCGTGCACGTCAAATATAGATTAAATTATTTTCCAGATATTGACATAATTTCACAAAGTTATTTTCTTTTTTGAATAAACGGAAAATAATTTCGTTAATAATTTAATTTTTTAGTTCGTAAACTCTGCGACATTTATCATTTGTGTATGTATATGATTTTGATTTGTATATTTGTTGTTTCTTGGAGACTATTTATTTCTCGAACAAATTACCGTGTAGTGTTTAGTGATAATTTGTTTTATTGTTTTTATGTTTATATTAATTTTGTTTGCGGTACCAGGTTATGCCTGTACCCATATTGTAAATATTTTTGATGTTTTCTTCACTGACGCTTGTAAAACCTGTTAATAAACTGGTTAACATAATAAACCGCGTTTTAATGAGTACTTCCCAGACCTCCACAGATACACTACCAAAAATACCTCACTTTTTATAATTTCTCTCGCTTATCGCAGTTTTTGAAATTTTTCCTGTGAATTAAAACTTCTGGCGCCCTTTAATTACCTTTCCGGTTGATTAACGTTCCACAAATAAACCCACGACTCTTAGCTCTCCAACCAAAACAAGAGTGCCGTTCGGATACGTCCTAATTGTTTATCGTCCAGTATCGTTCCAAATAATAATACGTTATCTTGGTCCCATCCAAGGAAACTTGGAGAAATTGGTACCGAACAATTAAGACGGTAACAAAATTATCAGTTTAGTATAATTTGTTAACATTTCACAATTCAATAGTTTTTGTTTCAAAACATCATTAAGGCTAATTACCTTTTCACATTTTTTTTACTATCAAAAGACAAGTAAAATAACCAGTTGTTTCACTCTCTGCTAAAAGGTTATTTTATTTTGGTAAATTTTGAATTATTAAAAGTATATAAATTCTATTTTACAACAAATAAGCTTGTTAGAAACAGGTTAGGGATACTGCAGACCGTGCCATCTATAGAGCCTGTCGAGTAACTAATATCGGTAGATAGTTCCAAAAACTTAACGAAAACTGTAACGTCGTTAGTAATCAAATTTTATTGATTTTTACAACTGCGTATGCGCGATATCATATTGCTCCTCCCCATCCCCACATGTTATATGTTATACTGTTATCATTTCTTAGTTCAAGTGTAGAGGTTATTTTAAGGTTACGGTATTTTGGTGTATTTTTTAATTGCTATAGTGTAATATTTATCTATTGTTTCGTTGCTTTATTGTTATTAATTGAAAAGACAATGTCAAAGTGTATTCTGAAGGAGTAAGAAGTGGTGTACTCTGTAAGTTTTAATGAAAAAATTTGGGAATTTTTTCTTTCACAATTAACAACCATTATCTTCATTTTTATATAACACAGAGAATTTTTACTAATTTAATCGACAGCTTTAGAGATCATGGTTGTACTTTACTTTAGCTAAACTAAAAATTGCTGCATTAATAAAGTAAATATTTCTTTTTACAGTTTTGTTCCTCCAACCCAGGAAGATAAAATTGATATGGCTGAAAAGCAGTGTTAATAAATCATTAAATTTGTCGACGAAGAAACGAGTGAGGATATGATCTCTTCATTTTCAAAAACAGTATTTCTTTAGATTTGGGAAAGACGAAGAGATGTTATTAATACAGTTTGATTTGCCCTCCCATATGAATAGAAATTAACAAAAATTGATGGTCAGTTTTATTGTATTCAATATAGCATGCTATAACTTTGGACATTTTAAAATGTAAATTGAGTGAATGAAAAGACGAGTACTGAGTGTGTAATTTTATTAAAATTCCAGGTAAGCGCTTTCATCCATTAGACCATTCTGAAAGCTCTCAAGCTCTCGTCAAGAAAAAAATATACAGAAAGTGTCAAAAAACATCAAACCCTGTAACTGCTACATACAACGAAATGAAATGTTTGATGTTACATCATTATTTAACTAAAATTTGTTAAAATTACTCTATAAAGTGTGTGTACAATTGTAATTCACATAACGAAACGTCTAATTTGATACCAACTAAATGATATGTGTGCACACCCTCTTTATAGGTTAATTTTAACAAATTTTACTTGAATAATGATGTAACATCAAACATTTTATGGCATTGTGTGTACATTGTACCTGCTGTACGTTTTTCTCTTGTCGACAGCTTTGAGAATTACCTAATGGCTGAAAGCGCTTAGCTGGAATTTTAATCAAATGACATACTCAGTACTCGTCTTTTCATTCACTCAATTTATATCTAGTGTGTACACCATACTCAGACAATTCCATTTTAAAATGTATCCATTGAAAAAATAATAATCTGGGTTTTATTTTATGTTATAGCTATATTCCCTCTACCAGCTATGGGATGGAAGGTATTGATCCCTTGCCGATTTGCATATATAGCCCATGGTGTGACAATTTATGGGAAAAGTGAGTATTAACTTTTGTTGAGGCATTACGTCTAAGTATTTGGTCTAGCGGTAACCAAAAATCCAAAATATCCAATAAAGACAAAAAATAAAAAAATAGTTAAAAATCAAGAATTCCTAAAAAAATCGAAAGCTTCAAAAAAGGGAATCAAAAAAACCAAACAAATGTATACATTCAAACATTTTTTGATATTTTTTTGGCTTAGTACAAAAACATGTGTAAACTTATTATTTTGATAGTAAGCGCATTTTGTTTTCTTTTGTTGACATAAATTTTCAAACATATTTGTGTGTTTAGTTATTTATTATTGTTATTTTGTGTGTTTACTTGTAGAACCTCAACCAGAAACGAGAAAGGACTCCATGAGACGGTGGGATTTTAAAGAGCCCTTAAGAAACATTTTAACAATCATAGACTGCCAGGAGCTACAGAGTAACTTAAACCGCCTTATGCAATGGTTTCATAAGATAAGAACGGAATGCTTTTAAATGTAGAAATATACAAATATGCAATATACTAGGTTTAAGTTTGTGTTATAAACCTATTTAATACTTCCAGTAAAGAAATAAAGATGTGTTTAAAGTGAAAATGAAATGTTAGATATATTATTTTAAATGTTGTACAGTCACAAGTGCTGTTTAGCACTCTTATATGTAATTACTTGGCACCTTGTATTTACAGAGCTGGGCAGTATTTAACAACTTTTCCTATAAAAATATTTTAATTACTTTTTTCTAACATTCACAGTAATTATACTCAAATGTTTTCTTTCACAGAAAGTTGCCAAAAATAGTAGTTAACAACTTTTTTGATTAGGTAAGTAGCAGTTATACTCCTGCAGTTTGTCCAGCTCTGTGTGTTTATACGAGTGTAATAATAAATTAATATAAACTTATCATATATAATTTTCTACTTTTATCTTGATTTAACATCATTTGAAAATCTAATGATACTCCAATCTAGAATGTATGTTACTCAGAATATTTTTTAATTATTGCATGGTTTTTACACTATAATTTATTTGTTGTCGTTATGTTTGTTAAGACAAGTACTTTGTGAAAGAAATTATTTGTTGTGTATTTTTATACCAAAATAAATAAATTGTTTATATGATTATTGTTTTATTTTTTCCAATTTAATTAACCATTTATGGTCCATCATTTGATATTTAATTTAATTTAACTCAACATCTAATCATTATTTAGTTAATGGAGTTAAATTGAATGAAATGTCAAATGATGGTCTATGAATGGCTATTTTGAAATAAAATAATTGAAATACAGTATATTTGAATATACCGCCAATCCGCCAAAACCTAAAATTACAGAAATCTTTCCAACATCACTCAGTTGTTTACTCGACGGGCTCTTTAGATGGCGCCACAATCAGTGTCTCATCTATCTGTGGGTTATCTGTAGTTAGAAACGCAAACGCATTTTTGTATCGACTAACCAGTGATTCAGTACAATTGCAGCCACAAATCCCCATCGAGGTTGTTTACGTTTATTTGCAAGGCAAAATACAGTTTTTGATAATTTTAATAACCATTTTAATTTTGATAGTTATCTTGAAAATTCTATTTCAGCGTTGTCTTGAGATATATTAAAAGACGTTCTTACAGCACAGTGTAAAATCAGATATTTTGCAGATTAAAATTCAACATTTTGAAATTATTTATAAATGGCTAATTAAAAGATATCAAAACACTAGACTTTTGGCTACAACCTATTTCAATGAAATTTATAGTGTTCAATGTTTACAAAAGGTAACTACAAAAGAACATAGACATTTATTAAACATTTTTACAGAAAATTTTGCAGCATTAAAAGCTCTTAAATTTAATACGGATTCTTGGAATTTCATTATTTTTGTTATTTTGTTACAAACATTAGATTCAAAGACTAGAACGAATTTCGAAATTGAACGTAGCAACATTGATATCCCTACCTACACACAATTAATTACATTATTGGAACAGCATTGTAAGGCTCTGGAATCGATTCAAACTACGGGTCCTTCATCTTTGAATAAAGAAAAGCATACAAATTCAAATCAAAATTCTCAATCTTCAAAATTCAAAAATTTTAATTTTCAATATCCTTCTAAAACATCTAGTATGACTACGTCAATAAAGCTAGCACCCCCACTTTTTCAAATTTAAAAAAAACTTATGTGTAATTTGGAACTAACTTAGGACTAATTTGTACCCAAAAGATAATAATTTGTACCCACTCAGTTTTTCTGAAAAACTATTATTTAAAGTGGGGGTTCTAGTTTAAGCTCAAACTAGCACCCCCCTTTTACAAAATCAAAGTTTAACAGCATACCTTTAAACTTTGAATTTAGAACTAATATGTACCCAAAAGCGTTGTTTCATTATTACATCATTTTGTTTATAAAAGATGATAGTAAATTAGACCACGTGTTTTATTAATTTCCAAGTGAATCGTTAAAGATTTGAAATTATCAAAGATAACTAAATATTATTAATTTTCGAATATAGGACTAATTTGTACCCAAAAAATTAAAATTTGTACCTACACAGGTTTCCCTGTAAAATGAGTTTTAATGTGGAAGTGCTGGTTTGAATACGTCCACTTTTATAAAATCCAATTTCAACAGCATATCTTTAAACTTTGCATTTAGAACTAATTTGTAACCAGAAGCGTTTTTACATTATTATATCATTTTGTTTATTAAAGATGATAGTAAATTAGACCACGTGTTTTATTAATTTCCAAGAAATTATCAAAGATAACTAAATATTATCAATTTTCGAATATAGGACTAATTTGTACCCAAAAAATTAAAATTTGTACCCAAAAAATTAAAATTTGTATCCACACAGTTTTCCCTGTAAAAGGAGTTTTAATGTGGGAGTGCTGGCTTGAACACGTCCACCTTTAAAAATACAATTTCAACAGCATACCTTTAAACTTTGCATTTAGCACTAATTTGTAACCAAAAGCGTTTTTTCATTATCATATCGTTTTGTTTATAAAAAAGATGATAGTAAATTAGACCACGTGTTTTATTAATTTCTAAGAAATTATCAAAGATAGCTAAATATTATTAATTTTCGAATATAGGACTGTAAAAGGAGTTTTAATGTGGGAGTGCTGTCTTGAACACCTCCACATTCACAAAATCAAATTTCAACCGTTTACCTTTATACTTTGAATTAAGAACTAATTTGTACCCAAAATTTATTTGATCTTTTGTGATAACTGCGGCGATTATTTGACGAGACAAAAAAATTCACTAGTGCACGTACGTAATTAATGCGTAAATAGTTCAAAGTGGTTAAAAGAATGATTATACTATGGTGTTGTCACTTTTTTTACTGCTTGGCGGTTTAGTAAAGATGTGCAATATCACGTCAGACTTTCCTTTCTAAGGGACTAAACAATTTTATAACATTTTTTTCTTACCCTCGCAAATACCGAAAGGTGATATTTTTTTGTTTTTTGATGATATGCGTCTTTGATCTACCGCTCCTATTTCTGATTTATAATTTCTCTATTGGTTCAAACAATTTTAGAAGGCATTTTTAGGAGTATTTAAGCACAGTTAGTAAAATATGGTAAAATATCAGCATACAAATTAGTCCTTTAATCGAGAATTAATATTTAGTTACTTTTGATAATTTCAAATCTTTTAACGATTCACTTGGAAATTAATAAAACAGGTGGTCTAATTTACTATCATCTTTTATAAAAATGATATACTTAATAATGAAAAAACAATTTTGGGTACAAATTAGTCCTTAATTCAAAGTTTAAAGGTAAGCTGTTGAAATTTGATTTTGTAAAGGTAGAGGTGTTCAAGCCAGCACTTCCACATTAAAACTCCTTTTACAGGAAAAACTGTGCGGGTATAAAGTTTAATTTTTTGGGTAGAAATTAGTCCTATATTCGAAAATTAATAATGTTTAGTTATCTTTGATAATTTCTTGGAAATTAATAAAGCACTCCCACATTAAAACTCCTTTTACAGGGAGACCAGTGTGGGTACAAATTTTAATGTTTTGGGTACAAATTAGTCCCATATTCGAAAATTAATAATATTTAGTTATCTTTGATAATTTCAAATCTTTAACGATTCACTTGGAAATTAATAAAACACGTGGTCTAATTTACTATCATCTTTAATAAAAAAAATGATATAATAATGAAAAAACGCTTTTGGGCACATATTAGTCCTAAATTCAAAGTTTAAAGGTATGCTGTTAAAATTTGATTTTGAAAAAGGGGGGGTGCTAGCTTGAGCTTAAACTAGCACCCCCACTTTAAATAACGGTTTTGCAGAAAAACTGAGTGGGTACAAATTATTATCTTTTGGGTACAAATTAGTCCTTAATTCAAAGTTTAGATTTATGCCAATAAAATTTGATTTTGTCATTGTGGGGGTGTTAGCTTGAGCTCAAGCTAGCATCCCCACTTTAAATAGTGATTTTTCAGAAAAACTAAGTGGGTACAAATTCTAATTTTTTGGGTACAAATTAGTTCTAAATTATACGTGTGTTTTTTTTTTAATTTGAAAAAGTGGGGGTGCTAGCTTTACTGACGTAGTATGCCTTCGGCATATGTTAATACTGTTGATGACCAACGACGCAATAATAAATGTGTCGTTTGTGCATCTTCTCATGCACTATATCGGTGTATGCATTTTTTGGAAAAAAATCCTTATGATAGACTAGCAGTCGTACAACAGCGTAAGTTATGTCGCAATTACTTACGTCCTAACCATTCGGTGCGACAATGCCCTTCTTCTTCAAGGTGTAAAACATGTGAATTGCCCCATCATAGCACACATCATTTAAAAAAACTTGGATACAGCTTCTTCAAGTTCAAGCTCTTCTAGTTTAAGTCCACATAATCTGAATACTAATGTGCAGTCCTCAGCGATTGAAACTTTCCTCCTCCAACAAATGTGTCTCAGTCGACTAATACACTTCATTGTTCTGCTTGCACAAATAGTTTTAGCAACTCTACGGTTATGCTGTCAACGGCCGTAGTACAAATCAAAGATGCTTGGGGAAACTTTCAAAAGATTAGAATTTTATTAGATACTGCTAGTATGGCTAACTTCATATCTGAAAAATGTGTCAATCGTTTAGGTTTACAACGTCACCTCTTTTCGACAGTTATTGAGAGTATTTACGATATAACTTCCAGTTCAAATAAAGGTATCACCTGATCAAACCTTGTGCTAAACCTGAGCCTACCTTCACTTTTGAAGCGATTGTTTTGCCAAAGGTCTGCTCCGAACACCCAAAACTAATTATTAGTACGCGAGGTTGGTCACATATTAAAAATCTACCCCTTGCAGATAATCGATGCCACATTCCTGGTTCTATTGACATTCTAGTTGGAGCAGAAATTGTACCATTTGTATTAGGTTATTCTCGGATTTTCGGCCAAGAAGGTCAACCCGTTGCTCTTGAAACCGTTTTTGAGTGGATTTTACAGGATAAAATCACATGTATTACTCCAAATACATCATTACTTAGTTGCCATGCTTCTTTAGAATCTCAAATCTATTTTACAATAAGAAAATTCTGGGAGATAGAGCAACCTCCAGTCTCTAATATTATATCCCCAGATGATTTAAAATGTGAAAATATATACAAACAATCTGTTTACCGAGCACAGTCTGGTAAGTTTGTTGTACCACTACCTTTTAAGCACTCAGATACTCAGTTTGGAGATACATACACTCAAGCATACCGACGTTTCAAATCACTGGAAAATCGATTATATAGAATATCCGAATTTCAAACTCTTTATTCAGACTTTATAAATGAGTATCATCAAAAAAATTATATTTCCGAAGTCCCGTCTTCAGATTATCAATCCTCTTCAGCCTATTATTTACCTCATCATTGTATTCTAAAGCCAGATAGCATCTCTTCCAAGATTCGAGTGGTATTTGATGCTAGTGCCAAAGATACAAAGGGGATAAGCTTAAACGATACATTATATACTGGTCCTAAGCTTCATCAAGACTTATCGACTATTTTACATACTTTTCGTACCTATCCAGCTGTATTGAGCATTGATATGTGATAACTTTCGGAGTCTCTTCAGCTCCATTTTTGGCTCTTAGAACATTAAAAGAGTTAGTCTTGAACAAAAAAATCATCCCTTAGCCTCGGAAGTACTGAAGGAGTCAATTTATGTTGATGATATTGTAAGTGGCGCAGATTCCGTCGAATCAGCCATAAATATTCAATAAGACCTAATTAATGTATTTATTAGAACAGCAAATCAGTATAGTGTAAAAGTAGTTGACCTTTGTTTATCTGATCACTATGCTCAATTTATTGATTTCCACACTGGTAATTCAGCTCAAAAAAGCTGTAAACCACCTGTTACATTTTTCAGACGGTCATATTCTGAAGACAACATGGAACAGTTTCATGATTTGCTGGGGGCTGAAGATTGGATTACTCTTGTTGGTCAAATCTGTCCCAATTTAGCTTATGATCAATTTGCAGAGATTGTTTTATCTTGTTTTGAAACTGCCTCTTCAAAAAAGCTAGTTACACGAGGACCGAAAACTAAATACAAGAAGTCTAATGGCTTTACGTTGAATGCTGATTTGTTGGAATTAAGAAATAATGTGGCATTATATACTACTCTTGCTAAGCACGATAGACGATATATTGAAATTAGTTATTATGGAATTGCAAAAAACTAACAAATCAAGTAGCCAACTCAAATTATATGATCAGGGTAACCAAATAAGTGATTCTGTTTTAGCAAATAAATTTAATATAAACTTTACTGAACCCCCTATTGATAGTTTAGTTTGCGATGCAGAATTGATCAATGAAAATATCTCTTCTAATATCAAAACCTTCTATATGGCTCCTGTTTCAGAGGAGGGGGTTTTAGAATTAATACTATCTTTAAAAAATACTATTACAGTTGGTACTGATGGATTAAATAATAAATTAATTAAAAAGTGTGCCGTTCTATTGACAAAGCCATTGAGTTTCTTATTGAATTTGTCAACTGAGAGGGGAATCTTCCCTGAATCTTTAAAACAGGCTAGAGTAGTTCCCATTTAAAAAAAAGGAGATCCTAATGATATTAATAACTATAGACCAGTTAGTATCTTGTCTACTATCTCCAAAGTATATTAATTGAATATTAAAAATCAGTTATGCAATTTTTTTGCTAAATTTAAGCTATTATCGCCCTCACAGCATGGTTATACTTCAAAAAAAGGTACAGAGACTGCATTTATAGAGTTCCATAATAGAATTGTTAGATCTCTTGATATTAAAAAGCATGTAATGGGTTTATTTATTGATTTTTCAAGCGCTTTTGACTGTCTGGACCACAAACTTTTACTGCTTAAACTGTCTAAATATGAGGTAAGAGGTATATCACTCAATTTGTTGGAGTCATACTTATCAAATAGAAAACAAATTGTTCAAGTGAATAATACTCTTGGTTTGAAACTAGAGGTCTCACAAGGTGTTCCCCAGGGATCGATTTTGGGTCCAATTTATTTTTGGTTTTTGTTAATGTCTTACTCACTACATTAAATGCTGTCCCTGGAATATATCCAAATTGTTATGCTGACGACATTAATATTATAATTAATGAAGACAATGAGGATGCTCTAAAAATATCAACAGAGAGAACATATGATCAAGTTGTAATGTGGTCAGAGAGGAATAACATAAAATTAAACAAAACTAAAACAAATACGGTGCTGTTTAATAATCATGGACAATTTAGACAGAACCAATTGTTCAAAAACACTGGATTTCCTATTACATCTAAGGAAAATATTAAATTATTGGGTGTCACTATCGACTATGGCATAACCTGGCATTCGCATATTGACAACTTGTGTAACAAATTGAGGAAAAGCTGCTATAGCCTTAGATTTCTTGCCAGTCATTGTAGTAAAAATACACTCTTGACAATGTATCATGCTAATTTTCACTCTCATCTAAAATATAGCATACAAATTTGGGGGACCTGTTCTACCAGGCAAAGGGCATTTGTTCTTCAAAAGTATGCTATAAGAATTATTGCAAAACTCAGAATAAGAGATTCTTGTAGGTAGTTTTTTGAAAAATACAAAATATTGACCCTGGCTGGTGTATATATGTATGCATGTACTTTCATTCATAGGAATAGATCGATTTATGTGGCCGAGCGTGCTTCTCATCACTATAAACTAAGAAATAAAAGTCAATTATTGGTGCCTAGACACCATACTGCACTTTTTGAAAAAAATCTAGAATATCTGGGATGTAAATTTTATAATATCCTCCCAGAGGATATAAAAAACAGTAGTTTCTACAATTTTAAAAATAAACTAAAACAGTTTTTACTAGGAAAAAACTACTACACCATAGAGGAGCTTTTAATTGATACATTATCTATCTGTTGTTACCTGCTAGGAATCTGCCAAAAATTGTTTTGTTTTCGTGGAACCGTTTTCATTATTTTTAAGGGTTGTCTGTGGTCTATGATGTAAACAATTATATATGTGTTTGTGTATGTATGTGAATATATATGTATGTGTGTGTTTTGTGTTCTTTAGTTAAGTCATTTTATTATACTTTGTGACATGTTTCACTATATGTGAAATAAATTACTTTCTTTCTTTCTTCTTCTTAAAAAGGGAGGATTTGAATTAGGAAAATGGACAAGTAATTATCCTGCTCTATTATCAGCTGTTCTTTTAACAGATGCTCAAATACCTCTTACTTTCGATAATGAAGGTCCTAGATTCGTAAAACTCCTCGGATTGCAATTGAATCCCAGTTCAGATGTTTTTTTCTAATAAATTCACTTCTATTGAATCAAAATGTACGAAGCGTAGTATCCTGTCACAAACAGCTAGAATATTCGACCCATTGGGGTACATAGCGCCCCTAGTGTTTATGGCCAAATATATCAATCAATTGCTTTGGTTATCGAAATTGGGCTGGGATGATGAACCCTCTGATGACATTGCTGCACTTTGGGATCGATTTAAATATGAATTACCCAACATACCTCAAGTTCAGTTACCAAGAATGCTTATTTCCAAGACAGTTATTCGACTAGAAATACACTGTTTCTGCGACGCTAGCACGAAGGGGTATGGTTGTGTAATTTATTTCAGATATATAACCTCTGATAATCAGATTCAAACTCGCTTAATTTCTGCAAAATTTCGAGTAGCACCTCTTCGAGTAGTTTCATTACCCCGCTAAGAACTTTGTGCAGCATATCTGCTTACAGAGTTATTAAATTTTATTAAGAATTCATATGCTCAGAGTTTAACTTTTAACTCTGTGTACACTTGGTCTGATTCGCAAATTACTCTTGCGTGGCTTTCTTCTTCACCTCATCAGTGGAAAACTTTTGTAGTTAACAGAGTTGCCTTTATTCAAGAGACAATATCTATGTCCTCTTGGAGATATGTTCCTTCTGAAATAAACCCGGCCGATTGTGTTTCTCGTGGTTTAAGTCCATTGCAATTACTCGAACACAAATTGTGGTGACAGGGTCCCGATTTTCTTTTACTGGATCCAGAACATTGGCCCAAACAACCTACGATTCTTGTAGACAGAATTCCTGAAATAACTCAGGAAGAAAGGAAAACAACTTTATGTACTCCATCCGTTATTGGTGATTTACTCTCAAGATTTTCTTCTCTAAAAAGAATTCAGCGAATAGTCGCTTACGTTTTATTTCAATTATGCGAAAAACCGAACGCATTCATAAGAATATAAGTATAGATTTCTCTGAAATGGATACTGCATTTCAAATCATAATTAAAGAAGTTCAAATGAAATGTTTCAACAACATTATTCGCAATTGCGAACAACCCTACCTAACTCCACAAAGTCAATTAAATTGTATCCCATTACTAACTGACACTCAGAAAAAGTTTTCCAAAAAGCTGGCTATGTTTTTTGATAAAACTGGAACAAGTTTTATTAGAGTGGAAGATGAGAACCATGAGAAAGCCATTAATATTTGTAGGCCAGGTGAGTGAATTTATTTTGCTTTATCACAAAACCAAAACTTTTTAGGAACAAGCCTTCCGTCAAGGAAACGATTAGCTGCGGTTTATCTGGATTCCTGTTATAAACAGATGAAGAAGGAGGTGAACAATTCATTGCCAGAGAACATTTGTATTGTGACTGACGGTTGGACAGATATTAATGGTAAGGTTAGACTTTTGGGTTGATCTATAAATCTTTATATAAAATTAATTTATTTTTATTGTAGGTGAACCAATTGTTAACTACTTGGCAGCTTCTCCAAGCAGCACCTACTTTATAGCATCCCTAGATACAGGAGCCCAAAGCCATACAGGGCAGTGGATTGCTGATGATATCAATCGCGAAATAGAAAGTTTGAAAAGAGAACAAACTAAAGTGGGGGCTGTGACTGACAATGCTGCTGCAAATAAGGCAGCTTGGAAAATTTTAGAAGAGAAATGTCCTAACAAATTTTTCTGTGGCTGTGTGTGTCATTGTCTCCATTTGTTAGTCAAATATATTTTTGGAGGGAATACTAAACAAAAGTATTTAAAACAAACAATTATTGTTTCCTTAAAAAACAAAATATTTTATTTTTAGGCCAAATAAGTCGCATTTGTTATCTTCTTTCTCTACTCAGTGCAAAGACATTGTAGTATTTGTTAAAAGTCATCATACCCTAAACCATGAGTTGAAACTAGCACAAAAAGAGAAACATGTCCCAAGGATAAGCAACAATTTGTTTCTCTTTATTGGTTATTAATTTCTAATTAATTTATATTTAAAGTTAGTACTACCAACTAAAACCAGGTGAAGTACTTTATACAACTGCCTTAAAACAATACTATTATCAAAGGATATGCTCTATATCTCTATGCGCGAGATTTTATTGCAGGCACACAGGTTCAGGGAGACATAAAAGGGAACGTAAAAATATAATCACCAATAATAAATAAGGTATTTTTATTTTGGAGCGTATCTTGTAATTAACAAAATTTCAAGGATATAATGTGCCAGTCTCCGAGGTCTATTCAGAATTTATGAAATTATCAGAATATTATGAATCTTGCTAAACAACATCCTACAGCGCCAAAAGTTGTATTTGTTAAAAATGCTAAGGATAAGTTCTAATTTATATATGGTGATGCCCATGGGCTAGGGTATCTGCTAGACCCACTGAACATGGCATGGAGGGATCCTTAAGGAAGGAAGCTTGAAAAATTCATTTTAAAGTTCGATGAAGATGATAATGAAGGAACAACCGAAGAAGATCGTTAGCTGATATATGAGCAGTTATCTTCCTTTAGGATATGAGCACTAGAGTAGTTAAAGGAAAGAAACCGGTATTGGATGGGACTGATTATCCAAAACTTCAAAAATGAGCAATGCGGGTCTTTTCAATGTGTCTCTTCTGAGAGAAATTTTTCGACTTTCGGGTTTATCCATTCGAAGTAGAGAAATAAGCTATCAGAGGAGGGAGTACAAGACTAGTTTATGTTAAAGCAAATGCAAATATTCTGTCAAAGGCACAGAAAGTGATGACGAAAGCAATGACAGCAACAGCATTGACAGCAATAGCAGTACATAGAACTTGTAAATAACTTTTTTTTTATTGGTGCCTCATTTTACCTATTTAAAGCACACCTCAGCGTGTTTAAATTGAACTTTCAAACACGCGCGTTTTTTAAACTCCCTATGGCAACAACAACAATTCGAGAAACGTAAGTATCAATGACAACTTTTTGATTTAGTGTTTTAAATGAATCTCACGGTTTCTAGTTAATACTACAATATAATAAAAATTGCTGAAAATTCTAAAAAATTGACAATTGTTTCGATAAATCAATATCATCGTCAAGTAAGGGTCGAGAAAGTTTACTTTTCGATTATTGATCTGACAGCAGTACCTCGTAACGTCAAACAAAAATAAATACTATTTATGATGGACTTTCACGAAACTTGACTGGGTATCGAGGATGGACTTCCATTTTTTGTAGTAATAATACTCGTATAATAATAATATTTTTCGCGCGTGTTTGAAAGACCTCTTTATCCACTTATACTTTAATATACTATTTTAATATTTTTATGAGTTACCACTTACCAGTGTTAGTGTTACTGTTACCACTAACCTATTTTTTATCATAAGTTTTTTGGATCTGTTTTTTTTACAAATTCTAGTTTAATATTACAGTAGTTACATGTAACTTTTCTTTCTTATTATCTTGGAATGTACTATTTTATTTTTTTAGATTGTGATACAATGAGACAGGTACAGGATATCCTAAAGTTGAGTAATGACATTTAAATTTTATTTGTTTATAGGAATGTTTACTTTTTTATTTTATAATTACCTTACAGTTCCTAGAATGTATATGTTATATTATTATTATTTTTTAGAATGATTTTTCCAAGGAGAATCCGTAGAATGAATTAGGTGTACAAGCCAAATGAATTACGATGAATTTGATTTACGCTGTATTACATTTAAATTACTTGAATTAGTTTGGAATTGCAATTATATTGTACTACAATTGAATTATAACGAATTACCCTGAATTACGGAGATTTACAAATGTAATTCATGAATTATTGAATTAGGTGTACAAAATTTTGGTTGCGGACTCCTCCTCGATTTTTTCCGTTTTTAATAAACTTGTTATTATGATGATATTATTTATGTTTGGTTTAAAATATAATTTTTTAAACTTAAAAAACCTAAATGTATATCTTTAATTCTTAGGTTTTTTCCAACTCTACATATATACCAGTAGCATCCCAATGAAAATTCCTCAATACCAAAAATGGCCAGATCATCTATGACTATTACATCACCAGTACAGAGGTTAATTTTCCCTTTTTATCTTAGTGTAAAAGTTCAAAATATACTTTTGAGGAGCACTATATATCGGATAAAATCAATTGTTTAATGTAGTCTCCCACTTAAGATGAATAAACCCTCAGGTTTTGGTTGTTAATTGAAAGATTCATTCCAAAATTAGGTAGCAATTAGTGTTAGTATCACCGAATATTTAACAACAAAGACATTCAGATTGTCGACAGGAAAAGAGGTTCAATATTTGTACCTCTGTGAAGCTGGCAGAACCATTTCGGCAGAATCAAATCAAACCTATTATGATTTTTAGTAGTAATTTGTACCACAAAAATAATTTTGTACCTTTACTCATTAAAGAAAAAAACATGGCGCTGCTAGCTTCATGTTGACCTAGAAAGCCCAAATTTGGAATAATTCGAAAAAATGAAAATTAATACAGGAAATTGAAGAACTGAATTTGTACTAATTTGTGCCACAAAAAAAATTAACGTCAACCCCCTCGATAAATTGAATAGCAAACCCATACTTCTTCGATCTTTTCAATATTTCTTGAAAAACGAAATATTAAAGTCGATTCTATTAGTACTAAATGTATACTAATTTGTACCATCAAAAATATTCCAAAATATTAAAGTAAACTCACTTAAACAACACCTGCTTTGATAAATTGAATAGCAAGCCCATTAACCTTAGATCTTTTCAATATTTTTTGAAAAACGAAATATTAAAGTCGATTCTATTTGTACTAATTTGTACCACGAAGAATATTCCAAAATATTAAAGTTGACCCACTTAACATCCCCTGCTTAGATAAACGGATTAGCAAGACCGTTATCATCCGAACTTTTCAAAATTTCTTGAAAAACAGAATATAAAAGTCGACTCCATGAGAACTGAATATGTACTAATTTGTAAGACAAAAAATATTAACGTCAACCCATTCAAACAACCCCTGATCGATAAATTGAATGGCAAGCCCATTCTTCTCATATCTTTCGAATATTTTCTGAAAAATGAAATATTAAAGTCGATTCTATTAGTACTAAATGTGTAAAATTTGTACCATGAAAAATATTCCAACATATTAAAGTAAACTCACTTAAACAACCCCTGCTTTGATAAATTGAATAGCAAGCCCATTATCCTCAGATCTTTTCAAAATTTCTTGAAAAACGAAATATAGAAGTCGACTCCATTAAAACTGAATTTGTACCACAAAAAATATTAACGAAAACCCCTTCAAACAACCCCTGATTGATAAATTGAATAGCAAGCCCATTCTTCTCCGATCTTTCCAATATTTTCTGAAATAATAAAGTCGATTCTATTAGTACTAAATTTGTACCATGGAAAACATTCCAAAATATTAAAGTAAACTCACTTAAACAACCCCTGCTTTGATAAATTGAATAGCAAGCCCATTAACCTCAGATCTTTTCAATATTTTTTGAAAAACGAAATATTAAAGTCGATTCTATTTGTATTAATTTGTACCACGAAGAATATTCCAAAATATTAAAGTCAACCCACTAAAACAACCCCTGCTTAGATAAACTGAATAGCAAGCCCATTATTCACCGAACTTTTCAAAATTTCTTGAAAAACGAAATATAATAGTCGACTCCATTGAAACTGAATTTGTACTAATTTGTACCTCAAAAAATATTACCGTCAACGTCTTCAAACAACCCCCGAGAAGTATGGGCTTGCTATTCAATTTATCGCAACAGGGGTTGTTTGAGGGGGTTGATGTTAATATTTTTTGTGGTACAAATTAGTACAAATTCAGTGTCAGATTTTTATATTTCTTTTTTCAAGAAATTTTGATAAGATCTGAGGATAATGGGTTTGCTATTCAATTTATCAAAGCAGGGGTTGTTTAAGTGGGTTGACTTTAATATTTTGGAATATTCTTCGTGGTACAAATTTAGTATTAATAGAATCGACTTTAATATTTCGTTTTTCAAGAAATATTGAAAAGATCGGTGAAGTATGGGCTTGCCATTCAATTTATCGCAACAGGGGTTGTTTGAGGGGGTTGGCGTTATTTATTTTATGGTACAAATTCAGTTCTTCAGCTTCCTGTATTAATTTTCATTTTTTTTCAAATTATTATTAATTTGGGCTTTCCGGGTTAACATGAAGCTGGTAGCGCAATGTTTTTTTCTTGAATGGGTAAAGGTACAAAATTATTTTTTGTGGTACAAATTAGTACAAAATGAGTACTAAAAATCGTAATAGGTTTTATTTTATTCTGCCGAAATGGTTCTGCCAGTTTCACAGAGGTAATATTTGTTTAACGAATATTGGGTTTTATCATTTCATTGAAGGACTACTATTATCTGTGGACTACTAACCACGTCCAGGGCGTCGATATTTTTTTCTTTGGGGGAGGGGGGCTGGGGTTGGGGGCTAAAGGCTTTTTGGTTTAGGTAATAATAAACTCATGTTGTAGAGAGCCATAAATAGCATTACATTAGAATTAGAAACAAAACTAAACTTCATTGGACAAACAAATCACAAATCAAACAGCCGTGCGAATGTTAACTGTCAAATTTAAATAAAAAATATCAAGACTGCTCGTCACTCGCGCCATGTCACGTCTCGACTCCGTCCTCTTTTATATATTTTTGGGCTAGACGACAGACACTCTTATACCGAAAATTTCGTCTTTTTCCTCTCCCCGCAATTCTATATTTTTTTAATTAATTGAAAAGTATATTATCTACGGGCAAATTATGCATACATTTGCCATATAATTTATATATGATCTTCCAGTTGCAGTATCAATGATAAGTTTCCATGTATTTATTAAAAAGATATTCAGTTCTAAAAAATAAAAGTTGTAACTTTTGTAAAAATATTTCTAAAGTTGAACGTTGGTCATGTGTTTTGGTGCCTTATACCAAAAATTGGGCCAAGTCTTATAAATTTTTTTTCTTGCCAAATGATTTTTTAGATCAGCTTAAAATTAGTTGGAAAATAACTATGTATATATAAAAATTTTATCTGAATAAATTTCAGTCAATAAATTGAGAATTATTTGGAAGAATGTTTCTTTGGAAGTATCAATTGAAAATAGAAAAAGGTGGATAAATTTAATATACGACATGGTATTTTACGGGATTTCAAAAATTTTTGTGATTTAAATTTGATTAGGTAATTTAATTGTTTATTAAATGGAAATTTTATTCTTTCTAGAGTAACTTGAGACGTGTACATGGCGCAAAGTTTTACTGACATCCGTAGATGGCAGTATAATAATTTACCATTTATATCTTATTCATGGAGGGAGGGGTGTAATTACCCCCATTCCCCCTCCCCACCATATCGACACCCTTGAGCCAAATACGTTAATATATAAGAAGCTCCCCATAAACATAATGTTAATGTATTTTTTGCATTTCACAAAATATGCATATAGTTTTCTAAGAACTATCAATTTATTCAAAACAAATGTCCAGTACCTAATACGTGAGATAATTTGTAAAAGTACTTGACAAAAAACTTATTAAATTGAGTAATCGTAAGACAAATAATAACAATAATCAAATTTTTCACGCGAATTTTTATGTGTTTCTCACAAAGTTGTCTTAATATTATTCTAATGCACATATACCAAATTTTGTTTGCAACTATTTGCAATGAAAGTTTTATTTTGTGATTCACTAGGAGGTTTTTAATTATATCAAGTTGATAATATATGACTATAAATTCCAATTATAAATATAACAGACGTTATATTAAATAATTATAACATATTTGAATGAGAATATTATTAATAAAACTTAAATTGTAGTAATAAATTCAAATTGTTTATAATGAGGTGACATGTGGTTATCAATTATTTTTGTTACGTTATACAGTTATACAATTTCGCAAAATCATAAAACGTTGAAAAGCGCATGTTTCAATAATAAAAGCTTTACCTTATGTTTATTTCAAAGTAAGGTCAAAAGTAATTATGCTTCACATTCTTCCTCCACCTAAAACTGTCACAAAACATAGAAAAGTCAAGGACACACGCGAATCATACCGTATCAAAGTCGGAGAGAGAAAGAACTTGTACGTGCACGATATTTGGCGCCCGATATCCGCTGAAGTATGCCGATGCGTCTGTATAATATACTCTAACAAACTTTAGTGTTCCACTAGATTCACCGCTAACACTGCGATTCGATGTTATGCTGTTACGTAACGGATGATGGGGACGCCCGAGGAGGAGAAGGTCGCGACGACGTCGACGCATAGGACAAATTCATGTGCTACTTTTTTTTGCAACCCTTGTAGCCATTGACTAGTGATACGGTGTTGTTCTCCGAAGAAGCCATAGAAGAGATATAGACGGTTAAGAAAGGGTAGTAGAGATATAATATATATATTGAGTAAGCTTTGAGAGGGATTACTGGAACTTTTTCATAGAATGATTCATTATATTAACCATCCTGAAGTGTTCTAGTTTAAGGGGAATACTTTGGAAACAGAAATAATAATAAATGCAATTATGCATTCTGAAGGTCTCTTAACAGTTTCTACGACTAAATAGAAAGAAAGAAAGTAATTTATTTCACATAAAAAAAATATTGTACAAAAAAATTATACAACAGTTATAGTGAAACATGTCACAAAGTATAATAAAATGACTTAACTAAAGAACACAAAACACACACACATATATATTCATATATATACACATACACATATATAATTGTTTACATCAAAGACCACAGACAACCCTTAAAAATAATGAAAACAGTTCCACAAAAACAAAACAATTTTTGGCAGATTCATAGCAGGTAACAACAGAAAGACAATTTATCAATTAAAAAACTCCTCTATGGTGTAGTAGTTTTTTCCTAGTAAAAACTGCTTTAGTTTATTTTTAAAATTGTAGAAATTACTGTTTTTTATATCCTCTGGGAGGATATTATAAAATTTACATCCTAGATACTCTAGATTCTTTTCAAAAAGTGCAGTATGGTGTCTAGGCACCAATAATTGACTTTTGTTTCTTGTTTTATAGTGATGAGAAGCACGCTCGGCCACATAAATCGATCTATTCCTATGAATGAAAGTACATGCTTCCAATATATATACACCAGCCAGGGTCAATATTTTGTATTTTTTAAAAAACTCCCTACAAGAATCTCTTATTCTGAGTTTTGCAATAATTCTTATAGCATACTTTTGAAGAACAAATACCCTGTGCCTGGTAGAACAGGTCCCCCAAATTTGTATGCCATATTTTAGATGGGAGTGAAAATTAGCATGATACACTGTTAAGAGTGTATTTTTACTACAATGACTGGCAAAAAATCTAAGGCTATAGCAGCTTTTCCTTAATTTGTTACACAAGTTGTCAATATGCGAATGCCAGGTAATGCCATAGTCGATAGTGACACCCAATAATTTAATATTTTCCTTAGATGTAATAGGAAATCCAGTGTTTTCAAACAATTGGCTCTGTCTAAATTGTCCATGATTATTAAACAGCACCGTATTTGTTTTAGTTTTGTTTAATTTTATGTTATTCCTCTCTGACCACATCACAACTTGATCATATGTTCTCTCTGTTGATATTTTCAGAGCATCCTCATTGTCTTCAATAATTACAATATTAATGTCGTCAGCATAACAAGTTGGATATATTCCAGGGACAGCATTTAATGTAGTGAGTAAGTCATTAGAAAAAATAAAAATGGACGCAAAATCGATCCCTGGGGAACACCTTGTGAGACTTCTAGTTCCAAACCAAGAGTATTATTCACTTGAACAATTTGTTTTCTATTTGATAAGTATGACTCCAACAAATTGAGTGGTATACCTCTTATCCCATATTTAGACAGTTTAAGCAGTAAAAGTTTGTGGTCCACACAGTCAATAGCGCTTGAAAAATCAATAAATAAACCCATTACATGCTTTTTAATATCAAGAGATCTAACAATTCTATTATGGAACTCTATAAATGCAGTCTCTGTACCTTTTTTTGAAGTATAACCATGCTGTGAGGGCGATAATAGCTTAAATTTAGCAAAAAAATTGCATAACTGATTTTTAATATTCAATTCATACACTTTGGAGATAGTAGACAAGATACTAATTGGTCTATAGTTATTAATATCATTAGGATCTCCTTTTTTGTAAATGGGAACTACTCTAGCCAGTTTTAAAGATTCAGGGAAGATTCCCCTCTCAGTTGACAAATTCAATAAGAAACTCAATGGCTTTGTCAATAGAACGGCACACTTTTTAATTAATTTATTATTTAATCCATCAGTACCAACTGCAATAGTATTTTTTAAAGATAGTATTAATTCTAAAACCTCCTCCTCTGAAACAGGAAACATATAGAAGGTTTTAATATTAGAAGAAATATTTTCATTGAAAAATTCTGCATCACAAACTAAACTATCAATAGGGGGTTTAGTAAAATTTATATTGAATTTATTTGCTAAAACAGAATCACTTATTTGGTTACCCTGATCATATAATTTGAGTTGGCTACTTGATTTGTTTGTTTTTTGCAATTCCCTAATTATTTCCCAGGTTTCTTTAGTCTTATTTTCCGAGTTTAAAATTCGATTATCATAGAATTGTTTAGAGGCCTGTTCCAACCTAAGCCTATATGTATTATTTAACACTTTACTAATTTCAATATATCGTCTATCATGCTTAGCAAGAGTAGTATATAATGCCACATTATTTCTTAATTCCAACAAATCAGCACTCAATGTAAAACCATTAGACTTCTTGTATTTAGTCTTCGGTCCTCGTGTAACTAGCTTTTTTGGAAAGGCAGTTTCAAAACAAGATAAGACAATCTCCGCAAATTGATCATAAGCTAAATTGGGACAGATCTGACCAACAACAGTAATCCAATCTTCAGCTCCCAGCAAATCATGAAACTGTTCCATGTTGTCTTCAGAATATGACCGTCTGAAAAATTTAACAGGTAATTTACAGCTTTTTTGAGCTGAATTACCAGTGTGGAAATCAATAAATTGAGCATAGTGATCAGATAAACAAAGGTCAACTACTTTTACACTATACTGATTTGCTGTTCTAATAAATACATTATCAATGCAAGTTGCAGAGTCTTTTGTAACTCTAGTTGGAGTTCTCACGCATATTTCAAAAATAAAACTATACAATAAATCTTCCAACAAAGAAAGTTGAGTAGTAGGTTTCATAAAATTTACATTGAAATCTCCTCCAATAATTATATTCCTGTTGTTTTCTGCGCATACATGGGTTAAAATTTCGTTGAAAACTAACATAAAATCATTAAAATTTCCTCCAGAGGGCCTGTAGATAACTAAACAAATAGTTTTATATTGAGGTAGTTGTATACCACAACATTCTAAAATGTTTTCCTTAGAAAACTTTTTGATACAATATTCATTCACTCTTCCAGAAAAATTGTCGTTTTTATATATGGCTACTCCACCATGTGTTGTTACAGTCCGACACATGTCAGCGACTAACGTAAACTGGGTTAGTTTGTATGTTTCAATGGCATTCTTTATTTGCCAATGTTCAGAAATCATTAAAACATCACAACAAAATCCATCATCAAATCTATCATTCAGCGTTAAAATCTTATTACTAATACATTGTATATTCTGATGCACAAAAGTTAAATTGTTAATGGGACATATAGCTTTTTTTATCAGTCTATCATTGTGATTACTTGAGGTGTTTCTAAAAAATTAGTAACTGTATTTTCTGCAGTTTGTATAAAAATTAAGTTTTTCTGGAATTGTTTAACTTTAGGTTTTGTTAAGTTGACAATATTTTGAGCTATTTCATATTTTTTCAAGTTAATCCCTTTATGGCTGTTAAGATCTAAAAAAGATATTTCACCCTCTGCAAATTGATTCATTTTAATAGTGTACTCATATAATTCTTTGTTGAATTTATATATAAATTGATTGACTTCATTTTGATTTACAATGTAAGGCACCGATGCGAGAATAATATTTGTATGCGTACACCTTTTAATTTTATCATTGATATTTTTAAACAGTGGATATTTGCCTTTAACCATATCATTGAAACCTGCTATAATTATAACATGATCATTCAAAGTAAAATTTTTACTTAAATTCAGAACACCATTAATAACGCTATTATATAAGGCATTTGGCTTGATAATAGTTTGAACCTCAGTCCCAATCATTCTAAAATTGAGCTTACTTCCCAGATCACTGCCATTTTGATCACATAAGATTAATAATTTGGTTTTCACGTATTGGCACTTTTCTTCCCCTTTCACCGCTTGTTTGATGCTTTCTTCTCTTTGTGTTAGACATTTCTTTTCATTTCTTTTACTAATTTTGCAATCATTGTGTTTTCCTTTCTGTGTGTCATTTCCATTCATTGTTCTTTCATTTTGCTTATTAACTATATTTTCATTTTCGATTTGCTCTAAAGTTGTTTGTGGTTCATTAGAATGAATGCATAATTTTTTCTTTAGTTCAACTACTTCTGATGCATAGGCGCCATTGTCCATAGTTAATGTTTTAATCGTACTCAACATAATATCTACATTTATACTCTCAAGTACTTTAATTTTACTTTGTAAGTCCTCTAGTTGTAACAAACCTTCTTTAAGCTCTGATTTTAGTTTTTCATTTAATTTATTACAAATATTCAAATCTTCTATGTGTTTGTGTAATTGCATTTCTATACATTGTTCCCTTTCATAAACCTCTTCTTCAAACACCAATGAGTTTCTTTTTTGTTTCTTAAGGTACATTTCTCTTTCATAATTCTATTGAGTCAAAGTCTCATTTTTCAGCTTTAATGTTTCAATTTCATCTTCCATGTTCATTTTCATATCCTCCATATACTGCCCTAGTTCTGTCTTGTCTGATTGCATTTTTGATAATTCTTCGTAGAGTTTTGTCGTTTCATCATTTTTGACTACATTACTATCTTGACAGTCCTTAGAACAAAACATTACGTGACCATCTACAACCGTTGTATTTCTTCTTCTTAGAAAACAGCTATCATGAAATATTCCACAACATGTTTTGCAGCAATAGTAATTCATATCCTTGTTTTTGCAACATTTAAATTGCTTTTTGTCCATTTTATAGATTTCAACAAAACTTATGGAATAAATTTATCGTCGCGCCACTGGTAACTGTATTTATTATTTGTTTTTAGTGGCCAGTTTTGTTTGATAAGAAATCTCCTAATACGTGGTCTATAATTTGTTTTCTATGGTAATTAGCTTATCAGTTTACTAATTTCTTGTAATTATAATAAGAAGTAAATACCTTCCGTGATAAGAATTATTAATGCATCGATTTCAACGATTCAGTTGCACTTGTTACAATTTTAACATCACCATATTAACAGAATATGCAGAGTTATGATATTGTCAATTTTTCACAAATTTCTGACGTGTTTTTACCACTTTTTTGACACTTTATTCACGGAGCAATCACCAATATTACATCTCTCAAAAGTATGAATGAATGTAATTATTAAAGACAATGACCACTTTTTTGACACTTTATTCACGGAGCAATCACCAATATTACATCTCTCAAAAGTATGAATGAATGTAATTATTGAAGACAATGAGGATGCTCTGAAAATATCAACAGAGAGAACATATGATCAAGTTGTGATGTGGTCAGAGAGGAATAACATAAAATTAAACAAAACTAAAACAAATACGGTGCTGTTTAATAATCATGGACAATTTAGACAGAGCCAATTGTTTGAAAACACTGGATTTCCTATTACATCTAAGGAAAATATTAAATTATTGGGTGTCACTATCGACTATGGCATTACCTGGCATTCGCATATTGACAACTTGTGTAACAAATTAAGGAAAAGCTGCTATAGCCTTAGATTTTTTGCCAGTCATTGTAGTAAAAATACACTCTTAACAGTGTATCATGCTAATTTTCACTCCCATCTAAAATATGGCATACAAATTTGGGGGACCTGTTCTACCAGGCAAAGGGTATTTGTTCTTCAAAAGTATGCTATAAGAATTATTGCAAAACTCAGAATAAGAGATTCTTGTAGGGAGTTTTTTAAAAAATACAAAATATTGACCCTGGCTGGTGTATATATATTGGAAGCATGTACTTTCATTCATAGGAATAGATCGATTTATGTGGCCGAGCGTGCTTCTCATCACTATAAAACAAGAAACAAAAGTCAATTATTGGTGCCTAGACACCATACTGCACTTTTTGAAAAGATTCTAGAGTATCTAGGATGTAAATTTTATAATATCCTCCCAGAGGATATAAAAAACAGTAATTTCTACAATTTTAAAAATAAACTAAAGCAGTTTTTACTAGGAAAAAACTACTACACCATAGAGGAGTTTTTTAATTGATAAATTGTCTTTCTGTTGTTACCTGCTATGAATCTGCCAAAAATTGTTTTGTTTTTGTGGAACTGTTTTCATTATTTTTAAGGGTTGTCTGTGGTCTTTGATGTAAACAATTATATATGTGTATGTGTATATATATGAATATATATGTGTGTGTGTTTTGTGTTCTTTAGTTAAGTCATTTTATTTTACTTTGTGACATGTTTCACTATAACTGTTGTATAATTTTTTTGTACAATATTTTTTTTATGTGAAATAAATTACTTTCTTTCTTTCTATTTAGTCGTAGAAACTGTTAAGAGACCTTCAGAATGCATAATTGCATTTATTATTATTTCTGTTTCCAAAGTATTCCCCTTAAACTAGAACACTTCAGGATGGTTAATATAATGAATCATTCTATGAAAAAGTTCCAGTAATCCCTCTCAAAGCTTACTCAATATATATATTATATCTCTACTACCCTTTCTTAACCGTCTATATCTCTTCTATGGCTTCTTCGGAGAACAACACCGTATCACTAGTCAATGGCTACAAGGGTTGCAAAAAAAAGTAGCACATGAATTTGTCCTATGCGTCGACGTCGTCGCGACCTTCTCCTCCTCGGGCGTCCCCGTCATCCGTTACGTAACAGCATAACATCGAATCGCAGTGTTAGCGGTGAATCTAGTGGAACACTAAAGTTTGTTAGAGTATATTATACAGACGCATCGGCATACTTCAGCGGATATCGGGCGCCCCCTTAGTGCAACAACTAAATAACTCGAAATTTATGCATTTGGAATTATCCAGTTGAAGCTGTCCTATTTTTCATGCTATTTTCAATGCAACAACTAGATATCTTGTACGAGCAACCAAACTTGTTTAAAGAGTGACCAGAAATAGATAACTCCGAAAATGCACATTCCATAACTAGACAACTTGAGATATCTAGTTGTAGCACTGGCTTTATTGAGTTACCCACCGGCGCCGGCACCTTCTTGGTCTCTATCTCTATGAGATGTCTAGTTGTGTGCTTGAAACAACAGGTGGATTTCTGTGCTTCTGAATTGGTTCTACAGTGTTTTTCAAACGGTGTTAATGCAATAATGACGTCAAGGGGTAAAAAGATTTTGGAAATGGTGCCTAGTCAATCCGAAAATGTCGCAGGTATGTCAAAATCTATTTAAATACATTTCAAATCAGATTTAATTCATAATGTGAGGTTATGTCATTATTTTCATGAACTTTGCGGAAAAAGTGTCCCTTTAATCGCTTACTTCACGAACTAAAGTTGCACTTCTAACCCCTAGGAATTAGAGGAATTTTGTTAATCGCTAGAGATTAGAAATTCCTCTTAAGTCCTTGGAATCAAGTATTGAAACACGAATGTTTTTTATCCTTTAATGGTTTTTAACTGTTTTGCCTTTATTTATTTCCCAAAGTGCAAAAAAGGCGTATATACTACTACTTTTGCTTTAACTAAGCCTCAGAACACGTATAATAGGGAAAGAAATCTAACTTTTTTTTTCAATTATAGATGTTGGTTCTTCCCTAGATATGCCAAAATCAGGAGAAAATGTGGAGAATGTTATTCCAGGTGAGTTTTTTTAATTATTGTTTTAAGTTTATTACAGATTGTTTTTTCTACTATCTATTTCAGTTTACTGTTAAAGCGTGTTTTTAGGGTCTTTTCAACTATTTTCTTTTAATATTAACTACTTGTGCTCTCTACAAGATATTTCATTGTTTCAGATGACAATAAGCCCGGTCTCAGCGTTCCGCGTTCACCTTCATTAGACAGAGATTCAAATATTGAACTATATTCACCCGATCACTCAGAATATGTTCCAAGTTCTTCAAGTGAAACATCTGAAAAACAATTAGGTACTGAAGCAGACATTCAGCTCGAAGGTATGGAAGAAATTCCTGTTAGAACAACAAATACAAGAAAAAAGAAAAGGAATCCGGATAGCTGGAAAAGAAATATTAGGAAAAAAATACCTTTCTAGTAGAGGAAAATTCGTCCCAGGGGTTTCGATGAAAGATCCTTGCAGTGCAAAATGTAGGAAAAAATGCGGAGAAAAGTTAACCAACGATGCTAGACTCAAGATTTTTCAAACATACTATCGGCTTGATTCATATGAACGAAAAAGGGATTTTATACATAGTAATACGGAAAAAATTCTAAAGAAATGGACAACCAAGGAGAATTCCAAACGCCAATACACGATAAATTTCTTTTTGCCTACCAGTGGAGGAAAAACACAAATTTGTAAGACTATGTTTATAAATACTTTGGGTATACGAAAAGGAGTGGTAGATATTGCAATGCAGAATCGAAGAGAAGAGAACATTAGTGCACCTGATCAAAGAGGCAAAGGTCCAAAGAAAGCCACACCTCCTGAGACTTTACAACGTGTAAGAAACCATATTGAAAGGTTTCCCGTCATGGCTTCGCATTATTGTCGCGAAAAAACTCAAAGGAAATATTTAGCGTCTGATCTTAATATTACTATAATGTACACAATGCATAAAGAGGATTGCATAAAAAAAGATTTATCATTCGTAAGTTCGTCGATGTACAGAAAGATATTTTGTGAAGAATATAACCTGGGTTTCTACCGTCCGAGAAAGGACCAATGCCGTATATGTATGAATTACAATATACCCGGTAGTATCAAAACAGAAATTACAGAAGCTAATCATAAAACACACCTTGCTGCCAAAGATAGGGCCAGGGAGGAAAAAAGGTCCGACAAGAAATTAGCTGAAACCTCCAACAAAAATATTTTATGTTACAATTTTGATCTCCAACAAGTTCTCATGGTGCCTAATGACCCGTCAAACAATGCGCTATTTTATAAACAACGTTTGAAATCATTCAATTTTACTATTTACAATGTTGTTTCTAAACAAGGCGACTGCTACATGTGGAATGAAGTTGAAGGTAAACGAGGGAGTTGTGAAATAGCTAGTTGCCTTTACACCTACTTCAAATCATTACCTGAAAATATTAAACACATTATTTGCTATAGTGATAGATGTGGAGGCCAAAATCTAAACAAATATGTGGCAGCTATGTGTTTAACTGCAGTTCAGGAAATTCCACACTTGCAAACCATCGACCTAAAATTTCTTGTCGTTGGTCATAGTGAGATGGAGTGCGACTCCATGCACTCTGCTATATCTACGGAACTAAAAAGAGTTGGAAAAGCAAACTGGCCTGAGGATTGGAAAACTATAGCACGCTCTGCAAGACGAAGAGGTGATAAACTCTATTCAGTTCACGATGTTAGACATAATCAAATTCTTGATTGGAAAACTTACGCAGACCGAAACTTAATATTTAGAAAAGAAGATGAAAGCCGAAAGTTGGTTGGTTGGCAGAAAATGTGCTGGTTAAACTTTTCAAAATTGACACCATTTATTATTAATATTTTGATGAGGAGTTCAGACGATTAAATTGCAATCGTAAAACACGCATATCTTCTGCAAATGGCAAACTAGAGCCTTTGTATCACAGTCAACTACCTCTTAAAAAAGCAAAATATGACGACTTAACGTCTCTTTTTAAAATGAAACCTCCGGCACTCCCTAGCGAGTATACAGCATTTTATCAGAGTCTCCCATTCCAAGGAGAGACAAGGCTTCAAAACACGGAAGCTTCCGACAGTGATGTCACTGATATTGATATTTAAGTCATGTTAAGTGTTGGAATATTTTGTGTTTTATTTTTTGAACCATTTGTTTTGATATTTTATTCCAAATAGAGTTGTATTTAGTAAGTGATTTGCGTTTAATTGCTAGTGGTTATAAATAGATAACTTTACTTTTTTGCCTAGATTTTCAGCAACAACTAGATATCTCAAACTTTTGATCAAATTCTGAAAGTTACAAAACCTGATTGTCTCCAAAATTGACAATTCATTATTTGATATGCAACATATCTGTATGAATATTAAATATTTTTGACTACTTAACGGTTGTATTTTTTTTATGTCTTGAAACTTTAAAATCGATTTTCTCAAAACTATGATTTTCAAGTTATCTAGTTGTTGCACTAAGGGGGCGATATGAAATAGAATTTAAAGTAAAGTTATGATCATTTACACATTTTTCTTGAAAACATCAGCATTAAGAAGAAATGAATAAGAGGAAATATACATTTAATTAACCATACAATACTTAAAAAAGAAAATCCAAAAATTATCTACAATTATAATATTGATTAATTACTAATATATAATAATTATTATTTATTATAAATTCATTATTTATTTATTATATTTGAAATAAATTTATAATTTATACGAAAAGTAGATTTCAATTTTTTTTTATTTTGAAATTTTTTGCGCATCAACACCTAGGGTTATTAGCGCCCAACAATAAATTTACAATTAAGTCATTTTCAAACTTTATACAGTAAGTAAACCGCTTTCAGGAAAAGTAACAATTTTTCAACGTCACAGTTTTCTCCGATAATGTCTGTGATATTATTTGGTAAATTATACCGCGATCTTTGATGATCAAAACGGGTACACTCCAGTAACACATGCACTATCGACACTGGAACCTGACATGTTCGACATATGGGTGCCCCAGAATGAGACATTAGGTGGCCGTGGGAGAAACGAGTGTGTCCAATTCTAAGTCGAGTTCATATTATTTGATCTCTTCTTTTGGCTGGAAGGAATTTCCAGGCAGCTACACTTTTTTTCACTATCCTCAATTTTGATTGAGATCTAGACCAGCAGTTTTGCTAGTGACTGATGACTAACTGTTTAAAAAAGTTTTTACAGTGTGTCACTGTAGTTCTTGATACTAAAGTGCAATTTGCATTTTTGGCCTCGAGATTTGCCTTTTCGTTTCCGATTATTCCTATGTGTGACGGAACCCATAAAAAACGAATATCCTTATGAGCTTCTTGTAGATTGAACAGCTCTCTTCTGGTAATTTGTACTAATGGATTCGAGGAGTACATTTGGTGAATGCTCTCAACAGAGCTTAGGGAGTCCGTAATGATCAAAAAATGACTTGGTTCGTGGTTTTTTGCATATATAAGGGCGTGAAATATTGCGTACAGTTCTCCAGAATATACACTTGCCATTTCCGGTAGCCTAATTCTAATAACAGCACTGGGAGCGATAATTGAAATTCCTACCCCTTTTCCATTTTCGAGGAATCTGTGTAGATTTGTGTGTATTGACTAAGTCTGGACACTTTTTCATGGAATGCTGTTCTAATCAAGGCTTGATTTGTTTCGTATTTGTTGAAATTTGATGAGGAAGTATCGCAGTACGGAAGTTTCGTTAGCCAGGGAGGAATGGGATTAAGGTTCAGCGGGAAAGTTGTAGGAATGGAGGTCTCAAATAAGATAAGGGATCTATTTATTCTCTCATATAGAGGGAGATCAATTCGTTTTCTTTTTTTGTACTCAGAGCTAAACAGATTTGACAGTGCATTTTGATATACCGGATGATTTAGATTTGAGGAAACTGATGCGGTGTACGCGAGAATTAGATAATAACGTCGAAGATGGAGGGGAAGTTCAGAAGCTTCACATAGCAAACTGTCAATAGGACTCGAGCGAAAAGCCCCAAGGCAGATTCGGATTGCAGAGTTTTGAACAGAGTTAAGACGACTTAGGACGTTTCGTTTAGCTGAGTTGTATCCCACACTGCCATAGTACAGGCGAGTCCTTATTAGGGCACGATATAGGCGAAGTAGACAGGCAGAATCAGCTCCCCAATTTTTATTTGATAATGCTCTTAACATATTAATTCCATTGGTAGATTTAGTAATAAGATTATTGATGTGGGACTCCCAAGTCATTTTAAAGTCCAGGATAACTCCTAGAAATGTAATATTTTCATGAGAGTGAAGGTTTTCGTTATATAATTTCAAGTTGGAGTAAACCAGCAAAGGAGTTTTAGAAAACATTAGACATTTTGTTTTCGAGATGGAGAAGGTAAATCCAGTTTCTCTGGGCAAATTCTCCAAATGGTGAATTTGTTGCTGTTTCCTGAAACCCGTTTGATGTTTGGATAAGAGAGAATTTTTTTCAAGGAACCACGTTAAGCGATAATTAATAGTTTTTTCCAATAACTTACCAATGCTTGATGTGAGAGAAATGGGTCTGTATGATGTGGTTGAGCCAGTAGTAGTTAAAATTTTTTAACGGATATAGCATGGATTGTTCAGGTAAATTCTTTATAAAAATCACTGGTATATTATCTGGACCCGGGCCACTATTTTTGGTGGATATGAGAGCGTTTTGTAGTTCTTCTAGTGGTATTGGCATATTTAGAGGGTCGTTCTGTTGTTCGGTCACAATAATGCGGAATTGTGCTTCTATTTGGATCTTTTTCTGAAGGAATTCTTGACTGTGGTTAGCATCACTTGAATGTGATTTGAATGTATCAGCGAGTTTTTCAGAGATTTCTTTAGGACAAGTTATAGTCTCGTCTTGAATAGATAAGGAGTTTACGTTGAAATAAGAATATTTACCAGCAATCCTTCTCATCTTGTTCCAGATTTCCATTGAAGGGGTTGTTACACTAATAGACGAGATGTAGTTTTTTCAAGAGTCTTTTTTGCATTTTTTAATAATGTAACGAGCTCTTGCTCTCAAATTTTAGAAAATTTGTAGGTTTTCAGGAGAATTTTGACGTTTAAGTCTACTAAAAGCATGTTTGCTTTGTTTTATGGTTTCCTTGCAAGTGTGGTTGCACCATGACACTTTTCTGCGTTGTGAGGGCATACTAGTGGATTTATCTACAGAGATATTGGCAGCTCTTATGATCAAAGAAGTTAGAATCTCTAGCCATTCTAATTGGTTTCTATGCTCGAAATCAGTTTAAACAAGAAAGTTGTCCATTAATTGTTTGTATAGATCCCAGTTTGCAGTTTTTATCTTCTATTTGTTCCTACCAGGGTTATTGATGGGAATTAATGAGCTGTTATGTATTTCTCACTCCCATATAGATCGGGCAAAACATTCCATATTATGTTAATATTCGAAACTGGATCCGATATGCTTAAATCTATGTGTGAAAAACTACCGTTTCTGTAAGTTTTATCTGCAAAGTTTGTCTCCCGAATGCAGATAATAGAAGGATCTAGTTCAGACATAAGTAATTGCAGTGATTCTAGGTGAGTGTAAATGCCGTTTATATTCCATTGGAGAATGTTTTTGAACATAATAAGAGTGTTTATAAAAATTTAATTGGAAGAAATTAATAGCTGCTCACTTCCGATGAGGCGTCACTTTCATTGTCAGTTGTTGGTTGCCAGTCGAAAAATTCACATTTTTCCCGAAGCTTGGTGCAGCGGGTTTTTATGCTTCTATGTGAGGATGAATTTCATGTAACATATAGCAAAGTAAGGGTAAGTCATTAGTGTAATTTACAGCAATTTGGTCGGGGTGTAGCGAACAAATCCACCAGTTGGTCAAAATTTAGAACAAAGGGTGGTTCGTGAGAATTTATGAAAACTTTTGCTGGTTTTAGCAATGCGTCAAAATCGGGCCTTTGTTTTGGGGGAGGGGGGGTTTCGGGTGTCATAAAGATATTGTTTGTTGGATTTTCTTCTTCCGCAATTTCAGGTGTTTCCCGGTCAGAACTGGTTCTTTTGATTGCTGGTTCGGAATTTTTTGGTGTGGAGGGTAAATCATTTGTAATATGTTGGTTTTGTGAATTCACAATAGATTGAGATGCTTCTACAGGATCTTTTGTACTGGGAGTTTTCTTAGAACTACTTGACTTATCAGAGGGTTTAGGTACTTTCTGAGTTATTTTCGAAAGTGTTGGGAGCGGTGGGTGCATTACAGCAGTTGACAGCAATATGACCTGGCTGTTTGCACTTGAAGCAGGTCAGGCCATCAACGGATACGAAAATTCGATATAGAGTATTTTCGTAGGTTAATGTGAATGATTTAGGAATGTTACTTTCAGGAGATAAAGGAGAGTTGAATACCTGGCGCCGAAAACTAACAATATGTCCGTATTATGGGTTGGAAACTCCTATTTTTATGAAAGTTACTGGTGATACAAGGTTTGAACCCAACTTCTTAAATTCAATCTCAAAAGTCCCGTGTGGTATACTAGGGCAGACGTTGGATAACGTAATTCTGCTTGCTGGTGTAATGAGTCGTCTTGCCTGGATGTCTTGATTGTTGATTGTGATGCTAGAATATGTTGCCATAAAGTGGTCAATCACTGACTTGTTTGATAGGTAAATACATACTCTGTTGTTTGAAATTCTTGAAGCAAAAGTGATGTTTTTAGGAAGAATTTTAGCTCCTACGGCAGAAATGTACTCCTCTAATTTAACTCCATCAATAGAAGGAAATAGGATACCTTGATCTTTAGAGGGAAAGAGTGAGTTAGCTGTAACATTTGAATAAGATCGAGAAGAACTTATTTGTGATTGGGTAAGAGAGAGACTTTTGTGGTCAGAAGCACTCTCTAAACTTGTCAGGAGGCGATCAGGGGGTTCCGCCAAATTTTCTCTCATGATTAAAATGATTTACATTGATACTCGCAGAAGGTTTCCAACTACAGTCCTGTCCTAATGTGGTCAGGCAAAACCTGACCGATATCAAAAGAACAATAAAAACTGGTATTATAAACAACTGACTGCGACTTATTTATATATTGATATTTCTAAAACCAAATATCTCTTATATTACTAGATGGAATTTATCGACTTACAGGTATATTTAGAACTGCCTATAAACTGCACAATAATATACTGTTTTCACTTAAAACTCTTTGTTTATTCCACTTTGAGCTTGGAATATGTAAGAGCTGCTTACAAAAGCTGGTATCGGTACTGTTACCAGGACCGGCCTCCGATTTCAAATTTTGTTTTATAATATCACTGTATATTTATCAATATTGTTATCCCCAGAAACATAGCATGAGACTTGGACAATGAACATTATTTTATGTCTTTTGTTACTGAGGCCGCTACGCGAATTGATTAAATTAAGTGGTAACTCCTCTATCTCTAAGATCGAAAAATAATGGAGTTGTTTTTCGATTTTGAATTCGTTTCTTCTAATTCAATATCTTTTGTCTTGTCGTCTTCTATTTTCATATCTTCTTCTTTTGCTTCTTCGGAATTTTCGTATGAACCAAAATATTATTATAATTATGCAAATAATTAAAATTATTGAAAATAAACAAATTGTTGTATGTTGTTTTGGAATTATTATTTCTTGAATAGGCTTTATATTTTTAGCAATTTTATTAATTTCATATAATCCTTCACAATCTATTTTAGTTTGGTGAATTATATGTTTGAAATTCTAAAAATTTTGAATCTAATTTCGGCAATATTATTGACTTTCCTTTTCTAATTTGGATGTTGGTTGAAAATATCACTTCTCCAACTTGAATCTTGCAATCTTCTGGAATTCGGATGATTGATGGATGATTAATTTCCAAATATTTATCGGAAGTACTGTTCACGCGATTTATTTTGTTGAAGTAAAAATTATTGGTACAGCTTGACAACACCGCCCAAGAATACGATTTAAAATTTTCTAGCTAGTGTAATAAACACGAGATATGACACAAATTCTAAAAACACCCTATATAGACAATTTCTTTTTTAATTCAAAATAATTATTAAATTGACGACCTCAAATAAAAGAAATTACATAAACAAACGGTGTAAAGACAAGGTTAACAAAATATATCAGATTATGATTAGGTCAGGTTTTGTTTACCATAATAATAAACACGATATTGAAAATGGACCTTCACTGAAGGTGAACTCCAGAAATAAATATCGAAAAAATTGGGGAATCAAGAGAGTCAGTGAAAGAGAGAGAGGAAGTATCTCTCCCCTAGTGAGGCAAGTCTAAGTATTGACGGGCCCTCACCCTCAAGCAGTAATAGTGTGCAAATTTATGTGACTAGTGGGATTTCAAAACGTAAGTTTTTAAAGTACAATTATTTTATATTGGATATTGAACGGTGATATTATATTCTCCTGTAACTTAACCGGGTATCCCAAGACAGTTAAGGGACCCCACAGTAATTTACAGTCATATCTCGTGCTTCTTATATATCAGCGCCCCTCATCTACTGCTAAGGCCAAATTGTAGAGGCATCTTATTTAGCTATATTCAGGGACCATTTTCCTGCATATGTATATGTTTTGTTTTTCTTGACTATTTGAGAATTGCGTAGAGGTATTTACATTTTAGAGATTATAATTAATCCTATTTTAGAGATTTTCCAATTTTACTTGAGACTATAATTAATCCTATTTCAGAGATATTTACAGTATACTAGAGATTATAATTAATCCTATTTTAGAGATTTTGCAATTTTACTTGAGATTATAATTAATCTTATTGTAGAGATTTTACATCATACTGGAGATTACATTTAATCCTATTTTATAGATTTTCCATTTTACTCGAGATTATAATTAATCCTATTGTAGAGATTTTACATCATACTGGAGATTACATTTAATCCTATTTTAGAGATTTTCCATTTTACTTGAGATTATATTTAATCCTATTTTAGAGGTTTTACATTTTACTAGAGATTATAGTTAATCCTAGGTTAAAAATTTTTATAATAGCGCGCAGACATTTATATTATATTAGGAGTCACAGACAGTCCTATCTTAATTTTTTTTCTTTTCCGAATTTTTTACTTTGTAATATATGTTTGTATATATTTTAACCTTTTCAATTTATCTCCATAACCTCAATCCTCACCACCCCTATACCCGTCAAATTGGACGGACCGGCTAAACCTGCACTACGAACTCGGGCTTGGCACACTGTATAAGCCCAAGGGGCCCCACGACGTCTTTGATCGCTCGAGCTTGGAACAACCCCTCCCTCGAGGTAATCCCGCAGGGAGAATTCCTGGTTCTACAATGTTTGTGCCGCAAGGCACTGGTGACAGCACGCTGCAAAATATTGGAAGAAGTGAAAAACAAAATATAAGAAATAAACGGATTCACTACCCCGTCTGACAGCGCTGACCGAACGCAAATTTAGTACATAGGAAATGAAATTGACTCTCTCGACCCTTACTTCGTGGAATATGCTCATATTAGTGTTTTTAAATGAAACTCAAGGTCTCTAATTAATTCCACAATTAACTAGAGACCTTCAGTTTCATTTAAAAACACTACATAGGAAATATCAATTTATTACACGGGTCACCGTTGATCACTGCTTCATTATAGGAATGCAAATAATATGGTTAACACCGATACTAACAAATTATTACACTAGGATAGTGGTAGGTACTTTTAGTATTGATCGGCTCAGTAATAGAAAAATATATAATTTTCGGTCTCGGTATTTCGAATGGCAAAGTTCTGTCGGAATGGGGTTTAGTTTATCACAAAAGCCAACTTTCTTGAAACAATACGACAGTTAATTAAGTGGTTGTTACTCCCCCTTTGACTTTCCTTTTGGCCTTCCTTCGCCCAAACCCTCGTTACCATTTTTTTCTTTGGAGTAAGTGATAACAAGAAGCAACCACGTCGTGTATTGGTAAGTAAAAAAAGCAGTCCACATTGATACAACTGAGTTTCGCGGAAACAATTGATCCTAACGAGCTGGATATTAAAATATATTGCTAAAATTTAAATTTTTTTAAAAAAATTTTTAAATTTAATTAAATAAATTTTCTCAATATTGTTGGTTCATGTGCGATAAACAATTTTGCCATTTATCTATTTCGGGTTTTTTGTGCATATAATTATAAACAAGTTGCTAATTGATATTTGGGAATTTACGGTGTTGTCGGCTAACCTTATTTAAACTTATCTAAACTTGAAATTTTCACTATTTTCTCAAAATCGGTTTTCAAAATTGGGTTAAAACTTAATTAATAGTTTATATATTTTTTTGCTGGAAAAACTGTTTTCGGTATAAGAAAATAAAAGTTAGTAAGTATTAATTTGGCGTAACACTTGATATCCTATTAATATTCATTTTGGTAGGTATTTATCAATTATTTTTTCATATACTTCGTTTTGTGATTACAAACATAAATAAAATGACTATGGCGCAAAGGAAGCTTAAAATGCTTATCGCAAAAAAAGAGACACTTTTTGAAGTTATGCAGTCGCTTTATGATATTTCCAAGGATTTGAAAGAAAAAGCGCAACAAAAAAATTTAGAGCTTTGTATCTTACAGTAGATAACGTTAGGAAGGAATTTATAGCGCTTTTAGATGAAATCAATTTCGTCCAATTTGAAATAAATGAGGAATTTGTACCCGATTATAAGGTAGTTTCTACAGTAAATGAGCTTTGTAGCTATATTCATTTGTCTGCAAAAAATTTAGAAAGGTAGGCTCAAGGTTCCGGTGATTTATCAGCAGCACCATCAACAAATTAGATGGTCATTTTGGCGGACAACCGTCCTCAACTTCCAAAAATCGATCTACCGGAATTTTCCGGTGAAAAACGACAATGGGAAACTTTCCATTCACTGTATAAAAGCATGATACATAATAATTCAGCCTTGTCCGATCTTGATAAAATTCATTTTTTGGTAGGCCGTTTACGCGGTTCAGCTTTGACAGTTTATGAAGGCGTTTCTCTTACGGCGGATAATTATGATATTATTTATAAGGCTCTTGTAGATAAATACGAAAATAAACGTTATTTGGCCAACAGCTATTTGCAACAAATTTTGGAGTTTAAGCCGCTTCATACAGAGTCGGAAAAAAATTTGAATATGTTTCTGGAACGATTTGACGTTGCGGTGTCGGCGTTAAAAAAGTTAAATTTGCCCGATTTGGCTGATTTCATATTGTTATATCAGGGATTAACAAAATTGGATCACGATACCGTAAGGGCCTTTGAAGTTAGCCAGGGAAATATGGATATTCCCACCTATAGCAGTTTAATTGGTTTTGTTAAAAAACAATCAAAATATTTCATCTTAATAAACCTCCAAATAGCGGTATTTCTCTTTCTAGTAATAAGCCGGTTAAATCTTTCATCATCAGCCAAAATAAACAAACAAATTTTGCCTGTGCCTTTTGTCAGAAACCGGGTCATTATGTGGGGCGTTGTGAAAGATTTAAGGCCCTTTCTCCTTCTAAACGGTATGAGACAGTACGGGATAAAAATTGGTGTTTTAACTGTTTATCGACTAGCCACGGGGTTAGGTCTTGTTCTTCGGATATAACCTGTTGTATGTGTTCAAAAAGACACCACATTTTACTTCATACCGGAAGGGCTGAAATTACCCAGGAAAATAAAAATGAGTCGGCTAGAGAAAGCGGAAATTTAAATGTAGGTCCAAGTACAAGTCAAATAATTAATCATACGGCGGTGGAGGGGGATAGCCCACGAGAAAAAATAAATGTTTTGTGTAGCACTATAAATAGTGAGGTTAGTAACTTGAAGTATACGTCATTGCTATCTACCGTAGTTGTATCCGTGATAAATAGCGAAATTTCTAATAAGACGGCTAGATTTATTCTAGATTCGGGAAGTGAGGTCAATTTGTTGACCCTTAATTGATGTAAGGAGTTAGGGTTAAATGTGCATAAATGTCATTCTTCGGTTCAGGGCTTAGGGTGCAATAATCAGGCGGTACGAGGAGTAACGACGCTTTGCTTATCATCGCGGTACAATGCAAAATCGGTTTATACAATTGAAGCGCTTTTAGTGGATAAAATTACGGATCGATTGCCAAAAGTTCCAGTTGATTTAGACGCATTACCGGACTTGAAAAATATTGTATTGGCAGACAGTGATTTCAATAAACTTGGTAAAATCGATGGTATAATTGGGGTTGAACTGTTTGCAAATATATTAAGAGAAAATCGAATCAAAGGAAGATCGGGCTTTCTGTGGCAGTTCAGACATCCTTCGGTTATGTTGTTATCGGAAAAATACCCCTGTTAGAACAGAGTTCCAGTGCTTCGATTTTTTTCACTCTGCGGGAAGAACAATCTATTGAACAACTTCTTGCGAAGTTATGGGAAGTTGAACAAGTACCCGATAGGGAGTTAGTAGTATCGGAACAGGCGGAGTGCGAAGGTATATTTTATCATACCTATCTAAGAGAAAATGATGACCGATATACTGTCGCGTTACCATTTAAACTTCCTCCGGAAACCTTAGGTGACTCGCGGGGTACGGCTCATAACAGGTTATTGTCGTTAGAGAGAAGACTGGCTAAGGATGTAAATTTTCGGATGGATTATAATAAGGCTATGCACAGGGCCGTTCCAACCTGGTCGAGCGCCGTCGTGCAAATGTGATCACAACGCCTTTTTTTGGTGCATATATTTAAATTTTATATTATGTACATTCAACATAATCGGTGATAATCGCTAGACGGTAATTAATAAATAATACAACTTTGAAGCAAAAATAAACATTTTATTATCAAACAAAAAATTTACATTTTTTGAACAAGAAATAGTTAGTTACCTAATCTAAATAACCTGAATAAAACTAAATAACCACTAAATAAAAGTAGCTTTACGCGCTTTCTTTCTGGAAAATTCAGAAATAAGTTCAGTTATATTTATATTGTCCAACAAATCACTTTCAATCGATATGATTGCCAAATTATCGAGCCGTTGTTGGCCCATTGACGATCTTAAGTAGTTTTTGATTAACTTTAACTTTGAGAAAGTTCTCTCCGCTGAAGCAATCGATACAGGCATTGTCAACAAAATTCGCAAAGCTACGCTTGCATTTGGAACAGAGTGAGTTAAATTATTTTTTATAATGTAGTTTAACATTTGTGTCGGTGTTTGTAGATTAAGATTTTTTAAAAATTGCAACTCGTGGAACCATTCTGTTCCATTTATGTCACGCTCATTACGATTTTTGTCTGTTAAAACTCCTTCAAACTGTAAACAACAATTTAGTTGTTCCTTTTCTGGTAAATCTGAACATTTACAAATATCCCATAAAAATTGAAAATGGTCGGAATGGGACGACAATAAGTCGAACCTTTCACCAATTGATCTTATAACAATATCAAGTGTACTAAAAAAAATGTTTATTTTAAAATCCCGTTCTCCATCTGTAATTGGTTCATCGTCATTCTCGTAATTAAATTGTTTTTTAACACGCCTTGGTCTAAACACATTATTAGTTTTGAGGGTTGGCTCTACATCTAGAGATTTTGCAAGTTCAGAAGCATCAACTAATACATCTCCAAATCCTTTATCACTTCGGTAACTATTGAAAAACTTTAGCAAATGATTCATTTGGGTACATGCTTCCGAGATATTAAAATCTTTGGTTTGTAATGTTTTGCTAACAGTATTGACTCTAAACAGAACATTGTACCACAATACTAATGTACATATAAACCGGTAACTTTTTAATTTATTTGCTAAAGATTCAGCCATATGCTTTGTATTGTTATCGAAAGAAATTCCACTGAATATACTATATAAAGCATCATAGACTTCCCCAAGCTGATATCTCAATGGAGTAATGGCATCAATTCTGCTCGACCATCTAGTTTCAGAAAGTGGTTTTAAAGTTAAATTGGAAATATGTTATTTCAAAACGGTCCAACGATTAGTTGAAGCCGAAAAAAAATTGTAAAGTTCTTGAACCGTAGAAAAGAATTACCAGCTAGAGTTGTTTCCCTTAACTGCATCATTTACAACCAAGTTTAAACTGTGATTACAAAAAGGTACAAAAAATGATCTTGGATTCAAATCTAGAATTTTTTTTGTAAACCGGCATGCTTGCCTCGCATGTTGGCACCATTGTCGTATCCCTGGTCTCCCATATCATATAAATTTAAATTATGTTTTTCTAAAGCATTAAGTAGAAATTTTTGTAAGCCCTCAGCTGTTGTGTCTTCTATTGGAGCAAAACGTAAGAAACGTTCATCAATAACAATTTCCCCTGATGCTGTATCTAAATTTACGAACCTGATACAGACAGAAATTTGTTCTTGATGGCTCATGTCTGGAGTACAATCAAGAATAATAGAAAAATATTTTGAATTTTTAATCATACACCGGGACTAATGGGAAAAAAGTCAGGAGCATATAATCTGAGCTAAAATAATGTTAGTACTTCATATAAACTTTTACTATGCAGGCCCTCGTTTTCGAGTTATAGGCCTTCAAAGTTTTAATTTTGAATTTGGTTTTTATTTGTATTTTTTGTACTAGTTATTTGATCTTTATGAAATTTACGGCAAAGCTATAATGTATGTGTATGTTTATTTTGGTAAGGTAAACAGATTTACAGTAGTGCATTGAAGCCAGGGACGGACTACTCGCTATGGTTAGTGATCCAAAAATTTTGCAGGTATGGCACACCCTGTATGAAATTATCGAAATTCACTTCCCCACACATTAAGCTAACGAAAAGGTACTCTTGTTGGAATTCGATAAAATAAGCCGTTTGGCTAATATTTACAGTTTTATTAATGCACTACGTACCAGTTTACGCATTCACCATTTTTATAAGTACACAACGAGGTAAAACTAACTTTTAATAGATGTCCAAAATTTACCTAGAGTACTACAAAAAAATAATTTAACGATAGCAGAAGATGAAAAACATTAACGACTTATTAATTGGAAAGTTGGTAAAAACTTTTTATAAGTGTTTTTACCGTTTATCAAGTTACCATAGGATTAGTTGTCAAACGTTGTGTAGAATAGTTCGTAGTCAGTACTTGTCAATAATTCATAAGTCCTTAATTTAACAGTTACAATAGCAGAATTCGCTTTTATTGAGTACGCAGATAAACATCTAATGTATGGACTGGCTTCTCGAAACTGTTTAGAGGCCAAAAGGCTTTATGAAGAACATTTTGCAAACAGAGCATTGCCAGACAGACGAATGTTTGGGCGTATTGATCTCAGGTTACGAGAAACAGGTATGAATAAGTAAATGTAATTTTCCATGTATACAAAACAAAATTTTAAATTTTAGGAAGATTTTCACCAGAAAAAGCTGGAGAAGGTCCAGTACGAAGCATACGTACTGTGGCAGTTGAACAAGACTTGTTAAATGCAGTTGATAATGAACCATCGAGTTTTAGAAAATTATCAAGAGAACATAACGTCTCGAAATCAGTTGTTCATCGCGTCCTAAAAGAACAGCTGTTATATCCTTTTCACATGAAAAAAGTACACCGTATGACAGTGGCTGATTATCCTGCTCGACTTGAGTATAGCCAGTGGTTTCTGCGACAACAACAAGCAGACAACACATTTATTAGTAACGTTCTCTTTACGAACGAACCGGGTTTCACCAGAGATGGAATCATAAATTCTCATAATATGCATTTATGGGATGATGTGAATCCACATGGCATTATCCAAACTAGGATCCAGCATAGATTCATGGTTAATGTTTGGCAGGAATAGTTGGCAATAATTTGATACAGCCATACTTTATTGACGGTACTTTGACCGGTCAGAGATAAGGTCATTTGGGGTTGGTAGAGTCGGTAAAAAAGGGTAGTACATCTTATTACATCGCGCATCACCCCATAATGGTATGGTCGGTCGCCGTGTATAGACGTGTACGTGAGTTCTCCTGAAATTAATTCGAACTGAAGCAATTGTTTTCGGTACTATTTTGTCGATTTGTCTCAGTTAAATAACTAAGTAATAACAAGTTATTGGGTATACGATAAAGTCAAAAGACCATAAGTTATACAAGAAATTTCAAATCATCAACTGTGTGCAACAGAATAGCGTTCCATACACGTTGTGGTGTAGTTTAAATTTAACTATGTCCAAATCAAGAAACACGAATCAATCGTTAGACGAAGGGACAGTCGATCAGATAGCATCGAGAGTGTGGCAAAAAATAGAGGAAAAATTGGATAAGAGTATGGATAAAATGGAAGAGCAATTTTCTGCAATGATCAACAAAATGGAAGGTAAAATTAATGATATATCACATAAAATCATAGAAGTTAGTAATACTATAGTAGCTCACGATGATAAGATAAGGGATATATCAAAAAAATTGGATGAGATAGATACTTACCAAAGAAGAAAAACTCTAAGATTTGACGGCATTGCTGAAACTGACAGCGAGAGCTTAATGTCGATTATGCTGAATATCGTAAACAATACAATGAAGGTGAAATGTTTTGAATCAGATGTTATTAACTTATACAGGCTAGGAAAAATGAATGATGGTAATCGTAAAAATAGAACAGTGATAGTTGAGTTTCTATCGGTACTAAAAAAAAATGCCGTTCTGAAGGCTAGAAGAGAACTAAAATCAACAAACATTTTCGTCAACGAGTATTTAGCAAAAACCAAGTATTTATTACTGTCCGAAGCTAAGAATAAATATGGAAAGAAACAGGCATGGAGCAATGGAGGAAGAGTTTTTCTAAAGGTTGGAAATGAAATAAGGAAGATTGACTCAATTGAAGATCTTTTGTAATTATTTTCTTTATGTATACTTCATTGTTTATTTTATTTTACGTTTATGGACAGCTTTGCTATATTCTACATAATTCAAAAAACAAAACATTTTTAATAGTAATTATCTACAACTTTTTTTTTATGTTGTCATTAATGATAAGAGGAATATTCTTTAAGTTGGGAACTTTCAATTGTACATTTCTACTCACCTTGAAAGAAAGTTTGCTTGATTGCGATTTTTTAGGATTATAAACTAAGTAATTGCATTGTTCCTTTTTGTATATATTTAAATAGTTCAGGAGTCTCAATGACTATACACAAAATGATAGATATTTTTATAAATTTTCAAAACTGTAGAGGATTAAGGACGAAGACGGCTGAGTTTTATAATAATTCCTTACAAAATAATTATGATATAATTGTGGCAGTTGAAACATGGCTTCATGAGGGCATAGCAGATGGGGAACTTGTTGATTTAAATGTGTATAACGTAATAAGATCAGATAGAAATTTGGAAATAACCGGAAAATCCAGGGGCGGGGGTGTTATGATAGCAGTACAGCGGAAATACAAAATTTTAAATTATGTGCAACATCAATCGTTTTTCGAGATAGTGATTGTTGATATAAAGATAAATAATAAATTTAAAGCTCAAATTATCGGCATATACATTCCACCGGATGCTCATCTAACCCATTATGTGAATTGCTTGGAATTACTGCAACAACATATCTCTAATATTAACAATACATTTATTCTGGGTGATTTCAACTTACCGGAAATTCAAGGTAAAACTCTAAACTTTACAAAAACTAGCGATAAATTAGACGTTCTGATTGACTTTTTAAGTTACAATTCATTAATGCTATGTAATAACATAAAAAATCATCAAAATAAAACTCTAGACTTGGTAATTACCTCCACCGACATGATAAATAACTGCACAGTATCTCATGAACTGTTACCTTTAGTAACGGAAGATTGTTTCCACCCATCTCTAGACATCAAAGTAACTTTTAATAGAGTAATCGATAATGTGGTCACCAAGCTTGGCAACAGTAATAATTTCAATTTTAAAAAAGCAAACTTTGAAAATATGAGCAAAATGCTAAGGGATACAGCGTGGGACGACGTTACTGATCAGACAGATGTAAATACTGCATTGGATAATTTTTATAAAAAAATTTATAGTGTATTTGAAACAACTGTTCCCAAATATAAAGTTTATAAAAACTTCAAAAAATTTCCCAAATGGTTCACTTCGGATATTAAAAAGTTATTAAAGGAAAAAAATAATCACCGAAAATTAAAATTTATTTCAAACTATTATAACGAAAAGTATATAGAAACGAGAAGAAAACTTAAGGCATTAATAAACACCGAGCATAAAAAGTATTTGCGTCAAGTCGAAGATAGTTTAAGTAATAATATGAATATATTTTGGACAAACGTAAATAAAAATAATAGTTTTTCTAAGCAGGTAGGTACATTTAGATTTAAGGATGGAAAAGTTGTCGAAGGGGAAGTAGCAGAAAAATTTGCTGAATATTTTGCATCGGTGCATTGCCCCGAACAGTCTAATTATAATATCGACTTCAAGGATTTAATTAGTAATAATCCTATTTTAAATATTTCTGAGATTACAATAAATGATTATGTGATAGCAATAAAAAAATTAAAACCCAAAAAAGCAGCTGGATCCGACGGAATTCCTCCATACATACTAAAAGGATGCTATGAATGGCTAGGGACACCTTTATTACATATCTATAATAATATACTCACAAACGCACAATTTCCGGAAAAATGGAAATTATCATTATACTCTCCTATACACAAATCTGGAGATAAAAATATTGTTGAGAACTACAGGGGTGTTTCGATTATGTGTGCTGTTTCTAAGGTTTTTGAACAGATAATATATCTGAAAATTTATAATCACGTAAAAAATAATATAATTGTTGATCAACAGCATGGATTTACGTCGGGACGCTCAATAAACACAAATTTATTTAATTTTGCGGAAGTTGTAAACGATACGTTCCAGGATCGATTACAACTGGATGTCATATATACAGATTTTAAAAAAGCTTTCGATCAAATGAATCACGACATATTGCTTAAAAAATTACACAAGTATGGAATGTCAAATAATTTATTGAAACTTATATCAAACTATCTACGTAACAGGCATTTTGTAGTAAAATATAACGGAAATACATCTGGAAAATTCCATGCAAACTCGGGAGTTCCACAAGGATCAAACCTTGGTCCGATGTTGTTTGTTTTATTTATCAATGATCTTCCAGGTTATGTTTCGAATTCTGAGAGTTTGGTATTTGCAGATGACTTCAAGATGTTTAGGAAGATTCAGACTGTTCGGGATTGCATACTACTACAAAAAGATATAAACAGCATAATTAGATGGAGCAAGGAGAATAAATTACGTTTTAATGTTGAAAAATGTTGTGTTATGTCTATATCTAAGAAAAAGGAGTGTATCATTTTTGATTATCTCATGGACCAAGAAGTATTAGAAAGGAAGGATGAAGTTAAGGATCTTGGAATTATCTATAATAGTCAAATGTCTTTCTTTGCACATATACAAAAATCAGTCAGGAGTGCCAATCGTATAATGGGTCTAGTCTTCAGACAAAGCATTCTTTTCTCAAATACAGAGACTATAAAAAAGTTGTTCAATACCTTAGTAAGACCTAAACTTGAGTTTGGGTCTATGATCTGGGGAGATCAACCCCAAATGTACCTGGAAAATATTGAGAAAGTGCAGAACAAATACTTACGGTTCTTGTATTATAAAAAATATAAGCATTGGCCGGATTATAGAACAATCAGAACAACTAGATTACGGGAAGAATTTGATGTTATGTCTATCACTGGTCGGCGTAAATTAAACATGATGATTTTCTTGTATAAAATAATAAATTGTATGTCGACATCAAGTAATTTATTGTACTCAATTCCTTTCAAAGTTCCGTCAAGGTTAACTCGATCCTCCTTATTGTTTGGGAGATTAAGAATGTCAGTTTGTTCTCCTCTGGAGACCATGTTAAAACTTGCCAATAGGATAAATAATGTTACTGAAATAGGTTGGACAATGTCAATTAGACAATTCAAGAAAAATATTTGTGAACATATTAAAAAGTTCGGTGTATGAAGGGACACTTTTGGAAATTAGTCGTCTTTGTCTTTATTCTCTGCATCAATCAATATCACTGCTTCATGTATAAATAGTCATACTATATAATGTTAGTATAGAATTTTTGGAATTGTTAATACTTATTCCATGTAATTAGGTTATACAACCTGTTTGGAATAAATAAATAAATAAATAAATAAATAAATAATTAAACTAAACAGCACCAGCACTCCTGTTAGGATAGTTTTAGATGCCAGTACACCGTCGGATAATGATGTTTCATTAAACGACATTTTGTATAGCGGTCCTAAATTGCAAACGGACATAGTAACATTGTTATTGAATTTTCGACTCTTTAAAATTGCTATGACGTCAGACATACGACAGATGTATAGACAGGTTAAAATTAGGCCAGATCATTGACGGTTTTAGCGGCTATTATGGCGGTTTAATGCCGATGAGCAGATCGAGGTATACGAAGTACGGGTAGTCGCGTTCGGATTAAAGGCGTCTCCTTATTTAGCTTTGAGAACGGTTTAGCAATTGATTAAGGATGAAAAAGAAAATTTTCCTCTTGCGGCAAAGTCTGCAGCACGAGATTTATACATGGACGATTATTGTTGCAGTGTGGATTCGGAAAATGAAGCTCTTCAATTATATTTTGAGTCGATAAACTTATTTAAGGCTGGTGGTTTTGATCTAGTTAAATGGTTGTCCAACTGTAGTACTTTAATGAAAACTATCCCCGTAGAAAATCGGCTTTCGGATGCGGTTTTATTTAAAACTGATACCCAAATTTTAGGTATCCAATGGGATCCACAAAGCGATACCCTAAGTTTTCGTGTGAAAATTCCTGAGAGAAAATGCACTAAGAGGACTATGCCATCGGCCATAGCATAATGTTATGACCCATTGGTTTAATAGCTCCATTTATTTCATTTTTAAAAATATTAGTTAAAAGGTTATGGTTTTTAAAGTTGAATTGGGATGAAACTTCTCCAGAAAATATCATACAATGCTGGGAAAACTTGCAATCGGAGTGGGGATTATTGGAAGAATTTAAAGTTCCGAGACAAAAAAAGGAGCGAAATTAATGTGCAACTTATTTGCGCCAAGTCCAAAGTTTCGCCGGCCAAAAGCTTAACGGTGCCACGGTTAGAATTGCTCGCAGCGCATTTGTTATCCAAGTTGGTAAAACACGTAATTGACACATATAAGGATCGTATTGTTATTTCAAATATTTTGATGGTTTCGGATTCTTCAACGGTTGTTAGTTGGTTAAGGACTCCTTATTTAAAGGATATTTTCGTGGCCAATAGAATTGCGCAAATTAAGGAAAATGTCTCAGAGGCCTTGTGGTATCATATAGAAGGCATTGAAAACCCTGCCGATTGTTTATCTAGAGGGTTAACTCCCCTCCAACTTAATAATCACTGTATGTGGTTAACTGGACCTTCCTGGATAAAATTACCGGAAAGTAGTTGGCCGTGTTTTTCCCAAAGTAATTTGAAGTTATCCGAGGATTTATCGGTGAACAATTTAAATGTTTTACTTAATAGCGAGAGGAAATCGGCATCCCATCCTCTTTTGCAGCTTATAGATAGGATCTCTGCCTGGTTGAAACTTTTAAGAATTGTAGTTTTTGTGTTTTAAGGTTCCTTAAAGTTCTTCCTCCGAGCAAAATTATTTCGGCTATGGACTTACAAAGGGCCGAATTTTGTTTAATAAGGTTAATTCAAGAGAATTATTTTAGTTCCGAAATCGGTATGTTAAACATAAATCAATCATGTTCCTCAAAATTAAAACGGCTTCACCCTTTTATTCAAGACGGATTGCTTCGGGTTGGTTGCCTTGGTAATTCAGATTTAAATGTTTATAAAAAACATCCTTTAATTTTACCGGCGAAATGTCCTTTAACTGAAAAACTTGTTGACTATTATCATAAAATTAATTTGCACACGGGTGCTCAATTGTTAGAAGCTATTTTGCGAAATAAATATTGGATTGTAGGTGGGAGAAACTTAATTCGAAGCAGAATTTATAAATATAATCAATGTTTTCGTTTAAGACCAAAAAATTTAGAACCATTAATGGGAGACTTGCCCGCTGTTAGAGTACAAGAAGCTCGGGCATTTTTGAATACGGGGGTTGATTATTTTGGTCCCATTAGGATTACGATGGGTAAAAGAAGAAAGGCGTCCGTTCATAAGGTATGTTTATTATGTTGTATGAGTGTTAAGGCCGTACATTTAGAGTTAGTCACTTCTCTTTCTACGGCTCACTTTATACAAGGTTTCAAGCGCTTTCTGTCACGTAGGGGGCCCGTGCAGCCTATGTTTTCGGATCACGGTACACATTTTGTCGGAGCTAAGCGGGTGCTTTGTGAGATTAATAAATTGGTTAACTCTACGGAGTATATTAGTGCATTGGAAACCGAGTTAGGGATTTAAGGAGTTCAATGGAAACATATTTGTCCGTTGAATCCTCATGCTGGTGGTCTTTGGGACAGTAATGTCAAGTCACTAAAAAATCATATTTACAGGATAGTAGGTGAGCAGTTGCTAACTTATGAGGAGTTTAGTACATTATTGATCCAAATTGAAGCTTTATTAAACTCGCGACCCCTGTGACTGATTCTAATTCCGAACTGGTTGTGAATGATCTTGATGGTAGTTCCTCTGTGAAGGTTGTTTCATGTTCTATAGACTGGGTTATACGATTGGATATTTCCATTTTTTTAGCAATTGATCCATTGATATAAACCTCTGCGACTGTGCTGCTTTTTCAGCCACCATGTCTTTTCAAAGTCAATAAGTCCACTGTCCACTAATATTGTAGCAGAAGAACGCCTGAATGAATGACCTGTGTAGGTTTGTGGGTTTGGTAATTTCAAGAATGTAGCGATTTATTTGTCCATTGCACCAAACTTGTTTATTCCTACAAACTGGGAGGTACATTTTCCTTTTTGGTAATTGATGAAAAATCTCTTATTTTTATCCACCATACTTTTGGGTCGTATATCAGCATACTTTTTATACATTTCATAAACTGTATCTTATGGAAAATAAACGGTTTCAAGGATTAAAACTAACTTTTCCGCATCTGTGGCCCTGAACAATATTCTATCATAAAATTGTTACTTGTATACACTTCGGGGGATGTATCGTGCTAACAAACCGAAACTTCTCCAAAAATAACCAAAAATTCAGTATATCTGTATTTATAGGACCCGCTGTACTCGCTCTAGTCAACTGAAAATCAATAGGGTACATCTGTGAGACACCTTGTACAATACTCAATCATAAAATTGATCAATCGTATACTCTCTGGATGCTGTATCGTGCTAACAATCTGAAAATTCTCCAAAAATGACGAAAATTGAGTACTTCAAGTACCATAGCACCCGTTGTACTGGCTTTAATGAGTTAAATATCAATAGGGTTCATCTTTGAGACGCTCTGATTAATATCCAATCATAAAATTCATCACTTGTATATACTCCGGTGGCTGTATCGTTCTAACAAACTGAATTTTCTCCAAAAATGACAAAAATATCGTACTTAAAGTACTGTAGCACCTGTTGTATTGGCTCCGGTGAGCTGAAAATCAATAGGGTTCATCAGTGAGATGCCCTGGATAATATTCAATCATAAAATTGGTGACTTATTGAACTCCGGAGGCTGTATCGTGCTAACAAACTGAAATCTCTCAAAAAATTACAAAATGTCGTACTTCAAGTACCATAGCACCCGTAGTACTGGCTCTGGTGAACTGAAAATCAATAGGGATTATCTGTGACATGTCCTTAACAATATTCAATCATAAAATTGCTGACTTATTGCACTACGGACGCTGTATCGTGCTAACAAGACATGCAAGGAAAAGTTGCCGACGACGACGACATACACACAGGATTTTTTTCTAAAAACCGTTTTTTCGTGTTGTTGTTGATGGAAAACGTAAAAATAACTTAAAAATTGTTTTCAAAATTCCAACTTTTTTTGGGGTAAACCAATACTTTTCTCGCATATAGAAAGGTTCGGCGGAAAAGTAAAAATAAGAACTTAGTCTTGTAGCATGATAAAAATACAATGCTTTTTTTGTATTATATTATGAGTAACTCACGGAGGTACGTTAATTCAATTAAGCCACCCACTGAGTATGCAACTTTATAAACATTTCTGTATAGTTGGTTGCATAACGGAATTAACTATGGGTTTTAAAATTATTTAAGCATATCCTGGAATAACGGGATGTAAATAATTAAATGGGTGTTTAGAGTAATATTTTTATTAATATTCTTCATGTGATTTAACCAATCCATGAGTGTTTTATTATTTAATGTGGGGATTTTATTTGACTGCCATTGGTAACACTGTTTGCTGATGTCAATTGTAAAGTAAAGGGAAGCTGTTGAAAGCACTTGTCTGATACTTGTCGAACGATTAAGTTGGGGTATCGATGAGGACAAGTCGTAAGTATATAAAATGGCCAGTGGCACATGGTTTAATCCATATATTTTGGGAACTATAGTGGTGAAAAACCCTTGGTAACAAAGTAAGCTTTCATCTTGTATATATTGTCACGGCTATAACCCCCCATTTCTTTTTAGGGTTTTTTTTTCTATACTGCATAGTTTTTACAAGCAGTTTTTACAGTATTTTTTGCCAATTGATGGTTTGATAGTTTTTATGGGTGATGGTTATCAATGATAGGATGATCAAGAACAGATTTTAAGAAGCTTCAATTTCGGATGATTCCTGTATGATATATAATCTCGTAGGGATAGCTGACAGACCAAAGTTCTCCGTCCAGGGTTGTTGACATGTTTCGTACATCGGATTACGATTAACGTTATAGAGCGACAAGAGCTTCTAACGGCGTTTCCAGTTCAAAGGACGAAGCTGGACTTATGTTTGTTGGTGACGACTGCCGAATAATTTCATCGATTATTAACCGCATGGCTGAATCTTGTTCCATAAGTCAGATGTTGCTTGTCAATTAAGCCAATTGACGTCTAATAGTTTGGACACTAACCGCAAGTAACATTTAAAGTTTTATTTGTTTTTATCTGAACTTTGAGCACATTATTCATTTTATAACTTCATTTTTTAACGTTGAATCACACATTAACTGTTATATTCTACTGTTTAGTAATTTCACACTTTATTAAGACGTCTATCAAATTCACAATTTTAAGATTACATTCTTTCAATTCTTTAGAGTTGAAATATCAACTTTGTTATTGTATATCGCACTGAAATTATATTTCAGTTTAATTATATTATATTAGAGATACTTTTGACCTACTTGTATGTATATGGTTAATTATTACTGTTGTAAAGCGGTAACTGGTATACCATTTACGGGTTGCTAAAGATTTAGTGTATTGTATATTTTGATCTCAGTTAATTGATAACATTAGAAATTGTTAAACATTTTAAATTAACTAATCATTGATAACTGATTATCATTTCATAAATAGAGTTGATCACCTCATATTTTTGAGACAGGTTATTACAACATATGTTCAAGGTACCATCCATTTAATTAAACTGTTTCATTGGCAACAAAGTGTTTTATTTGATTCACAAACGTAAAAGCAAAACGACATAAATAACATATTTGAAAAGTTACAATAGCTAATTTTTTGTTCATTATTGGTTTCTTGGTTAATCAGTAAATTTCTTGAATGTCCTACTAATCAAGTGGCGCCTTAAAAAATAATAAAGGACAAGCTTTCAAATATTCCTCACTAACTCATGACCTTATGCTCTCCGGCGAAAAGCGAACCTTTGGCAATGTAACCTCACTTCTTGGAATAACAACAACAAGGTAAGGTTACAGTCTATATGAGTATACGCAAATCAAATAAGTTACATGATCAATTCCTCTTCAAACATGGAAAATTTTAATAGCAAAAATTTGACAAAAAATGCTATTTTGGGAATTTGAACCTACGAGCTTCATCATTCCACTACTTGGGCATACCTTTCGACGATTTAAGCCACCGGCGAATACTAACAACTTTTAGAAACAGTAACTTATGAACACAAAATGAGTGTTCATCGTTGTGTTATAATAGTATATTAAGTACCAAGTGTCAAAAAGGTTACTTGTCACGAGTTTTACTAGGCACGAGTGGAGCGAAGCGAAACGAGTGCCTTGTGAAACGAGTGACTAAAGACGTTTTTAACACGAGGTGCTTACTATACTTTTTCGTCGACCGCGGGAAAGAAAAAATTATATTATATTTGAATTATATTCATTACATGACGGACGATGGCTGACAGCTGACTGACAAATCTAATGACGCAGAACAACAAAATTTTCACGGAACATGAAATTTAACAGACAAAAGATACACTTGATTTGACGTTTAAAAACAAAAGATAAACGAGATGTGACTTTTCGCATTTTAAACACTAGTGTTTAAAGAGTCGTTTTGTACATGTCAAACCCGTGTTCAAAGTGCGGTTTTAGTAGCGGAAGTAGAAAAAATGTCTAATATATCTTATATTAACTTATTAGTGGTAAATTGGTTGAATTAAAAATCACTTCATAAATATCCTCTTCCTAAATTAATCAACTCTACGAAATTAAAACATACACCTACCTTGATTAACAAATATTTTTCATCCGGAGCAGTCGCTATAAATTGGTTAATTTGTTGACGGTTCAAAGTACTTGATTTCTTTGGTTCATATCCATCTGAGCGTCTTTTCAGTACAGCTTTCAATTTTTGGTAATTTCCTAAGTTCACGTTATGATGTCCGTAGCATAGAGTATATTGACCAGACAGTACTTGACTTGTAATTATATCCCAATTCTCCTATGTAGGCCAACAAAACAACCTCGGAGAAGCTTTTCGTATTATTTTTTTCTTTCCATGCCATGAAATTATTATACGCAAGATCATACTTGTGTTTTGAGTTTCCGGTAGCAATTCTTTCGTCTTCGTTTCCCTTGCTAAATTACGGACGTCCATGGAAATAAAATCTACCGTTTCATCGTCTGACGAATATCCCATGTTTTCGTTACAGATATCAGCAGTTTCAACCTATACAATTAAGTATCAATTTGATTACTAACTAAATCAAATCAACGCACTGACAGTAGGTATTAATATGTCATGAATTTATTTGAATATATGTCATTGTCACAGCTGCCTACAATTGTGTGAACATCAGAGTATATGTACCTATTAGGTAAATAAGCACAGCAATCCATCGGAACAGGTGACTGCGGAATATTTCGCGCTAGTGCGAAATGAATATTTCGCACTAGTGCGAAATAGATAACTTTGTGCGCTAGTTTAGAGTGCGAAATGATACGTTTTTCATGCAGGTATTCGGAAAAATATATTTAATTAATTATTATTGACGCATTTTCGAAGTTCGCACAAGCATACCAAGTCGAAGGTAAAACGGCTATTCATGTAAGTAAAGCATTAATAAAAAACGTTTGTTCTTTTGGAATACCAGAAAAAATAATTCTTGATCATGGTACTGAATTTAACCTTCATGGGACGGACATCAAAATTTTACGAAAAAGGACTAACTGGGGTCCGAGAAGACCCCATGCGTAAAATTGCAGAAATGCTGTATTTTTCTTCAAATTAAATATATAGAAAAGAAGTTTTATTAAAGTTTTACTATTAACCATTTATTTTTCAAAAATCATCACGAAAAAATACAAAATACCCTAATCACTAATACTACTAGCTACATATCATTTTAACATTTTTTACAAACTATCTCCGATTTTGAATGTTCTAGACACACAAAGTTATTACACCTAATACATATTTTTCTGGATTTTCTGTCTTTTCCTCTTTGACACATATGGCAGCGCCCCCTGGTAATGTTTTGTTGTTCAACTCTATGTTCTGTTGCAACCAGTAGTTCGGGAAAAACGTCTGTCATATGCCATTTTCTATTCGTCTGAATGTGTTTATTATTATATCACCGGAAAACGTTTTTCTTTATGAGTTCTTTTCCTAGTCCCAAAATATACATTTTACGTTTATCCAAACTGTTTTTTCGCCAATCCGGGTTTTGCAGTAACCACAATTTATAAGCATTTATTCCTGCGATATCTATAAGATGCGAAAATATTGCCATTGGCCAGCGGTTTGACTTTCTCTGCACTGTATATTCTTTGGCCAACTTATCTGAAGTGTCGACAGCACCTTGTGTTTTGTTGTAATGAAGAATAATTTCTGGTTTATAGTGCTGTTCTTCTCCAACTACTTTACTATCAGTATGCTCACTAGAAAGTAAGATGACAGTATGTTTTTGTTTTGGAACATAGGATACTAGCGTTCTTTGATTTCTAAAAGCAAACATACTTGAAAACTCTTTCTTGTACAATGCCGGTAGAAGTTCCCTGGGAATAAATGTTTTATTTTTCCGGAGGGTTCCACATAAAGTAATATTTTTTTCCACAACTTGTCAGCAAGTTCTAAACTTGTAAAAAAGTTATCGGTCGTTATTCCAAATCCGCCTTCCAAATGGTCTGTCAAATCTAGGACAATCCTTTGAACTTGACCCTTTTCCGCTTTGTTACCTTGTTTTCCTAAAAATTAATAGATACATAGGAATATAAAGTTTGCCTATATTGCTTTTCAAATAACTTACCCAAATAAACTTGCATGTTTGCAATGTAAGAAGTGGTGCAGTCCACAAGAGCCAATATTTTGATTCCATACTTATCAGGTTTACTCTTCATATAGACTCGGAATGGTGCCTTACCCCTAAATGGTACAAGCTGCTCATCTACACATAGATGGTCGCCAGGATTAAGTGATTTTTTACAATTAGAAGTGAAAATATCGAATATATCTCTTATCGGAGCTAGCTTATCTACTAATTTTCGTTCTTGTCTTGTTTGAAAATTATCAAAGCGTAAAAATGAAGTAATTTGTTTGAATCTGTCTCTTGACATTGCAGCAGGAATTATAGGACGACAGTAAGAAATATCTTGACACCAGAGCATATCGATAGCCTCTTTCGATCCGTGAATTGCGCCAAGAATAAGCAACAGTCCAATATAAGCTTCAATCTCTGTAGAATCAACAGGTACAAAAACTTTAATTTTATTCGGATTTTCTATATTCCATTTATCATAATATGTTTGTGCCTTTCTGTTTGTTTCGGTTACTATTATGTTCAGAATATTCGGAGATAGGAGAAGAAGAAAAGCGTCTTTTATACTTGAGATATCAGATCTGTAATTTGTAAGGCCTAGAGCATGTCTCCGAATATTAGCTTTTGACGTGTTTGTGTTTCCTGGAATTTTTGACCACTCAGTTCCATCTTTAGATTTATATACTGGAATGCCCTGGTTGTTACTAACTGTTGGTTCCTCTGGGTTCGTTTTCTCTATACTTTGATCAACAACTATTACATCATTTTCTTCCTCTACTTCTGTGACAATGTCTTCATCTTCTAAGTCACTCGATGTTTCCTCATTGATAACACTATCAAACTCTGGATCATCACTTTCAAGTATACGTAACATCTCATCGTCAGTAAGCCCCTTGCGATTGTTTGTAAATAAAAACTGACTCATTTTCAAAACGATGTACCCTACTCGCAATATCACAAGAGACTAACCCGAATATTCAAGTCTAAAAATTATATCGTAGTGCGGGAATCCCCCATTTGAACTGGTAATTTACATTTTACAATTATATGGGTAAATTCCCTGTGAGTGAACAAACGTTAAATGTATGGGATTCCCCGATTTTACTAACAGTTACCGGGATTATTATATCGGACGTAAAAGGCTGACCGGGGTCTGAAGAGACCCCTGGAATATAAAACTATTTTTTGTTTATACCAGCCAATAAAAACTACTAAATACATCATATTTTATCAAAATAATTCATAAACTGCAGCTAGATGAAAGATCAATGTTTAAAAATTTGCGTTTGCAAAGATACAGCAAAAACATACGTCATGGGGTACAAACGGACCCCGGCCAGTCCTATGAAGGTTCATAATGATACTGTAAAAGAAATTTTGAATTTACATAAAATAAAAATACATTTTGGCACTGTAGGACATCACGAATCAAACAGTGTAGCAGAACGATTCAATTCCAGTCTAAAAGAACATCTCAGAATTCTAAAAGAAATGCACCCCAATGAAGACGATTTAATTGACTATGCAATTTTAGGTAACAATAGCGCAATATATACTAGCACTAAATTTACTCCTTTCGAATTAACCTTCGGACACACTAATTCGCGAAATCCAAATGAAATTTTTATTCCCGCAGCATTTTACTCAGATTATGCTGAAAATCATAAGGAAAAACTTAAACATGTATATGAAAATGTAAAAGAAACAATAGGAAAACAAAAATATAAAATTGTAGAATAATCCGAAAGGTAATACTCATACTGATTTTAAGTTAGGACAAATAGTATTTAAGAAAAACTTGCGATATCATAGTAAAAATGATAATAAATTTATAGGACCTTATGAAATAACCGAAATTTTAGATAGTACCAAAGTAGAAATAACTTCTAAGAAAACCCCAAATAAAAAGGAGATAATACATGTAAAGGAACTAAAACAACCTCGAACTGTTACAGGTTGTCCATCCACATCCATGAGGGATCAAATCACCCAAGACTCCATAACTTAAATAATAACCCCGGTCTTCGACCTTATAAATTAGGCAATGCTCAAAATAAAATTGATTTTTGGTCTTTTATTCAAACTTTCGACATTTTAGACATAGTAACCCAATTTGAAGCTATACAAAATCACTTTAAAAGAATTCAGCAAACATTTCCAAAAGATAAACATGAATCGGTGTTAATTAATGAATTCGAAAGTATGTGCAACCTAATATTAAATTTAGAACAACTAATACAAATCCAGTTAAATCAGATAAATCCAGTTTTTAATATAAGAATAAAAAGAGGAATAATAAACGGACTTGGCTCAATAATTAAATCTTTAACAGGCAATCTAGATCAAAACGATGCAGAAAAATATGATAAAGCAATTAACACACTCTCTGAGAATCAATCAAAATTAAAGAATATAGTCAATTCACAAATAACACTTCTTCAAAATTCTATTTATATTTAAAAAAATAATACAAGCACATTGGCACAAAATCAACAAACTTTATTGAAACGAATAGAGGAAAATGAAACTTATTACAAACAAGAAGAAGGAGATTATCACCTTTAGGTCACGGATACACTGGTTTCTCAAATCGCTCCAACTTATCAATTAATTTACAATATTGTCCGGAAAATCGAAGTAGTTATCACATTTTCCAAATTAAATACAGTTCGTAATTCAATAATTGAACCTAGAGAACTTTAAAATGAAATAATGATTGTAAATGAACAATTGAAATTCAATAAGCTTCTATTTGAACCAAACGTAGAAAATATTCTTTTATATGCAAAGGTCACAGAAGTAAAATCTTATACCAAGGCATACAAAATAGTATTTATCTTAGAAATTCCTATAGTAGAAAGCGAAACGTATAATTATTTCCACATATAATCATTGCCTGTACCTACACAAAACTCCTTCAAAGTAATTCTACCTCAAGCGAAATTCCTTATCCTTTCCTATATGTTTTTCGACGAGAATTGTCAAGAAGTTTCATCTGAACAGTACATTTGCTACCAGAATGGATCCGTTATCATTCAAGAAGAAATCCCATGTGAAATCCAGATGCTTCGCTACTTACGTCTCATCATGCCAGTAGTTAACTGTTCGAATACCTAAATTACGATTCCAAAAATTAGAGAAAAATCATGGGATTCAATTTTATGAACTTTCAAAGTAACCATATTAAACGATGAAATTAAACAATATAGTTTGTAAAAAATTGACTGTCTCGACCCTTACTTCGTGGAATATGCTCAATTTTTTAGAATTTTCAATAACTTGTATTATATTGTGGAATTAACTAGAGACCTTGAGTTTCATTTAAAAACACTAATATAGTTTGTTTAAATCTTCATATATTTGAACTAATGTTCAATTTAAACTTGACGCGTTTCACTAACACAGTAGCTTTGTCAAAACGAATGAGGGTAAAATAAAAAAAAATTGAAAAAATATAAAAATGTCTTAATATATACAATTAAATCATTTTTAGAAACTTTAGACATGAATATTTCCTTTAAAACTGATCACAATTTATCCAAATTCATTAAAAATAATAAATCTAAATCTTCAAAATTAAACAAATCAGGAGTTTATAAATTAAAATGTGGTAATGACAATTGTGATAAAATTTATATCGGTAGAACTTTTAGAAATTTTAAAACTATAATTTCGGAATACAACAAAAAATTAGATTCTAACTATTCAAATCATTTATTAGAAAACCAACACTTTTTCGACCCAAATTTTGAAATTCTCCATGTAGTCGGTAAATCCTTTAGTTTAAATTTATTAGAGGCCCTAGAGATTAACAAAAATAAATATTCAGGTAATCTCCTTAACGACCAAATAGATATCAATCTGTCTCCTTTATTGAACCTCTTTACCTAGAAGATAGCTTAGGAATGTTTGTAGTGACTGAATTTCCAGGTAATTTCTTTCAATACCATTGTTAACCTTAGTAAATAGATTTAGCACTGTATATATTAAGACATTTTTATATTTTACCTTCATTCGTTTTGACAAAGCTACTGTGTTAGTGAAACGCGTCAACAAGTTTAAATTGAACATTAGTTCAAATATATGAAGATTTAAACAAACTATATTGTTTTATTTCATCGTTCAGTATGAATCTTCATCAAGTAAAAGCCTCATCTATTCAATTTTTTCACCATATCAAGTTAACTATGGCTAAATAATATCGGACTGGATAAACGTTTACATTAATTTCTATAGAGTTAAACTTCAACGGCTAATAGTAAAACTAAAATGAAAATAAGCTGATTCCTTTTTAATCTTTCATCAAGAACGAAATTTTATTTACGTCCTTTTTAAAATTCATATCAGTGGAAAATATTTAAAATTTACTTTTAGGAAAAAAGTTTTGAAACATTTTGTAATTTTGTTCTAAGGGCCATTCCATGCGAAATCGACCACTTTTTTACCTGAAACCTTTCGATCTTGCTGATATTGTTATGTGGGATCACTTTAGAAATAACGTTTCTGTAAATCTTTAAGATTTTTTTTCCCAACCCGAAAAACAAATTTCAAAAATATAGCACCCTTTTTAAAAGCTTATAATATGTAATAAACACGAAATATGACAAAGGAAATTTTAAGGACACCCTATATAGATATAATTTTCTTGATAATAAAATAAGTCGAATCTAATTAATATAAAAACAATTGTTGACCAGAAAAGAATTTAAACAAACAATTTTACACAACCGACAAGGTCGATGGCAAAACACACGATGTTTTGCTTATCAAAAATATAGACAAACCTTGCAACTTAGTATAAAGAAATTGAAAATAACCTTCAATTACGAAAATAAAAAACATGAGACAAGGACAAAAATCCCAAAAACTTCTGAAATAAATAGCAGAAAATTTGGTAACGGAAGCAGTGAGGTAGTAACCCTCATACAGTGCTCAGGTACTGTAAGGCCTGACACTTCGACGGCCATACGTCAACAGTGATATTGTGTAGTTGTGACTCGTGATATTTCAAAAACGTACGTTTTCTTTTTCTATGTCATATAATTATTTTTTTGAACAAATACCGTATTGACATTTTATTTGATTTGGCTGGGTGTCCAAAAGGTACATTTTCTGGTCATATTAAGTGCACTCTTGACATTTGAGCCCCTCACCTAACATATTTAGGAAATAGTACGATTTGAAATCGATCTAATTTGAACATTATACAAGGATATTCAACTGTAAGAAATATCGTAGTTATACCTTCAGATTTCGACAGACCTTTTTTTGATAATTATTTTCTTATATTGTACAGGGATATTCATATGTAAGAAATATCGTATTTATACCTTCAGATTCCGAAAGATTTTTTTTTAGTTATTTTCTTATATAATACAGGGATATTCATACGCCAGATATCTTTCATTTGTCATAATCAGGAAATACTACTTTCAGAATTTTGGAAGACGTTTTGCCCGAGTCATATTATTTTGTTTTCTCATTCCTTATACAGGGATAGTCATATGCAAGACATCATTTACTGTTGTCATAATAACGAGAAACTACTTCCAGATTATGAAAGACGTTTTTCCCTAATTAATTTCTAGTGTATCATACCGGGACATTCTCCCCCGAGTAACTTTTATTTTCTCCAAACCAGGGCTGAGTTACTGGATTTAATTAATTACTGTTTGTAATATATATGTACATGTTATCCACCCAGTCTGTTTCCTTTATCAACAACCCCTACCCTCGGACCAGCAAGTTTGAACGGGTTGACGGGACCTACCTTAGAACTCAGGCTTGGCACATTGTATAAGCCCAAGAGGCCCCACGGAGACATTGTCCGCTCGTGCCATGAAACCACCTCCACCGGGGTTACCCACTGGGGGATTCCTGGCTCTAAATTTGTGCCGTAAGGCACAGGTGACAGCACGCTGCAAACATTTCAAGGATAAGTGTACAATAGGACTCTTTAGGTCATTACAATTTAAAAAAGGGAATAATACCGATTCATATACCATGGAATAAATAAGCGATTTATTAGAAATATATTTCAATATTAAGTAAGTTTGATGAACTTTCATTAATTCATTTGATTTCAAGCGTACTAGTCAATCTCAGATTTCCAAAAATATTTTGAAGATTTCAAAACCAGATACATTTAATTTTCTTATTCTAATTTAAAAACTGATTTATTCTGCATTTAATGCTAAAAATCTAATAGGCCGACCTTTCTTCTACTTTTTTTAATTGACATTTTTATTAGAAATGAAATTCTTTTATATATACTAAATGGAATACAGGTACAATTTAATAAAGACATGTTTTATTTTACTCGTTAGCAATAAGATAATAAAAGTATATTTTATTTAGTTTATTGTCATGCGTTGGCTATGTTATACTTTTACTTAATAGGCAACTACGTTAAACATTATAGAATATATTGAGATTTTACTACTGACGTTCCACAAAATGTACCACACCAGTTAACGGTTAAAATGAAATATTATACCTATGTGCCTTACAAAGCGAAAAAAATGCTATTGCTATTGGCTACATCGCCCGGATGCAGCCGCGTCCACTTTAACTTCATCCCGGAACGCCAAAATTGAGTCATGGACTTTAAAATCGGGACCGTGAATTGCCAAGGTCTAGCCAGAAAGCGATATCTTCTTAAACGCCTCTTATATTTCCAAAATATACAAATATTATCTATCACCGACATTCTCTTGAAAAATACCCCTCGCTTTGCTGGCTACACCACATTCCACTTAAGCAGCAACTTTTACTGTCACGGCAACGGAATTCTCGTACGAAACGGAGTGCCCGCTTTTCCACACCCGCTCCCAGCATTACTGTCTCAGCAGAACCTGCCATCGACATATCGTGGAATAATACCATGACCACATTCTTTCCTTACTATAAACATCCCAACCAAGTATTATCAATCGACCTGGAATATGCGTCCACTCTACGGCGCCGACTTAAACTCACGAAATATTCTCTTTGGTGATACACACACCAATCCAAGCGGCATATCACTCGCCGATCAGCTAGTCTCCCTTCCCATTTCTCGGATTAAAAACAATAATCCAACCCTAATAAGTCACCTCGGCTCCTCCATTGTCGCCCACATAATCTACACTGACAGTTTAATAACCCGCATAGACGACGAATGCTCTATAGGCGAACCCATCGCCTCAGACCATGTCCCACTACTGGGCACCACCTCTTTACATGATCCAATAACACCACCGTCAACAACTTTCACATATCGCGATTTTAAAAATGCCGATTGAGATTCCTTAGAAAACCACGTCTCCTATAATTTACCACAACCCGTCATTTCATCAGACGACTGATGACATAGATAATCACGCAGAGGAATTCCAATCCCTCCTAATCGATGCACAAGACATCGCCCTACCTCTCACCACCACAAACAACAGCTATCATGCACTTCCGCAACGAATTCTTCTTAAAATCCGTCAGAAAAGACAGTTATACAGGTTATACGTCTGCACTCAAGATCCCGCTGTCAAGACACAATGGAACCATCTAAACGCCAAGGTTCGGTACGAAATCAATGCTAAAAAGCAGAGAAAATGGAAGACTTCAGCCAAGGGTACGTGTTTTGGCAAAAACTCTACCGCCTTGTCGGCCTCAAGAAGAAGATCTACCCCCTAAAGACAAAACCACCGTCTTCAAAAATAACTTACAAACTGTCTTTGCACTACCTGACAATCCAAGATTTCTCAGGTACTTTGCGATCGAAACAAACCTCCTCACCCGCAACATAAGTCGAAGCCCACACGTCCATATTCCGCTAAATGAGAACTCTCCGCTTCTCACATCCTCCACAATCGAAGGAGTTGAGCAGGCGTGCCGAGCGGGGAGAAACAGTGCCCCTGGGCACGACGGAATCTCGAGACAAGCACTTAAAAACCTGCCAGGAGAGATTTTCCCTCCGCTCTGCACCCTGTTGAACGCCTGCTTGTCATTCTCTTACTTCCCTCGTTGTTGGAAATCAGCCAGCGTAGTTCTCATCCACAAACCCGGCAAAGACCCTACAAAGCCTGAATCCTACCACCATTTTCATTAATCAGCGTCCTACGTAAAATCTTTGAACGTTTGTTAAAAGAGAGAATCTGGGACTTCTGTACCGAAAATAATATAATTCCGGCATCTGACAAAATATTATTATCCGGATGCCGATAAAGCAACAATATAGACCTTTCAAAACACAATGTATATATCGGATGTCATTAGTAGCTTAATCACGACCGGACGGATGCCACTTCAGACGTGTGCAAGGACGTTTTCGTGAATATAATATGACCCCCCCAAAAAAACGTCCACGCCACTGTGCAGGACCTATATTGGTAGAAGCGGAGGTCATGGCACTTTCAAAACTTTATGGTTCGACTTTAGTTTCGATATTCTTATAGATAAGATAGCTTTGATTATGAAGAGGAACTGCCTACAATTTTTCAAATAATTTCGCTGAGATTCCAGTATTGGATACCACGGAAACAGAATTTAACAAAAAAATGATTGTTTAAAAATGATAAGTTTGTATTGCAAAATAATATTTGACGTATTTTATACTTACCATTATGGTGCTTTTGTCACTGGACTCACCTGAAAGAAGAAAATATTTTTTGAGAAATCGTTTTGAAACTGACAATTTTCGACATTTATTAGAGTTTCGAAATGACACTCTTTTAGGCACTAAGTGCCTATAAGTGACATTATTTATAAAAATGAAACGTTAAGAGGGGCCTCCTCACAGGTATATAAACCTAAAACCCTACACAATACTAGTTACTAATTTAGTAATTATTTGGTTCAAAATATTTACGATAGATGTCGATAGTAGTACTGAATCGGCATTTACTTATTCAACATATTTTCTCTCTCTGTCTTTCCACTCTTGACAGTTCAAAGAAACGGAACTCTGTTCGAATGTTTTGATTTCAAATATTTCAACTTCTTGTGAGCACAGAAACCTTATCTCTGTTTTTTATGTTGCATCCAAACCACAGCACACATGTGCATAGATAAGAGAGTATTATATACAGTACACGGATCCAAACAAAATTTGTTGACATAATTGTGACGTCAGATGGAAAGCATATAATACACTAGTACCCCCCAGAATACATTATAATGTTGAGCAGAATTAAATAAAAACAGTAAATTAGTGATGGAAAATTATTTGAATACAAATTGTTACGATAATGACATTAGTCATTCAATAAACATTTATTTATAAAAATAAGGTAATAGACATCTACAATGTTACAAGTTTATAGGTTGATTTGTGAATTTAGACATTTTCCTTTGTAGCTGGCGTTTGCAGTTTTCAAAACTATTTTTTTATTCATTTCCCGCAACCTAATATATGTGCGAGTTCGTGATAAACATAAAAGTATTTCAAATGGAATTTTTAAATCAGGTGATAATTGTTGATTAGTACGATCTGCAACTTTGTTAAAAATCATGTTTTCGTTCGAAAATTTTTCTTTATGAAATTGTAAAAAAACTTGGTTTAAAATTTTCGCTATTTGAAGCAGTTTTGTTGACGGGCTGATTAAATTACCTCTAGACAAAAATTCCAACCAATCAGAAACGGTGGTTTTGGAGCTCATAAGAAATTTTGTTTTTGTTCCCAGATCTAAGTCTAGATTTTTGTTTAGATCTATGAGCAATGTATTTAAGTCCCTCTTCAGAAATGTTTTGTGTAAAAGTGAATTGTTCATATGAATCCAATAACTGTGTTAAATTTGTGTTCAGTTGGAAATCACTAGTTCTATTTCAGTTTCAAGCATTTCCAGTGTTCAAGGTGCTATAAATGTGTAGCTGTCACCCAGATCTTCACTATCAACAAACGTTTCACTTACTGATTCATCTGGAAGTAGATTCCGCAAAAAACTTTGTGAAATGCACTGTTCGCTCATTAATGGCTGCCCTAATGGCTCTTCCATACCATCATCTTCTGTATTTATATTCACTGTAAGAACTGTTGAAGAGTGTTTTCCCAAAATATACCATCTTAATCGGTATTTTACATCCCATGTATATAAGAAAAATAATTTCGACAATATCTTGGTCTAATCTATAAGTAATTATATATTCTATACCTAACCAAGATTTTAAATAACTGAACATTTGTTGCAAAGACATATTATTTAGTAAGATGCCTTTTTGAAACGGTAGCAATGATGTATGCTTCCCAACTCGCATCTGTAACATGAATTCAGTCATATCTTTAAATATAGTTTGTTGGTTTTCATATTGTGCCGCAACTCCAAATGCGTTCACGCCAGGATGACTTCCGTATTTTGCCTTAGAATTAGACATCAAACCAGTCATTCATCAATTGAAAAATTCGACTGGCTTCTTTCAAGTTTCTATCGCCAAAAAACCCATGTGCTTCACACCATGCAATACATTTGGCCGTTGTGTTAGAAAAAAACTGCGCAGATGGCTTCGCTTTTTGTCTTTGAGATTCAAGCAACGTGAGGTGGTACTGACTTAATTTGAACAAAAGTTTCAACTCATCCTTAGATGCTTCCAAAATCTTCTCGACTAAAGTTCTATTAGTGTTTTAAATGAAACTCACGATTTCTAGTTAATACCACAATATAATAAAAATTGTTGAAAATTCTAAAAAATTGACAATTGTTTCGATAAATCAATATCATCGTCAGAATGACAGAAGTTACATTTCATTTGATGCCTACCTGATGTTTAGTAGTTATTTTTGGCTAGACCAAGAAGTGACCTAACTTGTGATTGACTTAATATATGTTAATAGAAAAAAGAAGAAGATGTGATATTACAAATATTGAAGCTTAGATATTATTAGCCCTATGGTGATATCCTGGATATCATTTTTCCAATTAAGATCAGTATAACTGTGCAATGATATAGAAAACCAGGAAAGCTATATCTGCTGATCTTTACAATTATCACTTAAGACAGTTTATTAGTGGAAAACTCCCTAGATTTAACTGTTCATTGACAACTTCATATTATGGGTTTCTTAAATGTCTTCTAATTTCCAATTCTTCAAGGAAATCCAGTTCTTGTTTCTTTTCACAAATATGCAGCACTTCTAGTTTTGTGTTAGGTGCCAATGAATTATTGGTGTCAAGTAGATGTTTTGCGTAGTGGGATTTATCTGTATGCTCGTAAGCGTTCACAGTATCGGATTTCAAAATTCCTAAGGGTCTGACCCAAATAGACAGCATTACATTCTGGACATTTGAGTTTATACATACCTGACTTCTTTAATGGTGGTATTTTTGTTTTTACATTTAACTATTTTGTACTAACGTTACTTTCTGTTTTAAAAGAAATTGTTGTATTCGTTGCTGAAGATATTATCTTTGAAATATTATTAGAAATATTTCCTGCATATGTGATGGTTTTATAAGTTTTTATTTCATCAGTTTGTTTAGGAAATATTAGTTGTAATGCCACTTTTTTCTCTTTTTTATTAATTAGCTTATTTATCATATTTAATGGATAACCGTTGGATGTTACTATTTGTCTAATTGTATTAACCTCTCTATCAAAATTACATTTGTACATAGGAACTGAAAAAGCTCTATGTAGAATTGAATTATATGACGCTAGTTTATGGGACATGGGTTGATTGGAATTAAATGGAATTGTCACATCAGTCTGTGTTGGTTTTCGGTAAATTGAATAATCCAGTACATTATTAACTCTTTGAATTTTTAAATCAAGAAAATTGATTGAGCTATTTTCTTAAATTTCTAATGTAAATTTAATTTTTGGGTGTAAATTATTGATGTGGTTGAAAAATACATCTAATTGTCGTTCACTACCCATAAAACAAGCTAATATGTCATCTACATATCTATACCAAAATAAAACATTTTTCGAAATATTACTTTCAAAGATCTTTCTTTCTAAATTGTCCATAAAAATGTTTGCCAAAATAGGTGATATAGGGCTTCCCGTTGGTAAACCTTCATTTTGAATATATATCTTATTGTTAAAAGTGAAATAATTTTGATTAATGCATACATCAAATAAGTTAAGTATTTCTGATGTTATTCCTGGATTAATATTTTTATCTTCTAGTCATTTTCTTACAAGTATTAGACATTCTTTAGGAGGAATTTTAGTGAACATATTAGTCACATCGAACGAAATAAGTTTATAGTTATCTTACAAGTTGATTGCTTTCAACTTTTTGATTAGTTCTATTGAGTTTCTGATTGAGTACTGAGATTCATATCCGTAACTATTAAGTATATTATTGAGCCTCTTTGCCAATATATTATTAGGAGCATTAACATAAGAAACTACAGGTCTAGTTGGTTTCGTTATTTTAAGTAATTTAAGGGTTCCATATAATTGTGGATAATGAGGATTCTTATGTATGATAGACCTTTTTTCGTAATCACTTAAAATATAATTTGAATTATTAACAATATCCCTTACATTATTAGAAAACTTTCATTACTGCGTATGCGCGATGTCATATTGCTCGTCCCCACAGGTTATCTGTTATACTTATGGAGGGTTGAAAGTACTTCTACCCTTCATAGTTACACTGTTATCGTTTCTTAGTTCAATTGTTGAGGTTATTATAAGGTTTCGGTATTTTGGTGTATTTTTCAATTGCTATAGTGTAATATTTATCTGTTGGCTCGTTGCTTTATTGTTATTAATTGAAAAGACAATGTCAAAGTGTATTCTGAAGGAGTCTAATACTTGGTAAGTTTTATTAAATAAATTTGAGCATTTTTTCTTTCTCAATTAACAACCATTATCTTTATTTTTATAAAACACAGAATTTTTACTAATTTAATCGACATCATGAGATCATGGTTGTTTTTTACATTAGCTAAACTGAAAATTTCTGCATTACTAATGTAAATATTTCTTATTACAGTTTTGTTCCTCCAACCCAGGAAAATAAAATTAATATGGCTGAAAGGCAGTGGTAATAAATCATTAAATTTGTCGACGAGGAAACGATGGAGGATATGTTCCCTTCATTTTCAAAAACTGTCTTTCTTTAGATTTAAGAAAGACGAAGGGAGGGAAAATGCAATTACAAGTCAGAGCAAGATTAAGTTATGACATGATTGAAGAATATTTCCAAAATCTGAAAGAAACGTTGAAAGATGTCCCTCCTGCTCATATCGTTAACTAACAAATTTTGGGGACGACCCAGGAGCGGCTAAAGTCGTGACAAAAAGGGGATCCAAACACACATTCAGAACCATTGATACGTATAAAAGCAGTACGACTGTTATGTTTGCCATAGCAGGCAATGGGGCCTTGCTACCACCATATGTGGTATACAAGGCGAAGCACATGTACGAGGGATGGACTGAAAATGGCGTCGAAGGAGCGAGGTATAATCGAAGTGTTGGCGGCTGGTTCGATTCTGACCTTTTTGAGGACTGGTTCAACAGCATCGCAATACCGTACTTCCGAAAATTGACGAGTCCGAAGGTGCTGTCGGGAGACAACTTAAACAGTCATCTCACAGTAAGTGTCGTCCATAAATGTGAAGCCAATAACATTAGATTCGTTCTCCTGCCCCCTAACGCCACACATTTCTTACAACCGCTACTTCAGGCCATTAAAACGTACTAGGAAACAAAATCTGGAGCAATGGAAACAAAAAAATCGAGGAGTTCTTCCATAAGCAATATTTCCGCAGCACCTCAAAAAAACTATCAACACCATTGCAATACGATCAGCAGAAAACTGTCTAGCTGGTTTTGAAGCCTGTGGGATAATTCCATTTAATCCCAATAGAGTTCTTCAAAAAATTCCACGGAACGTTCAACGTGATGGAACACAAGAACGAGCGTGGAGTCAAGCAATTATTGATCATCTCGAGCAATTAAAAACGGCCTGGAGGCAGTGCACTGCTAAAAAGGGGCAAAAAGGTGAACATATCACCTGGAAAAAGCATTGCCACTGCTGATTTGATTATCAACTCTATTACTGATGCGGAGCCAAAAAAGCGTTAAAAAAAGGCAACTGAACATATTTCATCAAGCGAAGGTGAGCAAGGAATCGGAGAAAATGTGAACGACATCGAAGAAGAAAATATAGAACCATTGTCCTCCTTGAGTACAAATAGAGAGGAGCTAAAAATGGAGATTATATAGTAGCTAAATTTCCCACCTCAAAAAGGGACCGACATTTTATTGGGAAAGTGGAGTCGATTGTAGACGAAATAACAATAAATGTTCTCCGGAAAAAAGGCTTAGAGAAAGGATATTTAGATTATCCGGATATTCCGGATTTGTCAGTTTATACGTAGAGTTACCTCAAAATTTGTAAAAAGGGGTACTTATGTGTTTCATTTAAAACCCGATGAGTTCCAAGAGTTAGAATAGGCAAAACAAATAATTTTTACGTTTCACTTGTTTTACAATGTTTTATTTTATTTATTTATTTATTTGTTTTCTTCTGTGTTGTTTTATAATTTTATAAGTTTTTACATGTGTTTTAGTATTGTTTTTTTAATTTGAATAATGTTACGTTTTGTTATGTTTTCTATATTGTGATAATATATGAAATAAATGTTAAGTTTGTCTATTTTTAGTGATTTTTTCGTTCGAATTTTTATCTTGTACTCATTTTTGTTTTTTAAAATCATTAGTAACGATTCACTTTACCCCCAGTGCTTTCAAAGTAAATCAATCGTTCAGTTTAATACCCGATTCACATAGTGGTGGGTAAAGTGAATCACACTTTGGAAAAAAATAAATGGGGCGCCACCGGCGGTAGGACATTTATAAATATAGAATATAATTGACGAGGACGTAAATAATCTTGATTAATTTTTGCGGAATTTTTCTGTTAATGGAATAATAGTTATTGCAAAATAACTTCATTTTTTGATTCACTTAACCCCGTTTGACGGTATATTATTATACCGGGTGTCTCATTATAATCAGACTGTTTTTAAGAGCTTATATCTTCGAAACGGTTCTAGATAATAAGATGCGGTTTTTACAGTTAGGTTTAAAATTACCGTAAGTTTTGTTGTGACACATTTATATAAATGACCTACTTCCGGTTTACCCGCTAGAAAAGTGGCGTATTTTCAGAATACAGTAGATGTAATTTTTTAAATGTGACACCCTGTATATTTAGCAATTTCTTAAAAGACGCATATTTTTACTTCATAACGGTACCTTGAAGATTAAATTCGGTGCACAGAAAGCGAAGTTAGATAACTTTAACTGGGATACTGTAATGATTCAGATATCTTATTAATAAATAATAATCAAGGAGGCGTTAATATGTCACATCACAAAGATATTGCGATCATTGACAGAACGTCACATTGTGTTTTATATTCAATAAAACTTAAGTGTTTAATCTCTCAAAATGCAGTATACAGCACAAGAAAAATCTCAAACAATATTTTTATATGCCCAAACTCAATCCTATGTTCAGACTAGAAGACAGTTCAATAAAAATCCTCCTGCTACAAATACCGTTAAAACATGGTTAACCAAATTTAGGAATACTGCTTCTATATCTAGAAAAAGGAGATATGTAAATGGAAATTTAGAAGAAATGTTATCTGTTTATGAGCTTGTACAGAGAAATCCGAAAATTTCAATTAGAAAAATAGCATCAAATTTGGAAATGGACAAAACTAAAGTTTTTAGAATTCTAAAAGTTCTCAAATTTAAACCTTACAAAATTCAAGTTCTACAAAAAATTGACGATCGGGACCATGCTAAAAGAGTGTTTTTTTTTTATTCAATTAACGTTCTCGGCAACTATGGCCACTTGCACAGGTGCGATTACAAAAAACAGTAGTTAAAAAACATAGTTTAAAGTTTATGATATAGTGATATATCTTTTAAGAATTTCAGTGTAGACTCGATTTGGTTAGGGTCCCCTAGGATGTCTTGCAGCTGGGATTTAAGATTATGTTGTCGTCTACTTGTGCTAAATTGGTGACAATCAACCAGAATGTGTTTAACAGTAAGTGGGCACTGGCAGCTTTGGCAGTCTTGGTGGACTTCCAGTGAGTTTGCCATATATATCTGACGATTCTTTTTGCTTCTGCTTTAACATCCTTGCAAATTTGGATATGAGAAGTTATTGTGGCTGTAGTTGACGCTGTTTTGGCATGCTGATCGGCCAGTTCATTTCCAGGTATACCAATATGTGATGGTATCCATATAATGGCGACTGTGCTGTTTAGAGAATAAAGGTGGTGATAAGAGTGATGGATATCTTGGACAATGGGGTGTTCAGTGAATAATTCTTGGATAGATAGGATAGACGCTAGAGAGTCTGTACAAATGGCAACTTTTTTATTGGAACGGTTGATGTGCTTAAAAGCTTGTAGAATACTATACAATTCTCCAGTATGCACACTGCATAAAGGAGGGATTAGGGAAGTGCTGATGAGATTGTTTGCTGTGGTGACTGAGCAGCCAACGCCAGTATCACTTTTGGAAGCATCGGAGTATAATACAAAGTCGTAGTGATTGTTATGAATGATTTCATAAAAAGATTTAATCATGAGCTTTTTAGGTGTTTCGTGTTTATTAAATTTGGATAAATAAGTATTGACCTGAGGAGGGTGCATAATCCAGGAAGGGGTTGGAGAAAAAGGAATGGGGTTAGTGAGTGAGAGGTTAATGTTATTTGTTAATGAGGATAATATAAGAGCGATAGGTTTAATTATTGGTGAAGGGTTGTTAAGAGGGCTGGAAGTTGATGTGAACAGAGAATAGACAGGATTGAGAGGGTTAGATGAGACTGAGGCTGCGTAGGATAGAAGCAGATATTGTCGTCTAATCCATAGTGGGGGTTCATCAGCTTCGTAGCAGAGACTTTCAGATGGGCTGCTACGGAAAGCGCCTAAGCAAAGTCGCAGGGCCGTATTATGAATAGGATTTAGTGATCCTGGATCTGTCTTAGAAGCTGACATGTAAACGATGCAGCCATAATCTAATTTGGAGCGAATGAGTGCTTTATAAATTTTCAGTAGGGATCTCTCGTCCGCACCCCAGTGATAATGAGATCGGGTTTTAATTATATTTAATCGTTTGTAACAGATACCTTTTGTTTCAAGAATATGCTGTTTCCAAGAGAGGCGAGAATCAAATGTCATACCTAGTATTTTGCAGTGATTAACCACTGGGAGGGGGGAATCATTAATAAATATGTGAGATAGGAGATTGAGGTCGCCTGCCAAATTTAATGATTTTTGATTTTGTTGAAGATAAGGATAATCCTATAGAACGTGTCCGTGCAAGTAAGAGATTTACCGCGGTTTGTAGAATTTTGGAGCTAGTGGTTGCTGAACGACCATGACAGTATAGTATTAAATCGTCAGCGTAAGCTACATATTTGGTGAGAGAAGGTAAGTTATGGCACAGATCACTTATTGCTAAGTTGAATAGAGTTGGGCTTAAAACTGATCCTTGAGGAGCACCATCGGTCTGGGTGTACAAAGATGAAAAATGGCCGTTTACAGAAACCCTAAAGGACCTTTGAGTTAGAAAGTTTTGTATAAAATAAAATATATTTCCGTTGATATGGTATTGATTTAGTTTAGAGATTATGGATTATTATCGAGGGTAGATCTATGACGTCGAAAGCCTGATTGTTCTTTTGGTATAATGTTGTATTTGTCAAGGAACCAAACGAGGCGTTTGTTAATTATTTTCTCTAGTATTTTACACAAGGTACATGTGAGCGATATAGGTCTGTAAGAATTAGGAGAAGTAGCAGGTTGATCAGGTTTTTTTAATGGTATTATTAAGGAGGACCGCCATTCGTTTGGGAATTTTTGGGATAGCCAGATAATATGATACATTTCTAGGAGTTTTTGAAGTCTTGGAAAAGAAAGTTTTTTGAAAAATATATAGGGGAGATCATCTGGGCCAGAAGCATTGTTTTTACAGGATTTTAGAGCAAATTTTAATTCTGGAAACGTGAGTGGAGAGTTGAGCGTATCAATATCTGGAATGGAAGAGGATGGGCAAGGCAAAGGTGGTTGGGGAGGCGACTTCGATAAAATAGGACTAGGTTTACTGCAAAACTTCGCTGCATAGTTTTCAGCTAGGACCTTGGCAATATCTTGACTATCAGTTACATTGGTTTGGTTGTGAAATAGACTGGTGATTTTTATATTACTTTTCTTACCCTGGATTTGTCCGATTTTTTTCCACACTAGATTGGGGTTAGTGTTTTCATTTACGGAAGAGACGAAATCTCGCCAGGAAGATTTTTTACTTAGTTTTATAGTGTATCTGGCTTTTGCTCTTGCTCTTTTGAGATTGATGAGGTTTTCTTGAGTTTTGTTACTGCGGAATAATTTAAGTGCAGTTTTTTGCTGCTGAACCACATGTTTGCATGATGAGTTCCACCATGGAACAGTTTTTTGTGAAGGGGAGATGACTGATTTCCCAATGTGAGCCTCCGCAGCAAGTCGAATAGTATTTGCGAACAAGGTAACAGACTCATCAATATTGTTAGTAAAAGAGAGATTGGGTATGGATTGTTCAGTTTTAGTAATATAATCAGGCCAATTAGCATATTTTAGACGCCAGTAACTTTTTGTTAGAGCTCGGTCATTTGAATTATCGGTGTTAGTTATAAAGATGGGAAAATAATTACTGTCGTGAAGGTCATCTTCAGTAAACCATGTTAATGAGGGAGCTAGCTTGGGGTCACTAAAACTAAGATCGATTTTAGAAAAGGAGCCAGATGAAATGTTAAAGTGGGTGTTGGAACCGGTGTTCAAGATACAAATACCTGTGCAATTTATAACGTTTTCAACAATCTTTCCTTTACCAAATGTATGACTGGAACCCCATATTGTATTGTGAGCATTGAAATCTCCTACGAGAATGTAGGGTTGCGGAAGTTCGAATATGAGATTAACAAGCTCTTCCTCTTTAAGAGGGTGATCAGGTGAGACATAAAGACTACAAATAGTGAGTTTATCGGGGCACCAACAGGTTATGGCTATGGCTTCTAATTCAGAGGAAAGCGGGAGGTGGACAGAAAAAAAGTCAGAGGAGACAAATATTGAGGTACCACCACTAGCTCTTAGACAATTGGTTCTGATATTATGATATCCCTCAAAATTTTTCAATAGGGGTAGTTTGGAGTTTTTCGCATTGGTTTCCTGAAGGCATACAATGTCTGGTGTAGATTCTGATATTAAATGTTGGATTCTCTCTAATCGTGGAAAGAATCCATCACAGTTCCATTGTAATAATTTGAAAATGGAAGGGTTATAAAAGGTGTAGGGATTAAAGAGTTAGTATTCGTTCTGTGAACTGTGGTTAGATTCTGTATCTGTAAGGTTATCCGAAGAGATGCTTAGGTTGTCGGGGAAATCAATTGGGTTATGCTGGTGTTTTAATTTGTTTAAAAGTCTTGTGAGACGATTTTTTAGTGCTCTTTCCTTTGTAGCAGCGTAAAGCTGTGCTAAGTAAAAGAGTGTTTATATGTGAAACTTTAACAGATTTGTACAGAACATATCCAAATTTTAGAATTATCATGTCTAATATATGACTCTGATGAGGCTGCGTTCCATATCAATGGACGAGTTAATAACCATAACTGTAGAATTTGGGGATTAGAAAATCCAAGAGAATTTCATCCACATGAAAGAGATTCTCCTAAAGTTAATGTTTGGTGTGCAGTGTCTCGTGAAAAATTATATGGGCCTTTATATATACCGATATGTTGGAAAACTTTTTTTATCCCCAGTTAGAACAAGATGGTATTTTAAACCAAAATGTTTACTTTCAACAAGACGGTGCTCCACCCCATTATTCCAACATAACAAGAGAATCTGTTAACCAACAATTTGGAAATAATTGGATTGGTAGGAGTGGTCCAATAGAATGGGCTCCAAATTCTCCAGACCTCACTGTTCCAGATTTTTTTGTATGGGGATTTGTGAAAGATAGAGTCTACAACCCGAAGCCTGCTACTATTGAGGATTTGAAAAATAACATACGGCAGGTAATGGAAAATATTCCTCTTGAAATGCTGACAGCAGCATTTGACAACTTAATGGGTTCGATTCCACAAATGTATAGACCAAGAAGGAAGACACATCGAACATTTGTTTTAGAGTGTCCTAAAACATGTTCTTATTTGTTTTTTACTGTTCACTTTTAGTTACTAGCTAATAAAGTTTTTGTTTATGACAATTCCAACTTTATATCTGAATCATTACAGTATCCCAGTTAAAGTTATCTAACTTCGCATTATGTGTACCGATTTTAAACTTCAAGGTACCGTTATAAAGTAAACATATGCGTCTTTTAAGAAATTGCTATATATACAGGGTGTCCCATTTAAAAAATTATATCTACTGTATTCTGAAAATACGCCACTTTTCTAGCGGGTAAACCAGAAGTAAGCCATTTATATGAATGTGTCACAACAAAACTTACGATAATTTTAAACCTAACTGTGAAAACCGCATCTTATTATCTAGAACCGTTTCGAAGATATAAGCTCTTAAAAACAGTCAGAATATAATGAGACACCCGGTATATGATCGAGTCATATTTGTTAACGTCTGTCTAATAATTTGACATTTCACATCAGTGTTACTAAATTCGTTTATAAAAAAAAATAGTAATCGAAAATGGGTAGCGATAGTGCGGATGATTTGACATTGACATGCTGATCCCGATATGTAAGCTAGTCATTGCTTTAGAAGGACATCGGTCACTATCCTGGTAGATACAGGACGTGATATAACTTCTTTAAAAAGACACGATAATTGATAACTTTTTCCGTAGGTGAATTGTAACGATTTTTTCTAAATAAAGTGTTTTTATTTCTGAGTTGTTTCACGACGTAGGTAGTAGGTGCATGTACAAAAAGAAAAAAATATATGGTTCGCTCAATGGGTTAAGAACCCAACTTAATAATTTCAGATAAAAAATTCTCGAAACCATGCAACAATGACGGCCGGCAAATTTGTAGTAAAAATTGTTATGAAAAATATTACAGTTTTGTTCAGATTTATGATGGTCGTAGAAAAAGTATAGTGTACAATTTGCATGAAATGACCCATTTCTAACTCGTAGGTATATGAAATTTTGTAGTACGAGCGTAGCGAGTACAACAAAATTTCATATTTCTACTCGTCGGAAATGTATGTCATTTCATGCTCATTGTACAATATACTATTTTGGCCTAAATACATCCTGAAGTACACTTTGCGATGCTCGTACGCCAAAACTATTGATATTAGAAAAAATATATGACATAAATTGGAGGAGGTTTTCTCAAGTTTAATTTTGTATATATTTTCATCGTAAAATGAATCGGAAAGGAGATATTGTCGACTAACTGCTATTAGGTGTCATTTTGTCAATATGGAGGCGCGAGCGGCAAATGTACGAGGTGACAAAGTTGAAATTCAGAAAGAGCACACCAAAATCAATAAAACTACCCATTTTCTAACGTTCAACGTAAAATTACCAAACGTACTAATATTACAAAAATATCATGACCAGGAAAAATAACTGGTTTTCTTTTGGAAACCGTTAAAAAATTAAAACTGAGGATATAAATAAAATCTATTACGTGAAATGAATTTTCAGTACGTGAAGAGCAGAAAAGTTTGTTAATGGAAATAAAGTCTGGTCAAAATAAATTATACGGCCGAAACCTAGTTAAATGAGAGTCGCACAAAATCAAAGGTATGACAAAACTTGAATATTAAGACTTCCGGACGAGCTTCTAATGAAGGGTTTTCAACTAGCTTGAGCACTTCCGGTAAATGGGGACGTCTAATTATTACGCAAATAGGGAGTGAATCATATATTTTATACGAGGTTTAAATGTGTTCACCTCAATCAATTCGGACAATTATGACGGTATCAATAGATATAGGTTAAAAAGGAATAATATATTCTTATTTACAAAAAAAATAATGTTAAATTCCAGTATTTCTGTCGAATTTTCTAAGTAAATAAGTGTATATTATAGATGACAGCTAACGGAAATTGAGCAGATGTAGATGAAGAATTGTTGAATGATAAGTCAGGAGAAAACGCTCAGTCGGAAAAGGATCTAAAGATTAACGAATAAACAAAGGAAGAAAGAATAGAAAAACCTTCAGTAATAAAAGTTTTAAATAATCTTGAGGCACATGAATTACCAATTTTACACTTTGGAAATAACCGTATCTCGCTAAGGATGAGCATTCGGATAAAAATAAATTGAAATTTAGTGAAGCCTTAATTACCGGAATACACAACTTCGACCTAGGACGAACGTTGGAAAAGCTTGAGGAGCTATCGGTAAAATATGAAGTAAAAAGAATGAATATATATACAAATGATGATATATTTAAAAAGTGCACAGTAGAAGAATTTATAAAAGTAGGAAATCAAAGGTTAAAAAATATTCAAGTATGTATATGCGAAGTACCAAAAACGGTACAGCAGAAACAAGAAATCCAAGATATTCTAGAAAGATACCACAATGATCCAATGTTTGGAGGACATGTAGGAAATAATAGACTATTAAGGAAACTAAGAGCAAATTTTAGGTGGAAAAACATGGAGAAAGATGTAAGGAAGTATGTAAAGAATTATCATAAATGCCAAATGAATCAAGCAAAACTTAGTCATAAGGAAAAATTTGTCATCACGGACACATCTATAAAACCGTTTGATATCATTTACATAGACACAATAGGTCCTTTTGTAGATAGTAACAATGGGAATCGTTATTGTATTACAATAATATGGGAACTAACTAAATACGAGGCAACCACAATAGCAAAAGCTATATTTGACAATTTTATACCAAACTACGGATTGATGAAGGAGATAAGGACAGATCAGTGAACGGAATATAAGAATGAGGTAATGAAGAACTTGGCGGAACTTTTAAAAATAAAACATAATTTCTCAACAGCATACCATCATGAAGCAAGGCAGTTGTGAAAGATTGTATAGAACGTTTAATGAGTATATAAGAAACTTTATCAAAGATTCTAGGGATAACTGGTGCGAGTTTGTAAAAATGTTTGCATATTGTTATAATACAACACCAAACACGTATCAAGGATACACTCCTTTTGAGTTATTATACGGGAGAAAACCCAATTTACCAGAATTCTTAAATGTAGAAATAGAGCCGTGTTACAATCTTGAAAGTATAAGTTACAATACGCAAATGAAAGAGCCAAACAGTTTTTAATAAAAAATAAAATAATTAGAGTAAATAATAGTGAAAAGGAATCTTCACCTGTAAACTTTAGAGTAGGGGAATTAGTCATTCTAAAGAATGAGGAGAGAAATAAGTTCGATCCACATTATTTAGGTCCGTTTAAAATAACGGAAATGAAAGGCGTAAATTGTGAGATTACATCTCAAAACAATAAAACACAGACCGTTCATAAAAATCGTTTGTATAAATACCATAGCGGAAACAATTGTAAACAAAGTGAAGTGTGTTCATAAACAAACAAGTAGTGTTTGGTGAACAAAAAAAACAATTAGTGAGAACTGTTAACGTTATAGGTAGTATCGAAAAATTAGCATCGATAATTTTTCTCTTCCAAGAGAGGATGATGTGATGATCCCGAAAAGACAGTATCGTAAATGTAAGACATTATCATAGAGAAAAGAGATTAAATTGTGTAAATAACAATTTCAATCTTAATAGCGGGCATCGATCTGATTAACGTCAGGCGAACATACGGAAAGCACGTTTCTATTAAATGTAAATATCAAATTCACATTTGCGGAAGGTCATACCTACGGGTAACTGACTCTTGAGGTCGCGTGCTTCCTATAAATGCAAAGTGTCGATAACTTTCGTATGATTCATTGTTATTATTTTAAATGATACAAATGTATGTATCGTGTAGTTATAATTTGGGTTAATAATTCTTAATTATATTTATCCCAGTGAGTTTTCAAATGATGTTATTTATTCCACCCTTAAAGAATGGTTACGAGGTAAGTGTTTCTCCAAGATAAATGGTTTCATGGTTAAAGTAGTCTATACGAGGGGCACTTACTAAGTAACCACCACATTGAGCTTTCAAGGCAAATGTGAGGACAATTTTATATCCGATGCAATGAATCCAGCACAAGGCGAGTTTCGTAATGGAAGGACTTTGAAGAACTGTATCAAGCTCTCTTGGTATTGCCACAATCATATTATGAAAACCTCGTTAAAGCTAATGAATCACAGAAATATGTTAATTTTTTCCTATATTTTAGGTATTTGCAGAAAACATGGTAATATTAATAAAAAAAATAATTAATTTAATAGTTATTAGTTGATATTCATAAAACCTACTGTATTATATGATTCGGAAAGGATTGCAGAACATTCATATAACATTTTTAAGAAAGCATGATCCTTAATTTAATTATTTAATTGACATTTTAACTTCGTTATAATGTAATGTAAAACAAAATATTATTAAAACAAGATTTTTTTCATCTATCACACGAACAACTTGAGTGATTAAAGTAAATAAACTTTGATATTTGGTACGCAACTCAAAAACGAAAAATGCCTCTATTATTGAACATCTCACGGAGTTCTTGGATAAGAATGTTCATGAACAAGTAATAACACGGTCGGAATTGCAAATTGGGGTTCATGTTGGATTCATTAGCAAACTTTTACAAGTTAATCAAAACTTTACTTGCTAACTTCAAAAGTTCTATGATTTATTTTATGAGTTAAGCCAGTTCCTTTTAATTTTTTTGACATTGCATATTTTTTCTTATTTGGTAATATAGTAAATAACGGCATTTAAATCTTCAATTTCTGTATAATACGTAAAATGTCTTTCGGATACATATTTATACAGTGTGGAAAAGCCAAATTAAATAAATTCTTTATTTCGGTTAATGTACAACCCATTAAGCGAGGTAACCGGCTGTATCTCGGAAAGTATTTGTCCCAGGTCGCGGGGAAAAATATTGATAGTAAAAGTGGCAAAGAGAAATTGCTGGAAATTATTTTCAACTTCAAAATTTCACCACTGGGGGCGGTACTGCTATGTTCAAATCTAAAATTATTATTATCTAAGAAAATCGCATAATGAGCTATAACTTTGATATCATCATTATTTGATGAAAGTCCCTTTGACACCAGATAATTTTTTATAGTGACATTTCTTTGTATCCGTTATAATAAGCAAGAAGGAAGATCATATATTTCTCATTGCTTAAATTTTGATATTTCGTTAACTATTCAACCTATCCGACTGCTTCTGAGCTCAGTTCAGTTGCCCACACCCCTCCCCCCTCCCCCCAATCGAAATTTTCAACATAAACATATATGGTCGTAATGCACTCTTAATGCATCAATATTGTTACGAAACAGCACACTGGTATAGTTCCTAAATTCGACTCTGTCTAAGCCAGGTATAAAAGTTAAAATTATGGCGGATACGCAGGTTTTTTTATAACTGTTTACGACTATCTTATCTAAACATTGTTTTTGTTACCAGTCTTATCTAGAAAATGCCAGAAAACCAATTGTTTTTGAGTAAGCCGCAGTCCGGAATTTTCTTGTAAAAAAGGCATTAATATATATAATGGACCGATTAGCGGATAAGTTGAGTTGATGAAGTGATCTCGACAAATAAACAGTAAATAAGTGAATATAAATTAGCAAAGTGTTGATATAAATTAATAATCATGTTTTTGTGCATATACATTAAATTTTAGTGATTAGTTAAGTATATATAAATTAAGTGTTAGAGTAGTTTAGTGTTTAAATAAATTAGTAAGTAGCCATACCGTGTATTTAAAATGTATCCCACCCGTTTACTGTTTAAATAAATAAGAAAAACATTACAATATCCTCCATGAATGACTTTCTTTTTTCATTGCACCACATTCCCCGAGAGACATCTATTTGTTCTTCATAGGGGGGGGGGGGTCAAATAAACGGTAACCCCCCAATCGGAATTTTTCAAAATTTTGTACTTTGCACCATCAAGCGCTAGTAATGCACCATAATGCCCCACCGAAAAAATACTTTGCACCACTCCCCTCAGTTAGTAGTATCGCATTATTCAGAGTGAAGTGCCCTCCCCCCAATATTACTTCACCAAGGCAATACAAACAGACACTTGACGCGCATATTAGGTTTACAACATTTTTCCTGCTAGCATAGGAACACTACTCACTTTACAAAAAAAAAGGATTTTTTTTCAAACGACCGATGAACAGACACTTTCTACCCTTTCCGGGCCCTTTTTCACTAAGGTTTGTCATAATTTTGGCAATTTTTAATTTTTTTGGATTAGGGGAAGGGATATACTTTTTATATTTGGAGAAAGGAAAGATTTTGTTTCTGTTGGTGGTGCATAAGCGTGCATCAGAAGTGGACTCCACCACCCTAAATGTTTTTCGGAATTTATCTTTGGGAAGGGGCAACTTCACTTTAAATAATGAGGTTTTACTAACTAGGAGTAGGGGGGATTTTGTTTTTGTTAGTGGTGCATATGAGTGCATTGGAAGTAGATTCCGATGCCCCTTTTTTCTTTTGAAAATTATCATTGGGGGTGGCCAACTTCACTTTATATATATTGAGGTTTAACTAAGTAAGGGGAGAGGGATTTTGTTTTTCTTGGTGGTGCATATGAGTGCATTAGAAGTGGATGTCGATGCCACTTGCCAATTAAAACAACCTATGTACTAGAAAAAACATAATTAAATTCTTTTAACAAGAGTTCAAAGTGTCGAACTTACACTTGACGTGTATAAAAGTCAAATATCACGATGTCCGATCAAAATTGTCTATTTCATAATATTCGTCGCTTGAGGTAAATTTTCATATGTAATTTTAATTTCGTTTGCATTCAAAAATATCATTTATAGATCCATCTATTTAAATTTATTCAAAAGGCCTGTTATCCTCGAGAAATAATTAAAAAAACTGGAGCAGACTCACCAACACTATGGGACAGGAAAATACTCGTACATATCTAAATGAATTTAGAATTCTGGACACTTTCTAAATATAATTTAGAAATCTGGAACCACTTAAACTGAATACGATACAATTTTTCTTGATTATACTATATGATTATTTCTATTAAATTCACAAAATTTGAGACAACTCTTAAACACGATGTTGTCTCGTGGGGGTTTCAAATTCAACTAACTAAACTTTCTCCAAATAAATAAATCTCTTCACCTGTGGTTACGAAAAATTCATTTTTAAAAAAAAATACTAAATTATGTTTCCCAATAACAAAGAGAGATTTTAAATTCTTTTATTACAATTGTAAGTCTCCTAGCAGAGACCTCTGTATTTTGAAATTTCAAATAGTTTTTCCAAATCGTAATATGATCTATCTATCATTAGATACATTCTGCATAAATGTCACCGGAAATTAAAATTTCAAATTTGATATATACCGAATCTTTCAAAATTATTGATTCTACATACAATACAGTGTATATCAAAAGTATTGCACACAAAATAGAAATAATTTTTCTTATTTTAACGTTTCTTTTAAATTTCAAATAAAGGAACTGTATTAATATATTATTTTATAAATTTTCCTTAACCCTGCTTGCAATATATAGATGTACTTAATATATACGCGTAATCCTATGATTAAAAATATAATATGTTTATAACAGAAAATTTTTAAATTTTAAAATTATTAATAATATTCATTATCAACATAAATATTAATTTTAGAGTTTCTGCATGTACTAACAATAAATTATTTACCTATTTTTATTTAAATTATAGATTGCATTGACAGTTAACCTCATAACTAGCAGATTTATTTTGCCTTTTTGAGAACGCCCATAACATAACCATATTTTAATCGTTCACAATTATACGCTTTAACTGATTTGTCAACAAGTACTGCACCATCAATAATTTGTTTTTATGATGGTTTGTTTGTGGAGATAATATTGCATTCCAGCTATTATTACACAAAAGAGTACGAAACTTTTAAAATCCCGCTCTTCCAACATGGCGGCTGCGCTAGCGCTTGTCATGTGATGAAAAGTACTATTGGATAACATTGGCGAAAACCGTCTAAGGGTTTGTGGTCTGTGGATAATACATCCTCAAATTGTGACGTCACACTAATCTCGCGTATTACGGTTCTGTGTATCGATATCCAGTAATGCAGTATCGATACAAAATACAATGTATAGATACCGTTGATTCTTCATGTAAATTACTCTAGCTCCCAGATAATATATGCTCTAGCTCAAGCAAACGAATTCGTTCTTTCGCTTTTGTTCGCTCCAATTTAAACGCAACTTAATATAATGGTGGAGTAATTTTTTACTGGCCTGTTCTCAACTTCATCAACCGTACCGCACCGCGATAAGTAACGTTAGTGAAATAACAGCCCTTCATTTTCTCTAACCAACCTAATTGTAGAAATCATAGACAAATAATAATATAATCGGTTTATTCCAACCGAAGTAAATACCGTTTTATTACCGTACAATCTCAGTAACGCAGCAAATTTGATGTAAATTACACAGACTTATTATAGGAACCGAGAAAGATGACGTTTATGCCATCTGCCGTGAAAAAACACAAACAATGTGATGTAAACACTATTAGTAGTTTTGTACAATCAGCGTTTTAAAATGTTCATTTTTTAAAACTGATATTAAATGTTTGTGATGTCGTCATCAAAAGTATTTTTCTGTATTTATAGCTGTTCAAATACGCTGTATAAAAATACTACGCAGTTGAAATTTTATAGTTTCCCCGAAAGTCCATTGAACCCTGCGTGGATAACCTTAAAACGTCAAACCCATATGTAATTAAAATGTTCTAATTAAAACATTTTATTAACTATTATTTTGTGTATAATCAGTATGATACTACAATTGGCAGCTATTAGAAAAGTTCTAAATTTTTTTTACATAAATAAAAGATTATTATCAGTAGTAATATAACAAGAGAGTGAGAATAAATTGAAAATAATTTGACAGATTTTTTGCCAAATGGCAACAAGTTTTCAAAAAATCTGTCAAATTATTTTCTAATTTATGGAACTCTCGAGTTATATTTGACTAGATTATTTTTTTATTCACAAATTGGTGAAGGTCTTAAATTGTCTCCATATAGACTGATTACTTATTAGAATATTTTTCGAAGTAGTTTCTATAATCTTATTCGTTATTTCTTCATCAGAAAAGGTACTAAACCGATGATGTTCACTCATTTTATATATAACGTTGACACAATTAGATAATTATTTTGACAACTATCTGACACTTGCTAGACAAATAAAAGCAACAGTGATTATTCCCGAGAATAATCACAAGAGCTTTATTTCCACTATAATAATGACATGATTGGTTGAAACTTACCCTTGTGTCAAATAAAGAAGCATTTCATTGGTTTTAAGAAACGTCAAAAAATAATCTGTACGATTTCATTGATTATATAAAATATAAAACTAGTTATGTGTTTGCTGACTTTAATATTAATATCTGGATACTTTTTAAATTGTGTTTTTTGGAAATTATATTTAAGTACGAATTACTGATAAAATGATGAAATATGAATAATATTTTTCGATCTTACCGATAGAATAATAAAAAAATATGAACTGGTTATTTAAAGAAAAAAATCATGAGTGCAATTAGTTTAATCTTATATTAGAAACAAATACTTAATTTTTTACAGTTTATCAATCATCATATCATATATCATATCATATCATATATATATATATATATATATATATATATATATATATATATATATATATATTATTAACATACACTGTTTTATTTACTTACTTTTATTATGAAATTTAAACGTAGATGTTTATTATTTAGAATTTTTGTTTAGTTTGGCTAGCTCAGTTATTGTTTTTTTTATATAGTTGTTATATTTATTATATATTTATTAATTCGGGAGCATGAAACCCTTTTTCTCTTTGAGTCCTGGCTTTTTATAATGTTGTATTTGTTTAAATAAAAAGAAAACACTTTATTTTTAAATAGATTTAATTTTAAATTCAATATTTTATATTTGATAATAATAATTTGAGACGCCTATGGATATATTATACCAACTTATTTATTTTGATAATTTCTTCAGTGCGCGTACGTGAAAAAACTAGTCATGCGCTTTAGCATAAAACGAACAATTCTTACACGAAAGAAGCATCTATACATGTACCAACATAGTTTGTTGACGATGCAGACAAGTGAATGGTTCAAACACATAAAAGAATTTATTTATAAATCATACATATATATGATACAAATTGCTGTGGAAAGAAAATAGTTATATACATATATAGAAATATAGGAATTATTTACAGATGAACATAGTTATTACATTAATAAAATTTCGAGCAACATATTTATGCGATTACAACATGGCGTAAGTACATATTTTAATTTGTTTTAATTCGGCCTTTTTATTAATATTAACGATTTATGCAATTAATTAACTATATAAAGTCTGTTCTCTTTCTTTTTCAGATCGATCATATTCGCAAATGTTTATCAATTTATGAAATCAAGTACTTATTTGAGTTGTTCTTGAATTGGGATGAATGTCTCTGGACCCCAGGAATACTCCTCTGAAGCTCCAAAAACCAAAAATGATGAGAAATTTCGAAGATTCTTGCCGAAAAACTTGATATAATTAACTGTGAGTATTAATAAGATTGTTTTTTATAGTACTTTATAGTTTTAATTGTGTTAAACTGGGAATTTCTTGAAATTTCTGAAACATTATCACACACACTCCTCGCTTCTTGACACCAGCTTCCCCATTCTTCAAGCGTCCCCTCGATTCTCCACTTTTTTCAACAAAACAGTCTTTTGTTTTTCTTTAGGTCACTATTTCAAAGTTTATTTGTTGATTCACAATTTGTTCTGTCATATTTTATAACCAATAAAATATTGTCCTTAACCAATAAAATATTGTCCTTTGCAATCAAATTAATTGAAACTTCTTTCACTTATTAGAAAAGTTTCATACATACACTCTTTTACATTATTAGTTCATTTATAGAGTTCCTATGAGTTTTTTTTTTATCATACAAATAAATTAAAGTTGGTTATACTTAGATACATTTAAATGGTACAACATCCAATATTGTTATTGACAGTCTATCACTGTTACACTCATATTATTTATAAATATAAATTCTTTTATGTTATTTGTCTATACTCTTTGCATTATATTATTTATAATAAACTTTAACAAATTATTATTTATTGATTCAACGTCTATTTTATTTACCATACATCATTTGTATATATGTCATTATTTGTTTATCTATGAAAATCTATTGAATTATATTCTATTCAATATTTGTATTTGTTTTTATTCTTAAAATAATGATTATAATGAATTAACTATAATAATATTTGTTTTATTTCAAATGAACAGCTGATTATGTTATGGAAAATAATCTTCGTCTTAGGCAACTTTATTTACATCATTACATTGGTTAGGCAATCTCTATATTTTATGTTATTATTTAGGTAATTTCTTTATCTATTATATTGTTATAGACAATTATTTAATATATCTTTACTTGATATGTTGTTTAAATTAAGAAAAGTGTTTCCTTTTTACTTGTTTTCTTAAATTATATTATTTTCATATATTTTCATACTAGCAACATATTTTTATAGAACTAATTCTCTTACTATCTATGATATCTGGTTCAATATATATATATATATATATATAATAAAAGATCTTCGCGTTGATTCCTTGGACTGAAATCCCCGTTATCCCCACCTATATATATATATATATATATATATATATATATATATATATATATATATATATATATATACAAAACAAACACTCGTGTTACTTAACAACGCCATCTGCTGTCGTGTCGTTAAAGCAAAAATAGTATTATTATTCGCCAATAGTTGTCAGGAAGAGTCATATTTTTCAGTTGAGACTACTCAAACGCCTCCTTTTTGTTATTTTTCTTCCAAGTTTATGTTTAAGTTGATTATCGATAAAACACGAATAAAATGACATTTTCTAAAAATGATTCCTAGCTAGATCGATTTATCGCCCCCGAAACCCCCTGTATTCTAAATTTTATGAAAATCGTTGGAGCCGATTCCGAGATTTCAATTATATACAAGAACTGCTCATTTAAAGATATAAGATATAATAAGTTCAAATAATTAAATACTATTAAGGGGAAGAAAGTAAACATTTGTACAAAACGAATCACTTCAAGTTTTTTGATTACATTTCAGAAGACATCGGGAGGATTGGGAACCAAATAAAAATACTAGAATTTGCAGTGCTCGTTTCGTCAATAGTCAAAAATCAGATAATCCCCTACACCCATCTTACATACCAACAATTTTTCCTGGCAAAGAAAATAAAAAGATCTATTCATTTTTTGCATTTTGTAGATTTTTTATTATACTGTTTACATCACAATGTTTTTCTTATTTAACACCAGAGCGCTCTACTTTCGACAGAAGTGCTGCCTCTATAGTTCGGTCTCGATCCCTATATTCACTAATCAGCAGGTCAACTGGGTTTGTATCATTATAGGTGCGTTCTTTTTGACTGAGATCTCAGATCACTTCAGTTAAGGTAATCTGAGATAAAGAGATGTGAGTAAGCACCAAAAAGAACGACATCTCAATTGAAGCCTCTGATCACCACGCTTGATTTTGTTATTTTTAGTTTCAAGATTTGTATTATGGCTAATATTCCAATATTATTAGTTGTTACCTTCCTTCGCCCTCTGTGCATCTTCAAGGGATAGATTTAAATTATACGACAGATTCGTATCAGCATCTAATAATAGGTGCGGTCTTTTTTACTGAGATCTCAGTTAATCTCAGCTCACATCAGTAATGTGAGCGTTCTTTTTGTTTTACTCACTTTAAGTGAGCTGAGATTTTTCCTCCCCCTTCACCGATGCTGAATGTGTTATAAGGGGGAATCAGTTGGACTTGAGTCGGAAATAAAGTGGAGGGGATGAAGAAATATTTGATTTGCTTGGTTTATTTGTAGTTTTAACCAAGGTTATTTATGGTTTTAACCATTGACATATAAACTATAAACATAATCTATTTTTCTTCTGTTACACATTTTGGATACATTAATTAACATTATTAGATGCTGATACGAATCTGCCTTATAGTTTAAATCTATCGACAGATCGCGCGCTTCAATTGAGATGTCGTTCTTTTTGGTGCTTACTCACATCACTTTATCTTAGATCACCTTAACTGAAGTGATCTGATATATCAGTCCAAAAGAACGCCCCTAATGTTATTATATCCATAATTTGTAACAAAAGAAAAATAGATTATGTGTATTTATAATTGGTGCTTTCTTTTTGACTGAGATCTCAGATCACTTCAGTTAAGGTGATCTGAGATAAAGTGATGTGAGTAAGCACCAAAAAGAGCGACATCTCAATTGAAGCGCGCGATCTGTCGATAGATTTAAACTATACGACATATTCGTATCAGCATCTAATAATGTCAATTAATGTATCCATAATTTGTAACAAAAGAAAAATAGATTATGTGTGTTTATTATTTATATGTCAATGGTTAAAACCTCAGATAACCTTGGTTAAAACGCCATATTAACCAAGCAAATCAAATATTTCTTCATCCCCTCCACTTTATTTCCGACTCAATTCCAACTGATACCCCCTTACAACACATTCAGCATCGGTGAAGGGGGAGGAAAAATCTCAGCTCACTTAAAGTGAGTAAAACAAAAAGAACGCTCACATTACTGATGTGAGTTGAGATTAACTGGGATCTCAGTCAAAAAGAGCGCACCCAATGTCGATGGTTAAAACCATAGATAACCTTGGTTAAAACTACAAATAACCCAAGAAAATCAAATATTTCATCATCCCCTCCACTTTATTTCCGACTCAAGTCTAACTGATACCCCCTGATAACACATTCAGCATCGGTGAAGGGGGAGGGAAAAAAATCTCAGCTCACTTAGAAGTGAGTAGAACAAAAAGAGCGCTCACATTACTGATGTGAGCTGAGATTATCTGAGATCTCAGTCAAAAAGAACGCACCTACTATTACGGTTTTTGTGTTGGATGGAACAGACCTAATATGTTTATTTCTCTATGGTAGAAATTCTGTCAGTTGTCAAAATGATTTGTATTGTTTCTAAAGTCAAATAGCATCAAAAGAATATTATTTCAAATTGAATTGAATAAGAAAATTTGAAAGAAAAATGAATAATTGTCAGTGAATTTAGTTTCGTCAACGTCAATTAAAATATACATAACCCCAACATAAATAATGTGGAAATTTTCACGTAACAGATATTCAAATAGTATCATTATTAACACAAATCAATGGAAAGACGTTTCTCAAAAATTTAACAACAAAATTAAGGGTACTTTTCTGGAAAAATGGTTTAGTTATTGGAAACTTCTTGCTAGAGATTACAAAGATGTTGCTGTTAACCTCAAAACGGAAATTAGAAAAAACCCACTAAAAGCTGCAACATATTTCACAGGCATATCCTTCTTATCTTACTGTGGTACCAGTAATCCAGATTTACGATCGTTTAAATCTAAATATATGGAAAGTGCCAATGAGTTAGCATTAGTAAATTCTAGTTTAACTAATCCAACATCTGTGACACATTTAAAATATATAGAAACGTGTTTTAATGCTAATCTCGTAAGATACATAAATTTAGGTATCTTTTCTATAATTTGGATTGATGAATTTAGTGAAGACTGTGATACATATGAATGTAAGTGCTCATATTTGCAAGTACCATACAGACATTTCAGTACGAGAATTCTTGATATTGGTTTTCTTAACACTTGGTGGGTTATATCTAGAAGAATGTTAGATTATGATGTTAACGAATAGTTTGCGAATTGTAAAATAAAAGTCTTACCTTAAATTCTGCTTCAGCATGTTTTTCAGCTTGCGTAAGTTTGTTTTTCGGAACAGGACTCATGTCTCTAGCACCTGAATCCCATTCCCATCTATCTGATTTTCCTAAAAAAATACATTAATTAATGTTTTAATCTACAATATCTACTGACTTGCAGAAGTTACTGACTAGAAATTGTGAAAATAAATTATCTACTTTGTACAACAAAATGACTATACAGTGAAATATGTAACACTTAACAGGAAATAATAAAGTGGTCCTATGTATTTGCACACATTTTTTTCTCTTAATAGGAAACAAAAATCACTTAACATGAAAATATATAGCTTCTCGGAATGAACAAAATACTGAAAACAGCTGCCGCATCAGCAATAATTAAAAGGTTTTTTTAATTGCTAATATTGTATTAAAATTCATTAAGTTCTTGTTAATATTTTTGTTGAAGGCATGCATACATAATTTTGTTGAGTATATGCATACATTTTGTAATATCCTTTAATAGGAAAAAAGATTGCAGTCCCCTTAATTTTATATGCAACATATTTCTTTGTAGGTATATATTTTTCTAGTGTGATGCATACATTTAAGTACTTTTTCTATTTTCTGCTATGGGTAAAGAAATCCAGAAGAAACTGACTGTATTCTAATATGAAATTTTCATTTTTCATACTACTAATGGTTAAGTTTATGTTAGATTTATTATTGTAAATATCTTGATTTATTTCAGTTTCACTTTATTCTATAAACTTTTGGTTAATAAAACCTTCATTACTTACTGCTTCGTATGAGCTGAATTAAAAGTAATTGTTGGTAACATTAAGGATTCATAATAATGATACAAACAAATATGAACTACTCTTAGACACACAGATTCATTTTTTCTCATAATTTAGCAATTCATTCAGATGTGTTAATTGACAATTTCATAACATTAATTTTGTTTCACATGATAATGCAAATACAGAGTAATAATCAGGCAATCATTGAATCTCAAAAGATATTTTGTACAAACAAATGTCTCTAAGGTTTGACGCATCTCTGCAATCCTTTTGTATGTAACTTTTGCTAACTAAATCAATGATGAACTTACTTCATCCTACACATCTCTGCCTTTCTAAAATTAAGGTATTGCTAGATATTTATAAACTCTCAAAGCAAATAAGGAAACACTTCTTAATATTTTAATTTTAGACAGAAACAATTCAAATGTCTATTGTTTATAGCAGCAAGATTGTCCTACAAAGACATGTTAAATTTTTGATAATTGGGAAACTTTTAATACATACATAAAATTAAAACAGTTGAAATATTAATTATAAAGAACTAAAAATTATTTTTTAACTAGGTTTATGGCTTTGGCGATTGCCAATTAGCCAGGCTGATTTTGTTAAATTATTGGTGATTATATTTTACAATTTGTTTTTACTTTTCCTCTCTTTTTTTCTGTTTTCCTTCTTCTTTTTTCTATCTTGGTAATAAGATTGCTTGCAATATTTTGTTAGTATAGCTACAAATTTATTTTACACTTTTTGATATGTAAATAGAGTATGTACAATATGTTAGTATTTTCAGATAATAACATGCAGTTGAGGTCTATTGGGAGAGGTATTTCATGTTTAATTAAACTAGTATATAAGTTATTGATTTCAACGGCGTTTATATGACAATCCAACAATATATGAACCAGAGTTCCTACATTGCCGCAAGAACAATAGGGGTTGTCCACCATGTTAACTTTGAATTTGTATTCTGGTGTTAAGGCATGGTTTGATTGCGCTCGATTTATTGTAACGATGAAGTTTCTATTAGATTCTTTGTGAAACCATCTTTGATTTGGAATTTTTGGTTGGTTTAGAATATAATTTTGTCCAGTCACTGCATCTCTGTGGTGTTGCTGCCATTCCTTATTGCTTTGTTGTTTAAATTTGTTGTATTATAAATCAGATATTGATAGATCGTGCTGTAGGACTTCTCCTGAGAGAAGGGCTTCTTTTGCTAGTCTGTCTGCTACTTCATTTCTCTGAATACCCGCATGTCCTTTTATCCACATAAGGCAGACCGATTTATTGTTACTTCTTATATCGTGGTGAAGTTTTAATATTTGGGCTTCAATGTGGTTTATTTTTGCTTTTCTACTTATGTGATTAAATATATCCACGGTGCTTTTGCTATCTGTAAGTATGATACATTTGTCTTCAACCAAATTTAATTTTATATATTTCATAGCTTGAAGTATTGCTATTAGTTCTGCATTGTAGATTGAGGCATCTTCATGTAGGCTTATATTTCTGTTTGAGTGGAATATAGCACATCTGGTGTGACCACTTTTTTTTTACCCATCTGTATATATCTGCTGATGATCAGACCAGTGTATTCTCATCACATCCTTGAATGCTGACGAAATGTAGCTGGCTACATCTACTGTCGGTTCAAAGTATTTACAGGGTATATTGTAACAGAACAATTCTTCCTGTTTATGTAAATAATAAGGTAGGTAATGATTGGTATATAGTAGATGTTTGCAATCCGCAAGCTTAGTAATGCTATTGATTAGAGGTGGGATTTTTTTGAGATGCTAATATCTATGTGTTAGTATTAAAATTGTTAGCTCATGTAATTTGTCTATATATGGCGCCATTTTTGATGATGCTTTTATAATTATATTATCACAAAGCAATTGTTTCCTCAATTTGAGGGGAGGTTCTCGAGATTCTGCTTCCATGACATTAATAGGTGTTGATTTTAGATAACCTAGGCATATTCTGAGGCATTTGTTTTTTTGGGTCTCAATTTTACGTAGGTGAGATTCAGATGCTGCACCATACAAATGACTTCCATAATCTATTATTGATCTTGTCATTGATTTATAAAATAGTAGTGCAATATTTGGGTCTGATCCCCATTTAGTTAGAAAGTCCTTAGTATATTTATGGGGTTTTCACTCTTTCTTATTGTTTGTTGAATACAATCTTTCCATAGCAATAATTTATCAAGTAATAAGCCCAAGTATTTAACTGTATTTTTTATGGGATATATGACCCTATTGTAAGTTGTGATTGGTTCTGTTTCTAGAAAAAATGCATATTTCAGTTTTCAGTACAGAGATGGAAAGTCCTATTACGTTGCACCATTGTTGAATTTCTATAAATTCGGCCTTTAATGTGTCTGTGCATTTTTCTACAGTTTTGTCTGATGTGTATATTACTATGTCATCAGCAAATTGTATAATGTTGGAGTTTTTGGAGATAATGTTTTCTAAGTCCATGGTATAGATTATCTATAAAAGAGGGCTGAGGATGCTGCCTTGAGGTAGTCCGAATTTGGAACATCTAGGCTGAATAATTTCATGATTTATCTTGAGAAAGGTTGAGCGTTCAGAATATGCTACGTTCATAAAATTAGCTAAGGAGGTTGGCAGTTCGATCTAGGTGAGTTTTTCACAAAGAATATTAAGTTGAACGTTGTCGAATGCTGATGTAATGTCTATAAATGCGGCTACTGTTGGTAATTTTTTTGTGAAACCTAAGTAGATATCATTTGTTAAAACTGTTAAGGGTTCTTGAGTGGATCTGGACACTCTGAAAGCATATTGTGATTCCGGAAGTAGTTTTTCTCTTTCCAGCCAATGTTGTAATCTATTTCTGATCAATCTTTCAAGTGTTTTAAATAAACAAAATGCTAAAGCTATGGGACGGTACAAGTTTGGATTGTCTGATGGTTTTCCTGGTTTTTTTATAGGCAGTACTATATACTCTTTCCAATTTGTTGGGAATTGGTTGTTGCCAGCCCAAATAGAGTTGTATAGAATTAATAATGCCTTTTTGTGTTTTAGAGGCATTTTGTGTATCATTATGTATGATATATTGTCTGCCCCAGGTGAGGTGTTTTTGGTATTTTTTAAACATTGTTCGAGCTCCCAAAAATTGAAGGGTAGTAGCAAATGTGTGTTGTTTTTGTTTACTGTGTAAATTTCTTGCATTATCTCATTTTCTACCCATGGAGGTGAAATTTTTGCATGAAAGTCGTTTATCCAGGCATCTGGCATAAGGTCTATAGGCGTTTTATTTGCTTGTTTACGATTTTTATATCTGTTAACTTTGTGCCACACTTCTCTGATTGGGGTATTTTGATTTAAGCTTTGACAATATTCTATCCAGCTTTTTTTCTTCATTTCCTTGAAAGTTTTTTTGGCGATTGCATCCAATCGTTTATATTGTGTCAGATTTTGAACATTTGGATTTTGTTGATATTGGGCGTAAGCTTCTCTCCGTGTTTTTGCAGCTATATCACAAGTGGATATTTGTTGGTGAGGAGTTCAAGGCCATCTTAATATATATTGGCAAGTGATCAGATCCACAAGGCCCTTTTATAATAGTCCATGTAATTAAATGACTTATATCTTGTGAACATAGTGTTAGATCTATTGCTGTTTGATCTATTGCTAGGGTAGGTGATCCATCATTTAGTATTATAAGTACCTTACCATTTACGTCATCATATTCGCAGTTCCACGCTAAGTTGTGGGCATTGAAATCACCTCCCAGTATGAAGGGCTTTGGAATATGTTCTAGAAAACTGCTGTGAAGTTATCCGGGAGCGTGGTTCAATATATACCGAGGCTAGATGTATTTTTTTGTTATTATAAGGTATATCCACAGAAATACATTTGTGTTCAAATTTTAATGAAGTTTGTATTTCGATTTCCTTAAAAACTAATCCTTCTCTTATTAAAATGGCTGATCCTCCGTTACCGTCGTTACGATCTGCCCGAACATTATTGAAGTTTTTGAAATTATACTATTTGTCAGTATGAAACCAAGTTTCGGATAAGAGTGCTAGCGAAAATTGATATTTGTCTAATAAGTACTCTAAGTTTTCCTTATTACAAACTGCTGATCGTCAGTTCCATTGTAAAATACTTATTTCATTTGTTATGTCTGCGAATGTGAGGCCGTATTTACATTAAATTGTGTACTAATAATATGCATAAGCTCTTCTTTTGGAACATTCATATTTTTTGATGCTAAAACTTTACAGATAGTTTCTATGACGACTTCTAATATTGTTATAATGCTATGATCTGCAATCTGTGTGCTTGATGATTCACTATTGTTTTTTATGTAATTGGGGTTTACTATTCCTCCAATTTTTGGTAAGGGAAGTCTGGGTTGAGATATTATCTCTTTATGTTGTTCTATTATTATGTCTGGGCTGTTTGGTCTGTGCCTCTTGTTTGCTTGTGATGAGTTTTGGTTTGTGGAAGTTCTGAAGGATTTTTTTGGGAGTGAGAGTTGTGGGGGTATAGAGACAGGATGTGAAGGTAGATTTGTGAGATGCGAATTTAATGGGGGAAAGGATTTTTGACAAAAGACATTTACTATTTGAGATGGTTCAAGTTGACTATTCCTTGAAACCACATTGGAGTAGGAGTTTTTTGAAATTTCTCTATTTGTGTCATGATAGCAAAGGTTTGATGTGGACATAGCCTCTTTGATTCGTTTTTGTCTACTTATCTCGGGGCATGCTTTTAAGTTTGTGGTGAGATGATCACCTGAACAACTTAAACATTTTGGTTCAATATTTGTTTCGTTACATTCTTTTGAATTATGAGATTGATTGCATTTAAAACATCGGGGCTCGCTTTACTCTAAATCACATAGTATCTACAGTACATCAAAATAGACAAATAGTAGATACAGAACTACTGGTTGTAATGCATCTCAACACTCAAGGCATGGCTCCAAGAAAAATAAATCAACTGGAAGTTCTACTAGACCAACAATCACCAGATATTCTGTGCTTCTCGGAACACTGGCTTACCTCTGCCAAAATAGCAAAACTAGACTTATCTAAATACAGATTGATAAATAGTTACTGTAGAAAATTGTACGAACATGGTGGGGTATGTATCTTATCAAAAGAAAATCTTCCTCTCAAACCATTCACTTTCAACAAAAGTATAGAGAAAAGTTTTGAAGCAACAGTAGCTATTTTAGAAATCCCAAATAAAAAGAGTAAGTTGTATTTTATCACAGTGTACAGAACACCAAATAGTGATATCGATATATTTTTTTATGAAATTTATGATCTGATGTGCAAAATCTTCACGACAACACAATACTACATTCTGTGTGGTGATATTAATATAGACTCTTTAACAAACAACTTAGAAGCGAGAAAAATTAAAAATATATTCTTTGAATTTGACATGAGAAATATTATAACTGAGCCTACACGTATTAATAGAAGTATAGATGTGGTGTACACAGATCTCCAGCCAACTGATTGTTATGTTGAAGATACACATCTTTCAGATCATAAATTTCAAACTTGTACGTTTGCATTACCAACAGCACATAATTGTAGTATAGAAACTATTTATAAACGTAACTACTCAGATGATAACTTTCACAGAACTGTTGATGAATGAAAAATGGGAGGATGTATATACAGCTGATGATGTGAATGAAGGATATAATATTTTCAATACAACCCTACTGTACCATTACAACATTGCTTTTCCACTGAAAAAAATAAAAACAAGTAGAAGTAATAGGGAGAAACTGTGGATTAATAAAGAAATCAAGGAATTGCATCAAATGGTATGTGATATGTATAAAATAGCAAAATATTCAGCAAACGAGATAATAAAAAACAGATATAAACAACTCAAATATGTTTATGAAGAACTGGTGAAAAAAACTAAAGCAGAATACAACAACAAAAGAATATTGAATGCAAATAATATAAGCAAGGAGAGTTGGAAAATTATTAATGAAACAAGGAATAATGCAAAAACTAATAACAAAATTGAGCTCAATATCAATATTATTGACTTTGTGAAATGGCGACCTGCTTCTGTTTCAATGGGGGTTCCTCAGGGTTCAAGTTTGGCTCCACTTTTCTTCATAATATTTATGAGTGACATAGAACTCTCAAGTGTGTTCAGCAGAAAACGATCATCTATGCAGATGATACTAGTAAAATAGTGGCACAGAATAAGCTTCCGCTCTCTATAAAAACAGCAAACTCGGCTGCAGAGGAATTCGCCAGATGGTGTGAAAATAGTGGTTTAGCTATTAACATCAGTAAAACAGTCTTCATGGCCTTCCAACAAAAAAACATTTCTTATGACTATTGCCCCCTAATAAGGGTTAAAAACAAATCCATAGAGCAAGTGAATATATTCAAGTATCTAGGCCTGACTATAGATCAAAAATTAATATTGGAGGCACACATAGAAAACCTCGTTACAAAAATAAGCTGTATGTGTTTTGTAATAAAGCAAATACGTGGAACAGTATCACTACATGTGCTTAAGCTGATCTAGTATGGACTTGTACAATCCATCCTATCTTATGGACTACCTTTCTGGGGGAACTCAGTCCATACAATAAAAGTTTTTAAGCAAAAAAAAAGTGATAAGATATCTAACAGGTCTACATTATAAAGAATCTTGTAAGAGCACATTCACTGAGTTAACCATATTGACTTTACCCAGCTTATACATTTACATAATAACCATGAATTCAAAAAAAATGAAACACACTACACCAAAAATAATTTGATTCACAACTATAATACTAGAAGAGGTAATGAACTACGACTACCCTAGTCTCGTCTGGCTCTGCTAGTTATCAAGGTATCATCTGCTACAACCATGCACTCAAATTATTTGGACACACATATAGCTTAGTAAGCTTCAAGTCAGCTTCGTACAATCATCTCATCCAAAATGCTTTTTACTCTGTTGAGGAGTTTCTATTATCATAATGGCTTTCTGATTTATCTACATAAATAAATGGTGGTTCCAAAAAAAAGTTTATATTCCTTATGTATACATTTGAAATAAGTCTTTTCCAGTGTAAGCATTGTGTCTCCTGGAATACTTTATCTGTTTAATCGTATTTTGTACATATCCTTAGTGGTATCTTTGTAAGTACTCACGTATATGTTCTGTTTTTACTGTTTGTTGGGTCTATATACCATAGAAAAATTAAATAATTAAATAAATACAAAAAAAACAATAATCAAATTTTACATATATTTTCAAAAGTTTGTGTCTGTACATAGGTTAGTATCCTTGACTAGTCTGATAAAATTTTATAAATGTATGTAATGCAGTTGTAGAATTTTCAATGATGAATAAATTTCTTTCTTTCACATTACAATTTTATTAATTTATACTCTAAATACAAGGTAGTTTCTTCATTTTTGTAATTTACAAGTGTATTTAGCAATTTCATATATAGTCATTGAAAATTATTCACAGAGTTTTACTAGGTAAAAAATAGTTATTTGTAAAACAAGTGTCACAATGACTCGTTTTGTAGTACGAGTGAAGTTTGCACAACTCACCGCTTCGCGGTTTCTTTGTGCAAATCACGAGTACTACAGAAAGTCATTGTGGCACAAGTTTTACACAATATTTTTTATAATTCGCATTTATTTCATTATTTAAATAAAATAGAACTTCATATAATCCCTGTTTTTAAACTAGGAGGAGTGGTTTGAATTTAAGTTGGCAATTCTGTAGATTCCTAATTGGTCAGATCACAGATGGTTTTATTCAGCACTTCTGACTTTTGACATATTATAACCTAATAATAGACCATTAAAGGTTGACGTCACATACCGCCAGCCATATTGCCTGGGAGCAAGCAAACATGAATTACCCTTTGTTTATGTTGTTATTAATCAAGATTGTGCGGATAAATTAAGAATAATACCGTCGTTTCGTTCTGTTATTGCATGTTCAACGGGAAAAGAAAGAGACAGTGTACCATTATAGGGGTGAATTATTAGATGCATTAACAAAAAAACGTCTTGAGCGATAAATTCTTGATAGGAAACTGTGGATTCTTAAATCAAAATTGATGGTTATCTATGTTTAAAATGTATTCTACCTGGTGAAATTATATTAGCTGATCGAAGATTTTTAATTATTAAAAACATTCGATCAGCTAATATAATTTCACCAGGTAGAATACAGTTTATCATAGGAGATGCTGTAGAAATATTAGGAGCTCATTTAGAAATATCAGCTTTCACTAAAAATATAGATTAGCTTCATCCAACTGATTCAGAAAGTACCCGAAAAATTGCCGTTAGAATACACGTAGAGAGAAAGATAGGACTTCGAAAAAAAATTAAATTTGTTCAGGTCCTATTCCTATTATATTATTAGTATATACTTTCGAAAAATAGAGATGATGAGGAAGACATTAAATATATATTATGTTTCAAAAATTATGTTTATTATTTCAAATTACCGGTTTTTATGTCTCTTGTTTTCAAATTAATAAACACTTGTAGAAGGAATTTTTTACATTTACTTTTAATGAACGTACCTAACAGAAATTAAACATATCAAATGCTGAACGAAAGGAGATTTCTTAATTTTAAATAATACGATAAAGTATGCATATGAATATGTTTATTTTAAATAAAAATGGACTTTAGAAGTACAAACTAATAGCTTATACCGCTTTTGTTTGCTCCTAGACAAGATGGCCGACCTGTCAAAGCCATGTGACCTTTAATGGTCTATATTCAGTGCGTTCCACTAAGCGTTCACAACGCCTAAAATACTCATTCAGGCGTTCCACATGGCGACCGCGATCGTTGTGGTCGCGGCGAAAACGTCATTAATGACGTCATTACTTATGCTAACGCTAAGCTCACGACGACCCATCTCAAGAGGTGGGTCGATGTGAGCGTTTTGAGAAACTGGGCGCAATTTTTGAAACTAAAAGCAGCAAACATGGCGACAACAACAATATCGTTCTATTGTGCCGAACGAGATACTGTTGTGGATCTCAAACTTTCTCCTGCAGATGCTGAACGTGCGTTAACAGGTAAATATTATTGTTAAATGAAGCTTATTAAGCATAATTGCAATTTATAATTTATCGCAATTTATATATTTTCATGATTTGTCAATAACATAACCTAAGTTGATGAATCAACAACTTTAATTATCAAATAAAAATATATTTGTCAAAAGAATCTTATTTTGATTTCAGACACAGTTTTTGCTACAAAATTACTAACAAAAGTCTTCAGTCAACAATCAGGACCATCGACTAATGTTGATAACGACCTTTCTTTATCTAATGATGCTTTTAACATTAATTCTAGCTATGAAGAATGTCTTGATACTGAGGATACAGGTGATCTCAACTCTGAAACTCACGAAAGTGAAGGTATACTGAAAACATAAAAAATTATACAATAATCTTGATGTTTACGTTAAATGTGTGACGATGTCAGTTATATATGTGCATTTTTCAGCTTCTTTATACAGGTGGAGTACACCTTGTGTATTGTTACTATTAGAGACATACAGAGCTATGGAAAAAGACTTTAGTAGTGGGAAAATCTCCCAAAAAAAAATTTGGGAAAGAATTGCCAAGGAGCTCAGTAAAAAAGAATACAATGTCACTGGGCCCCAATGTTCTTCTAAGCTACGAAGCTTGAAAAAGACTTATAAATCTATAAAAGATCATAACAGCAAATCCGGCAATGACAGAAGGAGTTGGCAGTATTTCGACGTAAGTATTAATTTTTTGATATCTTTCTTCATTTCAAGAAAATGTTTTATAACAACCAATAATAAAAATAACAGTTACAAATTAATGCAAAATATTGTTTTTAATTATCATTATGTAATATGTATTTTTGTTAGATTATGGAAGAGATGTTTGCCAAAAAAGCTTGGTGTGATCCTGTTGCAGTTGCATCTTCCACTGGTCTTTCATCAAAACAATCAGAAACTAACGAGAGTATGGGAGAATCTGATAGTGGATGTTCTATTAGTGAGTTGATGATACTAGATAATTATAATTGTAATTAAAATAATGAAAAAATTGAATTTTATTCTAGAATCAAATAAAACACAAGTAGCAACTTTACTGGCAAAAAGACTGAGACAAAAAGATGATCACGAAGAGCAGAGAATGAAAAGGCACAAAGAACGAATGGAAATGGATGAAAAATTTCTGAAAGTATTAGAAAAATTAGCTAATAAATAAGTTTGAAAAGTTATATGTTAATTAAAAATAAGTTTTATTTGAAATGTTATAAACAATTTCAAATTAAGTTTTTAAAATGTTAAATTCTATATAAAAATAAGTTTTGTCAATTAACATTCTCTATCTAAAAATCAGTTTTGAAAATCTGAGATTCTATAACAGTTTATTTTCTAATTTTTAAATTCTATTTACAAATAAGTTTTTATATATTACAATTATTTTAACAAGAATTTTGTGCAACCTTTTATCTTATTCAACCAAAAAGTACATTTTATATTGTGTTCGATATAGTTTAATAAAAACAAAAATTTATGTGACTTGTTACAATTCTCATACCACAATTAAAAATAAAATATATACAATTTCTATAACTGTTTTAAATTCATTATATATTGACAAATTTTCTGAAAATTTATAAATTTTCAAATATTTCTAAAAGTATTATTTTTTGTTAGATTTTCAAAAATTTAATAGACCTGGCTTCCATGATTTATAACGTCTTAAGGAGCCATCATACTTATTAAAAATATATTCATAAATATTTATCATTTTTACAAAGAATTCATAATGAAGTCTCTTTTAAAAACTCCTGCATTCCGTCTTATTTCACGCGGAATATTTCCATTATTTTCTTCATTAGGCTCAGGTATAGTGATGATAAATATTTCATCTTCTCGTAAAATACAGATATTATGGATAACGCAGCATGCAACAACATACTCTGCCATTAAATCTACCCTTGTCATTGGCAGACAATGTAATAAGCTCCTCATTCGCCCTTTCAATAATCCGATGCATCTTTCAACAGTCACTCGTGCAGATGAATGATGGTAATTATATTTTTTTTGTTTCTCAGTTAAATGTCCATTATCTCTATATGGAGTGAGTAAATGCTGATGTATTTCATAAGCAGAATCTCCCAGAATATGACTGTTTTCAGGGAATCATTCAAGTAATCTGCAACTTCTGACGAACGAAAAACTCTTTGGTCATGAACAGACCCAGGATGTCCAACATAGCAATGGGTTATCAGAGTCTTGTGATCACATACGAGCTACAACAACAATTTAACTCTATGTGTAAATCTATTTTGATTGCTTGCCAAAATTAGTTCTATACTTCAAATTAATTAATAGTTACTGGATACCTGTAGCTGAATAGAATGGAATCCTTTCCGATTGATATAATCTACTGGATTTTCTTTTGGTGCATTTATGCGAATGTGGGTCCCATCAATAGCTCCTATTGTTTTAGGAAAACGACTTGCTCGTTCAAATCCATGCATCACATCAATAGCACGATCTCCTGTAGGCCATTGTATAAATATTGAAGCTTTTTTAAATAAGGCATGACACACTCGACGTACAGCTCTTACAGCAGTAGCTCGTCCTATGTTAAATCTGTCACAGACCGATCTATGATAAAAAATAAAAAAAGGGTTTAATTTTATACTTGTGAATTATGGTATATAATACTGAAATAGTTAATTTAAAAAAAAAATTAACCTATAAGAATCTGTTGTGGCCATTTTCCAAAGAGCTATCATCAATTGATGACGGGAAGGAATTGTAGGACATCCGGGAACACGTCGGATTAAATCTTCTTGTATCAGCTCATGTAAATAATAGAATGTACATCTTGAAAGTCTAAAGAGATCAATAAAGAATTCCATGAGTAAAATTTTCAAAATCTATAGTGTATTAAGTGATAAAAAATAATTTACCTGAAATGACTTTTAAATTCTTCATCTGAATAACGAGTAATTACATTATCGTAATCAATAATACGTGGTCTAAGTTCTCGTTTTTCACGATTATATTTTGTAAAATTGTATTCCATTCTTCATCTGAGCTGGACGAACTAGTACTTTCTGAAGCATTATTTCGACGCACCAACAAATTTCCAACTGCCGCCGTAAAAGGCATTTTTATTATATACGAACATAAATTAGTTAAATACTTCTCTAAAATTAAAGTATATACATATTTTTTGTTTAATAAATCATGTTAACCAATAATTAATAGAACTTATTGATGCCACTTACAAATTGTAACATAACCTCATCAACTTTTTGTTTTGTTTTACGCGCCATGTGTATTATTTAAATGAACGCTCAAAACGCTCCAAAATCCATTCCACTTGGGTTAATGATTGTGACGCCCAAAACCAAGTGGAACGGCAAAAACCGTGGTCGTGAGCGTGATCGTTGTGAGTGCTTAGTGGAACGCATCCTGTGTAAATTGTAAACAAACTTTCATTTAAGCAAAAAGAGGATGATTATTTGTTTAAAAAAGAGCTTCTTCGTATATGCTCTTGCGATCTATTTATATTATATCATGAACATAATTATTTCTGTAAAACATCTTCACATAGATATCTGGTAATTTATCCCAATAATCGAACGTTTTATATACCTATATATTGATGCTATACAATATAAAAATAAACAATTGACAAATCATTGATAAATAAATGTTAGCGTACTTTATTCATCAATATTTTTAATATACAAATCATTATAATTTACCTTTAATATTATAATTTGCTAGCTAGAACAATGCTAGACCATTTATAATTTGTGTCAAGGTTAAAGTCAAATGTCAAATAAAAATATAACTAAATACAATAACCAACTGTACACTAAAATTTACTATAACAGTGTTCAAAGAGCTTCATTGTGACACTGTAAACAATGTTATAATGAAGTCTCTTTTATACGCGAATTATAAAAAATAGTTTTTAAAATTTCTGACAAATAATATATAAAATCATCTCTACAAATAACCATTAGCCACTAAACCTATCGTGACATTCCATTAATATCATCAATATCTCTAAAATTCTTTGGCTGATCCAGTACTCATGTCCTATTATTTCTACTAGTATCAGAAAAAAATGTCGCTATTACACCTCATATCCATGCTTAATTCCAAAAAAATTTACTCAAATTTTACATACAGAATAAGTTTTAAGAATGGAATGGGTTTTGTCTTATGTTTGCAATCACATTGTGCCAGATATTCTATTTTCTTATTTGAAATAAGTACATAGAAAATACTGAATATTTTTTATGTAATGTAATAGTTTCAGAGATATAGTTGTATTTATATTATATTCACCAAAGGTAATGAATGCATCATAACAAATTTGACATTTTAATGAAATATTAGTGTTCTATTGAACGTTACAATACAGTGCATTCTTGATATAACAAAACTGAAGGAAATTAGAAAATATTCGTTGTACCAAGTAATTCGTTACAATGAGGTTTATTATATAGAGGTTAGATTGGACTACAATTCGTTTTAACAAGGGGAGAAAACTTGTTTATTAACCTCACCATTATGTAGATACTCATTCGCTTACCCTGTTAAAGAGAACTATTTCCATTATAGAGAACACTTTAAAACTAATAGCAATTACAAACGGCAGTGTTTACATTACTTAGCATCAAACAACAATGATTGTCTTATGAAGAATTTAACATGTCTGAACCTGTCGAGACATTAATTATTGTGGAATTACGGGGAATTTATAGGATACGCTATGTAAATGTTTTAAGTTGAAAAAATTCGTTAAATATGTTTAGTTGTGTGGATGTTGAGGTTTTATAATAATGGATTACTTACTGTTGAAGACATATAATTGAATTACTTTAAACATTTACAATACATAAGGCATCTACCAAGAGTGGAGTACATAGATGTGTCTTTGATATTATATGACAGCAGGACACTTGACATAAGCAGGTTTCTGGTGAACCTCATACTGAACACCTTCCCCTTATATATTCAACCTTATAAATGGTTTTATAGGTCGACTATGACGAGATCTTACAACGTCAGTGTATACATTATCAGGTATCACAGGTTCATTGTTTTCAAACAATGAGCTTACATCATTAATCATGTCATCATTAGTGTTGCTTTGAAAGTTGACATGATTATTTATCATATTGGTTTTTACACACCATTCAGGTTTTAAAATTTTCTCGTATGGATCAGATATAGTTATTGAGAGCTTGATTTGGCTTGTGTTTCTTCGGACAATCTTATAATTTTTTTCTACTTGCAACCAGTATGATCGGCGTTCATTAGCCTTCTCTAGTATGGTGGTTTTGTGCCATGTTTTATCTATTGAACTTTTTGTGACTACTTTATCCCCTTTTTTAAAATCTTGAGGAGATCTACGGCTGGTTTTATCATATTGTCTTTTCATGTTTTCTTTTTGTTTGCATAAGTAAGGTAAACCCCCTAATAGATGACACTATTAAGGAAATAAAATGAAAAATAACTGAAATTTTCAATATTTTTAATAAAATTTGAAAAGTGAATACATCATGAGATACTCTAAGGTTTTCTAGAACTGGTCATCATTATCATATGAATATTTTATTAAAAACTGAACGAGAAAAAATATTTTACTTGCACCCATCATTACTACCTAAAGATGACACATCTGAATTGAAATAGTCCAATAGATGACATGTTTCTGACCAATAGAAGACTTGATTATTTTCAAACTCCTTTAACCGGCAATGATCTTGGAAAAGCATAACTGATTCTTTCCCCTCTTCTCAAGATTTCTGGTTGAGATACTTTGCCAATTACTTGGTCCGTGGATATAAAAGAGATGTCCTCTTTTTTCATTCTGTCTGTGGATTTTAATCCCATAACTTGAATGTCTGATGTTTTATCTTGCACCACACATAGATAAACAAATTTAGTTTGATTACGTTTACCACCTAAGAATTCACACAAGACAAAATCTCCTTCCTTGAGAAGTTCGAAATTAACTGGTTCGTATGATAAATCGTCTTCTTCATTGTTGACGTCTTCGAAATCTTCATCCCATAAAGAAGAGTACGCACTTTCAATCGATAATGATTCTGAACTCGTTGAATCACTATCAACCTGTCCTTTAAGTGTGCCGTTTCTTTTTTTGCCTTTGATTTTTTTCTTCTGTTCTTCAGCAGATTCTTTCTTTTCTTGTAAGTCTTTTCGTTTTTGTTCTCTTTCTTCCTTCCTCTTAGCTTGATTTTCAGCTCTCTGTTGCTTATCTTCTTCCTTCTTCCGGTAATACATAATCGTTTGGGACGATGTGAGTACACAAGGAATTTTTTCCTTTTTCATCCTTTTAGACGTTTGTGGCTTTGTATCAGGCTAAAATAGCACTCGCTTGAATGGAGATGGAATTGTGGGATCTGCGGTGTTAGTTGACTTCATGCTGCAATTTGTATTATTTTTTTTGTTTGGTGTTAACTCATGAATTACTTCTTTCGACTGTATTCCAGATGGCCCTGGTTCTGCTATGAAACTCTCAGGTATCTGTTCTTGCTGTGGGGCCGCTGCGTTAATGCCAGATGCTAGTGGCTCGGCAACAACATTTTCAGGAGCTGAAATATCATTATTTTCCTGTTGATTATTGTCTGAAGTTTCCGGAACTTCTTGCAGCGGCATCTGAAAAATAGAACATACATTAGTGGTTCTAATCGTAAAATATAATGCTGATTTACCCGTTCAATTTTAGATTTACTTTGTCTCCAAATGTAGAGAGATTTATTACATTCATATCCGTTTTTGCTCTTGGTGTTGGGTTATTTAGTGGCAAATTTATAGTTTGGGGGTTCCAAGGTACCAGTCCGCATTTCTTAAACCCATTTTGTAAAATGGAAGGATCAATTTTTTCTATAACTTCTTTGAGAAGTGGAGGGAAATCTTTTTTCTTCAGCTCTTCTCCTGTGTGAGACATTCTCCAGTTTTGAACCTGTTTTCTCCAGTGCGTTTTGAAGCTATGAAAGACCGCAACGTCCATGGGTTGTATACGGTGGGTTACATTAGGATATCATGCAATTAGCTCAATACCATTCTTCACGCAAAATTCTGATACATGTAGAGAAATGTGGGAAGAATGTCCGTCAAGGAAGAAAACAACGGGAAGTTCAATGTTCTCTTTCTGGAGCCACGGATGAAAAATGTTCGCCATATATTCATAGAAAATTTCCTGGGTCATCCACCCGTTTTCAGTAATGTTTTCTTTTTCATCATTAGCTCCTGCTAAGTATACCGATTTGCTACGTTTCTCAGCCAATACTCTACCACTTTTGGGGTTCATGTACAACGCAGTTTCGTCCGCATTGAACACTCTAGACGGATTCTGCATTGCATTGACGAGCTCTCTTTCTGAAATATAGGACCATATACTTCTTTGAACCATTGCGCTAAATTTTCGCTGGTGACATTTGCTCTGGAACGAGTTAAGGTTTGATAGATCCTGTCTCTAATTCTATCCTTGCGGGCGCGAAACAATTTATAACACTTTTCTCCTGGTACTCTCTCTAATCCTAACTCTCTGGCTAGCCTCGCGACAGTTATCATGAAAGTATTTTTTGTTACTGGAAAACCGGCCCTGGACATGGAAAGTATCCACTCTACCAAAATTTTCTCTTGTTCAATGGTAAAAATTCCCTTTGGGCCCATTCTTTTTCCTATTAGCAACTTCCCATTAACTTTGTACAAAAGTGTAATTCTAGGTATTCCATATTTTTTAGCCGTTGCCTTAACGGAATTTCCTCTTCGCACTTCATCTAAGGCATCTAGCATATTCTGCTGGAAGTATTTCATAATTTTTCTTTGGTGATTTGGCATCTACAAACAAAACCGTAGAATTTTCACTCCAGAGTGAGACTGATACAATGACATAAAACCCAATAGCTGACACCTATACGACCAATTGTTGACACCCCTGTCATCTTTTGTTTCCCAAATTTATTTGTGTATTCATGAAGAAGCAAAACGTTAATTTCCTCTAACCAGCTGAAGACATTGCGAAATCTGATGCCTCACATCGGATATCAACTATTAGCCTCAAGAGGTTCAGTTAGACCAAAAGCTGACACTACACTAACACATCTGTTATTTATTAAATATAAATCTAATGAAGGGAAAACATAACAAAAGCAGTAATACTCATTTTCTAGCTTCAAAGATTCAGCATATTTCAATCCATAAGTAAAACAAATGAAAACATGTAAACTTACCTCCCTAATATTCTCATTAGACGTGTACTAAAACCAGACTACAATATGACACTCTTTGAACGTGTTCACGGGAGTAGATCTCATTACAGAATGAGAAAACGGTTACAGATAATAAAGCGTGATCTAAGCAATGTTGCCAACTGTGGGACTTCAATAGGAAATGTTCGTATGTTTTAATATAGCTAGTTTTTGAAAGGGTGTCATGCATTGGTATGGAATTTGGGGGTGTTACCTATTGGTGGCTTTACCTTATTGGTAGATATTGTTTTGAACTTTTGTGCACTGATAATTGGTATTCGTGTTTTTAGAATCCTACTGTGTAAGATTTGAGCAGGAGATGCACCCATATTAATGATGGGAGTATTATTGTATTCTAGTACTGATTCACGATAATCACTATCCTCATCATAAATTTTTTTTAAATTTGTTTACCTATATAAACACTTTTTTCTCCTAGCCCGTTGCTTTGATGGTAGTGTGGGCTGCATGTGGAGATTGAGATGTCTTTTTCTTTGTAATTTTCTTTACATTTCCTTGAAATAAATGGTAAGTTATCCGCTATTAATTGTTGTGGATAACCAAGTCTGGTAAAGATAGTTTGCATTGAGTCAATTATGGCTTCAGATGTTTTATTTCGTAGTGGAGATGTTTTATTTTGTAGTGGAGATATTTCTATCCAGTGTGAAAAATAATCAGTTAGCACAAGATATGATTTAGACCCAAACTCCAGGATATCCACACCCACCTTACTAAATCTAAGTTTTGGTACATTGTGAGGTAGAAGGAGTTCTTTAAAGTTGGAAGGCATATATTTTTGTCATATTTTACATTTTCTGATATAATTATTTATGTCAGAACTTAAATTCGGCCAGTACAGAGTTTGTATGGCTTTATGGATGGTTTTATTAATTCCCAGGTGCCCCTTATGTAACAAATTTAGTATATAAGTTTTTAGTAGCCCTGCTTCAACATGCAGTTCGTCTTTCAAATTAAAGTATGGTTTACAATTTATTGGGATTTCAGTTATTTTTGTTGGCCATCCATTATACGAGAGCAATAATCTAAAATCATTTTTAGAATTTCATCATTGGCTGTCTCTTTCCTGAATTGAGACTTTTTCTCATCAGGCATAGGTAAATGTTTAGAGACAGTATGAACCATTCAAAACTTTTACATTTTAGACTTGACCTTGATAACATATCTGCAAAATGAACTAGTTTACCAGGAACGTATTGCACATCTAAATTATATTTTAATAATTTTATTCCTAAGCATTGTAAACGAACAGATCCGATTTTACACAAAGGTTTTCTCAAGATAGAAATTATTGGTTTGTGATCTGATTGTACTATAACATTCACTCTGTATAAATTCATGAAATTTTTTAGTTCCGTAGTATATCAATAACATTTCTTTCTCAGTCATACTATAATTTAATTCATTTTCATTCATATTACTGGAGGAGTAGGACACTAGTTTTAATATACCCTCATGTTCTTGGAATAAGCATCAACCAAGACTGTACTGTGCTGTACTAATTTCCTTTTTTTTATATCTTCTAATGCCTTTTAATGCACCGAAAGCCACTGAAATTCTGTGCTTCTTTTAATAATTCACAAAGTGGTTTCATAGTTTCAGCCAGTCAATAATACTTTCTATCTATATTCCACAGTGATTAAAAATTCGTTATAAAGAGGTTTTCGATAAATGTATTCATAATGTAAAGATATATTCTGCATTAGCTCTCACGGGCAGTCCTAGGGGATTTTCAAAAATTCGTTAAATTTGGGAATTCTGTTATATTGAGACTTGTCATATTAAGGTTACCCTGTATAAGTATATGGTCAATGTGGAGAAGTCAACAAGAAAAAATATCTTTAATAATTCAATCCTAACTAGAATCAAGATATATCAGGAGTAAGTGGTAAACAGTTGCAGTGATATGTTTACAAACTGGTGCTGTCGAGGATGCAGTGATATATTTGCCCAAATCACGGCGAAGAAAAACTGCATCAACTGAACATAAATATTTGATGCTTGTGTTTGTATCCACTCTTAAGTAGTAAACGAATATCTAGGGAACTTGATATTTTGCAAAAATCCTTAATTAGAATTTTATTTTATAATACATTCCAACCATACAAAGTAAAGTTGGTTCAATCATTGTCAGATAATGATTTTTGATGGTGATGAAGAGTTTGCAGACATAATTATAGGGTATGGAAACATAATTCAGATACTGGTAATGTAACAATGCATGGATATGTGAATCGCACACTCTTTACATGAACAACGTTCATCATTCTTCAAAGCACTTAAAAAGAAAATAAAGGGTTTTAAGGATTAAAACTAATTTTTCTGCACTTAACACTCTGGAGGCTGTATCGTGCTAGATTTATATGACCTGTTGTACTGGCTCTGGTGAGCTGAAAATCAATAGGATTCATCTGTGAGATGCCCTGAACAATATCCAATCATAAAATTGGTCACTTGTATACACTCCGTACATTGTATGGTGCTAACAAAGTAAAATGTAGTATATCTGAATTTATAGGACCTGTCGTACTGGATCTGGTGATCTGAAAATCAATAGTGTTCATCTGTAAGATGACCTGAATAATACGCAATCATAAAATTGGTGACTTGTATGCACTCTGGAGGCTGTATTGTGCTAACAAGGCATGTTACCAAAACTAACTGAGGATGATAGACACACAGTATTTTTGCCTAAAAACCTGTTTTCCATATTTCTCTCGCTGAAAAAGGAAAAAATAACTCAAAAGAAAAACAAAAACTCTCACATTTTTGGGGGAGGGGCAATACTTTTCTCTCATCTCATAAAGTGATCCATTTGAAATACCTAACCAAGTTCAATATATTTCTAAAAAAAAACGGAATATCTAACAACAATGTACATAAGATCGATTCTATTACAATGCCCTGACAAACTAAAATTTATAAGACTCGTGCAAGTTATTTCTGAAATAATTGAGGGATTCTAGAATTAAGACTTACTCTATACATTGATTTAAATGATATTGACACTGATTACCTATATCTGACAGTTCAATAAATTATAAATTGAGTTAGAAATGTATCTGAAAGTAAGATGTTATCTCCAAAAATAACTACAAATATTTATTAGTATGTGGTAAGTCCCTTATCAAATTGAAACTTGACATCCTCTAAATTTCATCAAAACTTGTATATATTTTGACAGATAAACTCAAATTTACTTACCTTGATCACTGGTGTCTTTGCCACCAGATTTTAGAGCTTCAATGTCAGGTCTCAATGCCAATCTTCTTTGCAAAAACTGTTCATAAGATATTCTGCCTTGTGAATCTGCTCCTAGCTGTAACATTAATTCATCTAAGGAGTCTTCTAAGCTGAGTTCTTTACAAACTGCCAGCAGGTCTTGACTAATGGAAGAGAACAAACCAATAGGTTATTAATATTATAACGGGAGTTCGGACCTGGCAACTATGGTTTAAACACCTTTGTGTGATCGGTCCCGAATAAATAACAAATTTAGTGGAAAAAGTGAATAATAATTTCAAGACTGTGAATTACATCATTTACATTAATACAAAGTGCTTCACGCAAATAACTGTAAGTAAAAAGTTTACCAGTAAATAATAATCAACTGATAAAATATCGTCTGAAAACAAATCAAAACATATAAATCACAAACGAGGCGAGCGATAAGGGAACCAGTTCCTTACGCACCTTACCTCGAAAGACAGGACCTCATTCAGAACACTTACTAAATAGAAAAATGAACCAATCTCAAGCTACCACAATGTCTTATTCAACTGCCTTATCAAAACCATCTCAACCTACACTCCCTTCCAAAGATCAAGCTATTATTTTTACCTCATTAAATGGTCCTAAGCTTGAAGATTATTTATATCAAATCGGAGACATTGTAGGCCCTCGAAATATCCTTTACGCCTCTCGAATGTCAAACAACAGAATATGCATATATCTATCATCCAAACAAGCAGTAGACATATTCTTCAGTGAACAGGGAGGAGAATTCTCTATCAATGGAAATTCTATTAAAACCCGTAGATTACAAACACCTTCTGAACGGCTGGTACTATCAAATGTCTGTCCCTCTATTCCTAGTGATGTACTACTATCAGAATTGCGGAGTCTAGGCATAAACAACATATCCCCAATAATGCCCCTAAGAGTTGGAACGACAAAACCAGAATACAACCACATCCTCAGTTTCCGACGCCAAGTATATGTAACCCCCTCCAACAACTAAAATATTCCAGATAGTATTATCATCCAAGATGACAACACTTCCTATCGGATCTTCCTCACATTTGATAATCAGAATTGTCACAAATGTAAACAAACTGGTCACATTGCATCAAAATGCCCAAACGCTGAACAAAACACTTCGTTACAAAATCTTCCGGAAATCAATAATTCCCAAAATATATTTGATGGAGAGAAAAATCCACAAGTAAACCCATCCCAAGTAAACCCAACAGAATCCACAAGTAAAACTGCTAACATCTCCCTATCTTTGTTAAAAAACCCCATAAGATCAACTGAAGATGACTTAGAAAAACGAATGGATTATACAGAAAACTGTAATAAACGACCTTTATCCGAAACTACTAGTCCCATAGCAGAATCAGACTCGGCATTCAAAATACCTGATACACTGAAAAAATATAAAAGTGATGAATTTACATCCGAACAAATGCAACCTGTAAAACAGCTAATGGAAAAAGATCCTAAAAACTATGCTCTTACCTTCGAACAATTGACCGACTTACTGTCAAATATAAAAGGAAACCCAGATCCAATAAGCGTGATTAGAACCTACACGTCGGAATTTGAAGACTTAGTAGATACTATTAAAAAAATTTACCCATCACTACAGAGCAAAGCAACGAAGACGCGCTTTACAAAAATTAGGAAGAGACTTGAAAGATATATTGCTGAAGGACCCATAGAACAAGAGCCAATCAGTGACTCATCAGACAGCAACGACATAAATTCTACATCAAAAAATTTAAAATAAAACAATAAGTATTCTACAGTGGAATCTAAATGGATATTACCTCCATCTGGAAATGTTAAAAACTATCATATCTAAATACAACCCGAACGTTATCTGCTTACAAGAAACACACTTTAATAATCAGAATACACACAAACTAAAAAATTTTAATATATATTACAAGAACAGAATTGGTATAAAAAGTTGGGGGGGAGTTGCAACATATGTAAATAAAAACCTTCATTCAAGTCAAATTGATTTAGATAGCAATATTGAAGCAATAGCTGTATGCGTTTATTTTCCTACAAAAATAAATATATGTAACATATATATTCCATCTGACCGAATCCTAAGTAAAATGGAGCTAACTGATCTAATCTCCCAGGTTCCTAATCCTAAAATTATCATGGGCGACTTCAACGGACACAACTTCATGTGGGGGTGTGAGAAACAAGATACTCGAGGAAACATAATTGAAGAGGTTATGACAGACTTAAACTTAAACATTCTTAATGATGGAAGTAAAACTAGATTTAATACCTATAATGGAACTTCTTCGGCTATAGATTTAACTTTGTGTAATCCTTCATTACATCAACACCTAACATGGGAACACTTTTCATATGACAGTGATCATTTCCCAATCCTTGTAGTAGATAAACGTAGAAGTGCTGACGATTCAACGCCTATACAAAAGTGGAAGCTACATGAAGCAGACTGGGAACAATATACCATTTTAACTGACGCATCTTTATCAAAATTTTCAATAAGTGAGGACATAAATGAAACAATAAACAATTTCAATGAAATATTGATAACAGCTGCAGACATAACAATAGGGCTAACTAAAAACGTAACACACCGTACGGCTGTACCATGGTGGAATAAAGAATGTGAAGAGGTACTTAAAGAAAGTAAACATGCATTTCATATCTATAAAAAGCATAACACGATTGATAATCAATTACGATTCAAAGCACTAAGGGCCAAAACTAGGTATATTTTTAGAGAAAAAAGATTCATGGATGAAATATGTGCAAAATATAAGCAGCTCTACTAGCTTAACATCTGTATGGAAAAAAGTGAATACCATATCCGGCAATAAATCATACAATAAAATCACTGGTATAAAACAAGACGAAATCTTAATAACAAAATCAAAAGATATAGCTGAAGCATTGGCGGAAGCATTCCAAGAGAACTCGAGCGATGCCAAATTAAAGGAAGATTTTCTAAAAAAATAGAGTATCAATCGAAGAAATCCCAATCAATAATGAAAACAATACATCGCACCTCAACCAACCACTCACACTATCAGAACTAGATGAAGCGATAAAAGACTTTAAAAACTCGAGTCCAGGTCCTGATAATATACCGATTTCATTCCTGCTATATCTATCGGAGAGCGGCAGAGAAGTACTCTTAAATATTTACAACACCATTTGGATACAACAAACTTTTCCAATTCAGTGGACTGAAGCAACAATCATACCAATTCTAAAAACTACTAAGAAAGCAACAAGTATAGAATCATACAGACCTATTGCACTGACTAGCACGATGTGTAAGCTCTTAGAAAAAATTATTAATAATCGTCTTAGGTGGGAACTTGAAAGTCGCAAACTAATTAAACCAGAACAAAGTGGATTTAGGAAGAAGAGAAGTACTATTGACAATATTATTGATCTAGAGAGTGACATACACGAAGCCTTCGCAAATAAACAGAAATGCTTAGCCATATTTATTGATATCAACAAAGCATTCGATACTGCATGTAGAATAAATATACTGAAATTGTTAAAGCAATGGAATATAGATGGACATATGTTGGCATTCATTAAAAATTTTCTAAGCTATAGGACTTTTAGAGTAAGAGTAAATGGTAATCTATCGACCTAACAATGTCAAGAAAATGGTACTCCCCAAGGCTCTGTTATTAGTCCCACATTGTTTCTAATCGCTATTAATAACATTACTGAAAATGTACTTTAACCAATTAAAATAAGGCTATATGCCGATGACTTAGTGGTATACATGAAAAGTAAAAACATAGATACAATGCAACATATACTACAGAGACAACTTAATAAACTGCAGCAATGGTCAAAACAGTCGGGCTTCAACTTCTCTGCATCCAAAACCAAATGTTTATTGTTTTCGAAAAAACATTGTGAAAAGACACCCCCGCTTACACTATATGAAGAAAAACTGCAATATGTAACTTCCACGACATTTTTAGGTATGATATTTGACCAGAAACTGAGCTGGAATGATCATATAAAAAAGTTGATATTTTCTTGTCAGAAAGGTATTAATCTTCTAAGAATACTTTCTAACCGTAACTGGGGATCAGATCAAAAAACACTACATATTATATATAAAAATCTTGTACGTTCCAAACTCGATTATGGATCTATTGTCTATGCATCCACCAAAAGCTATATTTTAAAGAAACTTGATACAGTTCACAATAATGCCTTACGAATAATATCTGGTGCATATCGTACATCACCGGTGGAAAGCCTTTATTCAGAATTAGGGGAACCATCTTTATCTACGAGAAGAAAAATATTGACATTGTCATATGCTACCTCTATATTAGATAACACTGAGCATCCAATGTACCCAAAAATTCATACGGATGAAATTGACAATTTCGCACAACAACAACCGAGTCCAACTTTCTGTAATCGCTTTAGACAATACAAAGCAGATCTTCAAATCAAACATGTTCCTATATTCAAGTTTGAAGAAACATATCCTCCTTGGCAAAATTCCAAACCAATAATTGACACCACTCTTACCTCTTTTAAAAAATATGAACTACCCAGTTTGCTGATGAAAAACATCTTCCAAACAAAACTCATTGAATATAATGACCATTTCAAAATATATACGGATGCCTCGAAAACTACAGTTGGCGTCGGAGTCACGGATGTTACGGCAAATCAGAACTTATCTTTTAAATTACCTACCTGCAGTACAGTCTTCACTGGAGAAATATATGCATTGCTACAAGCCCTTAAACTGTCCCGAAATGCGAATTCTTCCAACATCCTCATAATCACAGATTCCCTCAGTTCATTAAAATCCATCCAGCAAGTTTATAGTAGTCATCCCATTGCTATGGAAATAAAGAAGGAACCCTTCCAACTACAAGAATCCCAAATAAATGTAAAATTTATGTGGATCCCCTCCCACATAGGAATCCAGGGTAATGAAGAAGCAGACCAACTGGCAAAACAAGCAGCAGAAAGTGATAGTGCGGTAGTTGTAAACGCGACGACCATCAGTGATTTGAAGCATACCGTGAAAGAAAAAGCGATAAGTGCGTGGCAAAATCAGTGGCTTGATTCGAAAGCGAAATTACGCGAGGTGAAACCCAGTGTGAAACCCTGGAATACAATACCAAACAGGCGGCCCAACCAAGTACTACTGACAAGACTAAGGATAGGGCACACTAAACTGACGCATCAACATTTACTTGCCAGGACAGAAATGCCTCAGTGTACTACATGTTCCAAGCAGATAACAGTAAAACATATTCTGGTTGAGTGTCCCAGATATGAGGACGCCCGAGTGAAAAACAATATACCAAACACGTTGAAATCGGTATTAGGACAAAACTGTGACATAAATGTATTAGTTCGATATCTTACTGAAATTAATGTAATCAAAACCTTGTAAAATAATCTTTGTCGCTAATAACCGACATGGTTGATGCGACAATAAAAATGGAATTAAAAAAAAATATTATAACCACAATACCTTTTTATACAAAAAAACACTCATATGATTTATCAAATTGATAGCATCGTTTGCTTAACTAAGAAAATACAAGAACCCCAACAAATAACTTAGTTTATTAATTTATATTTTGTAGAAAATGAAAAAGTAGTATGTGCGGCAAATTGAACAAAATATACCATGATTTATAATATACACAATTAAACTAGGTCCAAATATTCCAAGGCAGAAGTGAATACTTTTTTTATTTGGGAAATATTAAGCTGTTGCATGAAATATCTAACAATTTGTTTTAGTATCTCCAAAGGAATATTATTTACAGTTCTGTATTGAATAAGCTTCAAATATGTTTTGTTTAATAACAACTAAGAATATTTTTACCTGTCTATATATCCATCACCGTTAGCATCACAAGCTTGAAAAAGTTTTTTAACGCGTTCTTCTTCACCGACCGAACTAGCACATTCACTCAAACAGTCTGTATCTGCCATAACTACATAAAAATAAGTCTATACATTTAAGCATATATGTGTGACTTATAACAAACGCGAACAATATTTACTTCGTTTAATTACTAATAAATGTATATTGTTTACTTTGTAAATGTTTGTTTATATTTTGTATAATCAATTTTAAACGTCACTTACGTCGAAATGTCATCTACCCTTTATGTCACCTATGTCAGCTGTTTTAAAGTCTGTTTTTTGCTTACTTATTTTACTGGTTCAGAAAGTGTAAATAATACTAAAAACGTAAAATTTGTACAACCGGTTCTACGATTAACAAAACCGGGTTTACTAGCCGAAAAGCCTTTGGCATGCACCGTCGGAATATAAATATGGATTAGTAAATCGCGTTTGTCAAATTGGTATCACCGCATCATGCCAAAATAGATAAAAAAGAATTAAGATCATAATATGGTTTAAGGTTATAGGGTTATGAATACCGCCTTCCACTGCGACCCTAATGTGTCTATTGTGAGTCACACCTTGCTAGAGTTCGCTGTACAGTTCACGCCATTTGATAAAGGAGTTGGTTCCAGTCGGATAAAGCCGAAGGTCTGGTGTGGAGCAGGTACCATAGATAAGATGCAGGTACAGAAAATGTGCTCTGCAGTTTCGTCTTCCGCGTAAGGGTGTAGCCTCATGCACATGCAGTCGCTCGTCGCTAGTTTTCAGCGATAAATCTGGTCACGTGACCCTATTTTAAGTTTCCCGCGATTTAAAAAAGTAGCGATATAAATGTTGGGCTTTTGTCGCTAGAACCCTTGTTTATATATAACGCAGCGTTGTTCCTAGGAAAATTTTTATAGTAACAGAATACCACGCAAAAACGTAATAGAATCTTAAAAAAGGTAATAGATTGTTCTTCTTCTTTTTATTTGCAAATATATAGATTAAATGATACAGGGGTTTATTTATAGGGTTATGACATTTCAAAATTTTGACACTTCGACTTAACATATTTTTTCTACTTCAGTTACTAAAACCGCATTTTCAACACTGGTTTGACATGATCAAAACGATTCTTTAAACACTAGTGTTTAAAATGCGAAAAGTCACATCTCGTTTATCTTTTGTTTTTTAAACGTCAAATCAAGTGTATCGTTTGTATGTTAAATTTCATGTTCCGTGATAATTTTGTTGTTCTGCGTCATTTGATTTGTCAGTCAGCTGTCAGCCATCGTCCGTCATGTAATGAATATAATTCAAATATAATAAAAAATTTCCCTTCTTGCGGGCGAAGAAAAAGTATAGTAAGCACCCCGTGTTAAAAACGTCTTTAGTCACTCGTGACTAAAGTAACCTTTTTGACACTTGGTACCTAATATAAAATTTCTTGCGTTCAACACTTTATTGAACTATATTTAGTACAAAAAGTGGTTCTTTATTGCACTTGCAATTTAGTATTCTTCTCTTTTAGACTCTTTTGTCAATTTTGGCTTTTACTTTTTCTGATCCTGTGGGCAAATGTCATTGCCAAATCATAATATCACTCATGGCCACCTTGCATGTATCATTCATAAAAAGGTAATAGTTGCTATCAAAACGTAATAGGGTAATAGATATGGTGAAAAGGTAATAGATCTATTACGAACGTAATAGCAGGAACAACACTGATATAACGATATAAACAACGCTAGAACTAAGGCTGGATCCACATGCATCCGTACGTGTGCGTTTCACGGATAGCCGAAAATATGATCATCCACATGTGTCAATCCGGTCACGCATTCGTTTATGGTACCAAACGTCAAAACAACCTCAAAATATTCTAATAATATTTTTGTCATTACCGTATGACTGATACACCGATCTTCTTAAATTATGAGTGTTGGTCGTGTTAGTGTAAATAATACTTTAAGACTTTAATCATTTCCGGTTTAAACAGACAATAGGGACCGAGAAAGATGACGTTTATGCCATCTGCCGTTATAAAACACAAACAATGTGATGTATACAGTATTAGTAGTTTTGTATAATCAGCGTTTTTAAATGTTCATTTTTTAAAACTGATATTAAATGTTTGTGATGTCGTCATCAAAAGTATCTTTCTGTATTCATGGCTGTTCAAATATGCTGTATACATATACTACGCGGTTGTAATTTTATAGTTTCTCCGAAAGTTCATTGAACACTGGGTGGATAACCTTGAAACGTCAAAAATGAATAAATGTAGTAAAAACCTATATGTAATTAAAATGTTCTAATTAAAACATTTTGTTAACTATTATTTCGTGTATAATCAGTATGATACTACAATTGGCAGCTATTAGAAAAGTTCTAAATATTTTTTTTACATAAATAAAAGATTATTATCGAGGGAATAAAATGTTGTTTTCTGTACGATTTCATTGATTATATAAAATAAAAAACTAGTTATGTGTTTGCTGACTTTAATATTATATAATAAGTTCAAATAATTAAATACTATTAAGGGGAAGAAAGTAAACATTTGTACAAAACGAATCACTTCAAGATTTTTAATTACCTTTCAGAAAACATCGGGAGGATTGGGAACCACATAAAAATACTAGAATTTGCAGTGCTCATTTTGTCAATAATCAAAAATCAGATAACACCCTACACCCATAATTTTTCCTGGCAAAGAAAATAAAAAGATCTATTCATTTTTTGCATTTTGTAGGTTGTTTATTATACTGTTTACATCACAATGTTTCTCTTATTTAACACCAGGGCGCTCTACTTTCGGCATATAAGTGCTGCCTCTATAGTTCCGTCTTGATCCCTATTAGTGAATGCTCCTCCCTGGGCACAAAGCAATTTAGAGAAAAAAATAAAAATAGCATTCCTAATGTTTCTGCAAAACAATAGGCTTATCACACAAAACCCTCAAAAAAGAGCAATGTAGACAAGACAAATTTTTATGGAGGAATATTTTCTAGACTCGACATTTTTTAACCTAGGTAAATAATTTTTTTCAAAAGTAGTCGGCGAATCACCAAAAAAACATAAACAAAATAATAACCTAACCTCAATCACGCATGAAAAGATAAAATTAACCAACTTCAATCCGTTGTGATCTTGAAACGTACGTGATTTTGATCCCTAAAATTTCATTAGTTGATATTGATCACGTGGTATACAACGTATACGTATCACGGATGCATGTAGATCCAGCCTAAGCGAAATGCAACTTCATAGACAAATCAAATAATACTTATGTTTCTTTCAATATGTGCAACTTCTTTGTTATTGTTTTATTATTGTAAACAATGGATTCAGGCTAGGTAAATATTTCAAAAGATTATGTAATAAATGCGAATAACAAAAAGATAAATTTATTGTAGAAAATTTCAGAACACACGGTAAAACATATTTTATTTTAAATCAAGATAAAAAACTGGAATGCGACCCACATTCTGTTTAGAAAAATAATACGAAGTCAAAACAGATTAAAACAAATAAAACATCTTACTGGGTCAAAGCAAAATAATTGTTTTGAATACAATTATTTCGATAACGAAAATTAGCACGCTTCAAAACACAAAAAGTTGATTTTGCAATTCGACAAAAAAACCCCAAACCTAATTCGGGGGAAAAGCAAAAACGGTGTGCAGAGAGCGACAGCAGGGCAGTGCCGGCCAAAAACGCGAAGGGAAAAGTCCCCTCCCTGTAACGGTGACGGTAGTAGTTTTTTTAGTGTTAGCGGTATCAGAGGTAAAGTTCTCTCCGTTGTGTCAGGGCGTAATAGGGATACTGGGATATCCTTGACGGTGAACACTGTCCCCCGTTTCGAGACACAAAACGGTAGAATTACCCTCTACGCTAAGTTTTTCCAACATAGCACGATTCCGGTTATTTGGCACTATCCGCGGCGGCTATAAAGATACCGAAAAATAAGCAGTATCCAGGCGAGAGAAGGGAAGTTTTCCAAGCCGTAAGTTTTTGAACATAATTGAAATTTGAACGTTTTTTCCATTTTGGAGTCGGTTATTTGTTATTATTGGCGCTGAATTCTGAACTTGGGAGTTATAATTTTATTACTATACATAGGGAGTAGCGATAACAAATATATTTAGTTGATGTTCTGATCTTTCAAGGGGACTGGACACATCGGGTCGTTCTCAGTTAAATATTGCATGTCCAGGCTAACAAATTTAGGGGGCACAGCTCGTTCTGTAATATATATAATTTACCGTGTATGCTGATATAACCAGATTTTGCAGAGTTTCGCCAACCTGACAAGAGTTAGTTTTTTTTTAATTAGTAGTTATTATTTTGTTGCGCCACATAATTCGCTTCCCCCTCGTAGGTAGGACGGAGATAGAAATTTACGAGAGGTTAATTTGTACATGGTAGCAAAAAGGCCGGAGCGTATGATTTTCCATTTTTCTTGGGTTCCAGCGAACTTGCGCTGATAATTAATATAATATAAAAAAATTGTTATCTTATGTTCAGACGTGATTCGGAATTTCTCAATTATTAGTAAAACACATAACTATGGTCGGTGATTCCAAGACTTGGAATTTCGCAACTTGAAACGCCAGCAATATTTTATACTAATAAATTTCGCTTTCATTTTCTCAAGGTCAATGGCAAAAAAGCCAACGTAAGCTGGAGTAATATTTCGGTTAAAAGGTAAATACATATAATATTTTATTTATCGTCTAGACACCGGTGAATAGCAAATTTAGGAAAAAAGAAACCATACGCCTCTCATGCACTTTGGAAATACCAAAACGATAAGGGGGTAGTTTAGTTGTTCTAACGCAAAACGAGGGCTCTGTCATAACTTTGTTTTTGTGGAATAGTTATATGTTATACAGGGGTAGGTTAGGATGCACAATTTATAGATAGATGTATAGGTAGGCTTATACCAGGGGACTTTATTTATTTGGGTAATATCGGGATTTTGTGTTATAGTTACATAGATTTATATGCTCAGAGATTTTTTTATTATATTTGTTTATATACAACGTTGTGGTTCCACCATATTTTATTTATCATCCCTACCCCGTAATTCCCCCTAGAGAGTGTAACAACCTTGGGTGTGAGACAGAACCGGAAGAACAATCCTGTCCTGGCAAAGGATTATCAAACCGTTTTAAGACCAGGCGTACCCCAGCTCAAATCGGACTGGATTTGCCTAACACGCTCAGCCGCACATTGGAGGAAGAAATTGGTGACTCGAATGGTCGGTATCAATATACCGAAAAAGGGTCTAGAAATTTATTACAAGTGGTGACAGCAATTGTTAGAGTGGTGACAGCGTTTTTCTTTTAATTAATAAACAGCTCTATTGAAGGAGGTTTCGTTACATCTGGTGACAGCTGGTTAGTTAGTTATTATTACACTTATTACAATTATTAATTGGTAAAGTATGAAAATATAAACCGATGATTTTGTTTCATTGTTATACAGTTTTATCGAGAAATGATGTAACTTTTAAACCACATTTTTGTTTGTAAAAGTTTTTAGATGACAGATATTAAATGTTTTGTTTTGATAATTAAGTACTTGTTTTGTTTATTTATATAAATTCATGTCCCTTATTATTAACAAATAAAAAATAGGTAAAAAAACTTTTTAAGTTAAACGGTTTTATGTTAAACATACATTGCAATGTTTAAGATAAATGTACTAAAAACCAAAAAATCATAAAATAGATACAGTCGTGGGAATTATAAACATATGCATAGATTAGACTAAAATAAAACCGTGGGGCACGTCAATTGTCGGTTGAACAACTGCCTAATTATAGTGTGACATTACAAAACAAAAATTTTAATCAACGATTGTAGACAATTGACGTGCCCCACGGTTTTATTTTAGTCTAGTCTATGCATATGTTTATAATTCCCACGACTGTATCTATTTTATTATTTTTTGGTTTTTAGTACATTTATCTTAAACATTGCAATGTATGTTTAACATAAAACCGTTTAACTTAAAAAGTTTTTTTACCTATTTTTATTTTTTGGTTTTTAGTTTTCATTTCGCATTCTGTTTAATTCATTTAGTGCTTCATTATTGCAAGGTTTCTTGCCCGTTAGTTTATTGCAGTCCAACTCTTTGGTAGCGGCGGCCATCTTAGATTTCAATTTTGCATAGTAAATTGTATTCTACTTGTTGAGACCTTTCATTTGATACCCATGTTGATGGGATTGATAAAACCTACGTTATACGCAATTTTGTAGCGGCCGCCATCTTGGATTTAAATTTTTTATAGTATATTGTATTCTACTGGTTGAGCACTTTCATTTGATACCCATATTGATGGGATTGATAAAACCTACGTTATCCGCCATTTTGTAGCGGCCGCCATCTTGGATTTAAATTTTTTATAGTATATTGTATTCTGCTTGTTGAGCCCTTTCATTTGATACCCATGTTGATGGGATTGATAAAACCTACGTTATCCGCCATTTTGTAGCGGCCGCCATCTTGGATTTAAATTTTTTATAGTATATTGTATTCTGCTTGTTGAGCCCTTTCATTTGATACCCATATTGATGGGATTAATAAAACATAAATTATCCGCCATTTTGTAGCGGCGGCCATCTTGAATTTATAATGATAATGAATAAACATAATTGTATTGTCACCAAAATCCAAAGTGTATACAAAATTTCAGATTAATCGGTTGACAGGAAGAGGGTGAAATTTGAATTACTAAATTTGACCCAAGAATAAAACAAACGGGGTGAGCTAAATAAAACCGTTTAAAAAGGACAATTTTTTAATGATTACGATAATTGAAAGAATTGAAAAGAAACAAACTATTCTTGTTGACTAGTTGAATAATATAATATTGTTAAATCAATAGATGAAACATTTTTATACTGAAATGAGAAAAATCGCTGTGTATCCTAGTTTAAATTAAATATATTTTTTCTACTTCCGCTACTAAAACCGCACTTTGAACACGGGTTTGACATGCATAAAACGACTCTTTAAACACTAGTGTTTAAATTGTGAAAAGTCACATCTCGTTTATTTTTTGTTTTTTAAACGTCAAATCAAGTGTATCTTTTGTATGTTAAATTTCATGTTCCGTGATAATTTTGTCAAAAACGTCTTTAGTCACTCGTTTCACAAGGAACTCGTTCCGCTTCGCTCCACTCGTGCCTAAAGTAACCTTTTTGACAATTGGTACTTAATATACTATTAATCAATTATTTTGTTTCAATTTTCTTTCCGTAAGTGAGTGTGTTTGTGCACGTGCGATATTGAACAATGGAGTTTTCTAGAATCTATTAGGTTCATTTGAGTTTGTGGACTGCTTGGGATCTGGGTTTCTTTCAAATACAGAAATAAATTAGCCATATAAACAAAAAATACAAAATTTTATTTTTTAGTATCAGTTCCGGACAACTCAATATAATAATGTACTCCTACAATAGAATACAATAACAATATACATGCAGCATTCATACAATATTGAGAATTTAACTTCAAATGTGTTCCCATAAATACAAACTCTGTCCATGGGGTATAGTGTATGGTTTAATAATAATATTCCAAAATAATTTAAAATGAAAAAATTAGAAAATTTATATATATTTATTTATACATAATATATTATATAATATCAGGAGATGAGCAAACGTTTAAAATTTAACATAAATTAAAAGTAGAACTTCCTTTTTGAGACAACTCCAAAGATTATAGATTAAAACGCTATTTTATTTTTATTCAGTACTATTTCATTCACTTGTATCACTGCCACTGAAGAAATAAACAAAATTAGAGTCAGTTTTAAGGTTATATGTCATTAATCTTTGTCTGTCAGCTTTCGAGATCGATGCAAGCAGCCATGTTGTCTCTGCTTTCCATCGCGGCGATTTGTGACATGTCCACGGACTACTAATTGTATATTCGGTTTGACTCCTTTACTGTCGTCGCCATGTTGTGCTAATTTTAAGTTGGCCGGCCTGAGTCACGTGATTAGTACAGGACCGGCTTAAGCGATAAAGCAGAAATCATTTATAAGATACGAAAATATGAAACGGCGAGAGAAAAAGTATACCTACTTTATTATTTATACTAGCTGCTGCATATTGTGTATCTACCTAAGTTGGGATTATGGAAAACCTTTTCATAAATTTTAAGAAGTGTTTGTTTATAAATTATATTATTATATATTCTTATTCAAATTCAATTAATCAGGAAATAAATAAAATAACCGTTAATTTTAATTTAATTACGGGCAAGCCCAATTCACATAAATACAATATGGAAATATAAAAAAATGCTACAATAACAAAAAAAGAAAAATATGTAAAACTAGAACAATTGACACATGCATTAAACTTATCCATAAAACAAAAGGAAAAACCTAAAGTATAGTATAAATCACAAGAAAAAAGCAAATAAAGTAAGAGGAGTGATAACACATCAAACCAGCAATAAAATACGAGTATGTACACTCTAAAGTGGAAGCTCCAGCAAATGTTTTTTAAACATGAAAGTGAACACATCAAAAATTAAAATTCCATCGACAGAATTTGCTAATCTGTGTCCTAGGTAGAAAACTATTCATTGCATAGTTGTACCTAGAAAGACGAGAAGGGACAACTAAATATATTTTAGAGAAAAGCATGGGACTATCACAAATACCATTTACTATGTTGAACAGCTGTATCAGATCCCTTTGCCTTCTGCAAACCTCCAGAATAGGGTTGTTTAAAAAAACGTTCTAAGAAATCATAACAAAGATAAATGTGCATCTTAAAGGCAATATATCTTAAAAAATTGAGCGGAACAGCTTCATGTAATATAATGAGGAGACTATACTGGTAAACAATAATAAGTTCTGACCAGTGAGCAAGATGGAGATCTAATAGCAGTGATGTTAGTAAAATCAGAAGTGGTTCTCTTTATAAAACCCATCTCCATAGATTTTTGAACAACAGCGGTAACATGAGACTTATAATTAAGTGTGGAGTCCATTATAACACCCAAGTCCTTAGTTGAGAACCACATTTTAGAGTTTCAATATTATTATTGTAATCAAAAGCTATTGGGTGGTGCATTCCATGAAAACGCATTACATGACATTTGGATGCATTTAGATTCACACCATTAAGTGTGCACCAATTTGATAGACTATCTAAACCAGATTGTAATATTAGAGCATCATCCTGCCACTAATCACACTAAAACATGTCAGGTGGTCATCAGCAAATAACATGGCTTTGCTACCTTGAAAACAATGCATTATATCATTAATAAATATGTCAAATAATAATGGTCCTAAATGAGACCCTTGGGGAACTCCAGAGGTTACTCGAAAAGTATGAGAATATTCATGAGTAGCTCTGACCATTTGTATACTATTCGTAAGATAATCGCTTAGCCATTGTAATACAAGACCGTCAACACCATAATGAAAAAGTTTATGTAGCAAGAGGTCATGATTAACCCTGTCAAAAGCTTTAGAGAAATCATTGTACACAGAATCAATATGCAGACCCCCTTCCAAACCATCAGACAAAAAGTCAACATATGTGAGTAAACCCAATTCTGCAGACCTTTTAGAAGTGAAGCCAAATTGTTGTGATGTCATAATACTCGAACAGTCATAGGTGAGATAATCTAAAATAATACTCTCAAAGACTTTGGGAATTATGCTAAGGATTGATTATAGGACGATAGTTTGAGATGTCTGATTTTCTACCCAATTTATACACTGGAGTGATGTATGAAGTTTTCCAATGATCTGGAAATTCGCCTGTAACAAGAGAGTTATATATGAAATAGCGGACGAGATAAAAGGATGCTAAATTCTCTAAGAATGAAAGGTATTCCGTCAGGACCGGCGCGTTTTTTAATATCAAGTTTAGATAACTTTACATAGATGTTCGAAGCCAGAGGTTGATTTGAATGAAATGTTTAGCAAATAGATTTGCAATATCATTCCCGTTGCCAGCAGTAAGATCCCCAAGAGTCATTTCAGAAGGTATAGTGTTATTTACCCTCCTACTGTTTACAAACTTTCAAAAAACTTAACATTATCTGTATCACAATTTTCAGTATATTTTACATAATTTCAGTAGCACTCTTGTGATAAAAGTTTACACTGAGCCCTTAATCTACTAAATTCCATTTAGTTTACAGGACACCTAGTAATTTTGTGAGCCACTTCTTTCTCACACAAATGCCTCTTCAACTCCGCAGTATACCAACATGGGAACCTCTTCCTGCAAACCTTTTTCAGCAGAACAAAGCAACATCATTATTTTTAATAAAGCAGCTGGGGCTCCTTGAAGAGATGTCATAATATCCGATTTGGCTTGGGTAGATAAAGAAAGTTTATTTTTTAGTTCGGTTAATAGCCTGTTCAAGGATTTTATTTTTAGTTTTCGCCTCCTGCTTGTTTTTCTGCAAATTTTTAATTTGTTTCTGCATACTCTTAACTGCCTTTTCAAAAAGCGAATCTTCTCTCTCAATTTTACATTACAGGAAATGTATACTTTGGATAGAGGTAGGCGGAAAAATTATTTCCGTCCTAAACCATCAGAATCGGTCCCTATCGGTTTTTTATATATAGTTTTTAGTTGTCACTTTGACGTCTGAAGAAAGCACGTAATTTCGAATATCTTATAATATCAATATCTTCTTTCGTAGTGTAGCTCTCAACATGGAGTAATTTGACCATAACGTAGTTGCCTTCAACTTTGTAGAGAAATCGGAAAAGTATGCTATCATGACATTTTCAGATAGAAAGATCGTTTTTTTTTCTTGGCAATAATCGATGAAACGTTTGTAGGCGTATTCATATTTTGCCTTGGATTTATTTAACAATAAAAAATATGACATGACATTTTTAGCAGCATTAAATCCGATGGTGTCCCGCACATCTGAGCATCATTAGGGCCGGATCCGGGCCTCTAGGCAATGCAATTAGATCTTTTCAAGTGTATGGATGGATGTGATTAGCTTCCAGATGATCGATTCCAGACATCATGTCACTTCAATGTCTTATGTGATATTATAACAACATGGTTACGTTTACTTGATGCTTCAGCATCGTCTTAGCTGACTCGTTTGCTTTATTGAAATGGTCTTAATGGATAGGTTATAGATAATAGAGGTTTAATGATGGGCCAGGGAAGAGAAATGAGACGCGACGTGGTTATTTTAAATGTAATCTTGTTAAATGCAATGAAATACAATAAATAAAAGAAAACAATTTTGTGGAGTACAAATTGGAAAAAGTCACCTTCCAAGATATTTATTGATTTTGTACAGTGTTCGCGGATTCAAACACGACCATTAACCCGGCCTAAGGGAAACCAGATACATCTTCTCTGAATCCACTTAGGTAAAACTCTCAGTAGGCGCGATGGTGGGCCCGGCTTTATGAATCGGTGGCTAAGTTCTGTAGAGGACCCAGAGTATTACGGGGTATAATGCTTTACCCTTGCCCAGTGATACTGGTGAAGACCACACTGGCGGGAAAGGCGGAGAAGAAGGACTTCGGTAGGGCGGACCAGGCGCAAGTGGTATGAGGGGCACCCTCTTGTCCCTAAAGCGGACGAACTCAGTCAACAGCATGAGGAACAGGAGCAGACAGGCAATGGGAAATCACCTGATTATATTCCCTTGAGCACATCGTCAGAAAGTCATCAATCAGCTAAAAGCGCGCTTTGCGATCCGGTTAGCAACCGGCGCTTAATAGAGTCCGGGTCGGTTAGTGTGACATGTGCGGATGTGAACAACGAGGCAACCAAGGCAGCAACCACGACTGGAAGAAGTCACTGTGAAAGCAGATTCGTCGAGGAACATGGAACGTCCGAGGCCTCCTCCAAACCGGAAAACTACACATTCTGGAAAGAGGGATTTGCAGAGAAAACTTATCAGTATGCGCGGGATCTCAGAAATACACTGGAAAAGAAATGATCATTTCAACACAGCTGATTATACTGACTACGTATCGGGAGCAGATGATACTGGAAGAATTGAGGTATCATTTCTTGTTAACAAGAAGTACACCAAATATGTAGACCTACGAGGCCATCAGCGATAGATTAATTACAATATAGTTTAACTCCAAACCAGTCAAACTTCATATTGTCCAGGTATATCTGCCAACAACTGATCATTCATATGACGAAGTAGAAGCTGAATATGAAAAACTAGAAAGAGCCATTTTGAACATACCACAAAAAGACCTCCTAATTGTAATAGGCGATTTCACTGCCAAAATAGGGAATACCGAGAACGATGACCACATGAGAAATATTGTAGGAAAATATGGACTGGACGAAAGAAATCAACGCAGTTCTGCTCAGATAATAATATGACCATCTCAAACACAATATTCAAACATCATCCTCGACGTCTATCAACATAGACATCAACTTCGGGCCTATATAAAAACCAGATAGACTATACCCTTATAAGAACGTGACACCAGACCACAAGCGCGTCCGACTCATAGGCTCCGCCCCGTCCCATAGAAACACAGGATTACTGGTTTTCGCAACAAACTACGCAGTAGCTTTTCAACAATAATGTATAAATACAGGGGTTATTGAGGGCTTGAGTCAGTCGAGTCCGAGCATCGAAGAAGTACCTCCACATACCTACGACAACGCGCTCTGGTGCTACCTACCTTAGCTGAGCCCGAAACTGGACAAGTCAATTCAACTCCTTCATCAGTGTTGATAAATTGACCTCTGACCAGTTAGCTCGGGCACTTGGGCCCATCTACATATAGGGTCATCCTAAATTAAGTAGTGGTGAAATTTTATAGTGAACCTTACCCTAAGTTGGCAATATTATTTATGAAACTTAATTGCCCACGTGTCCCTTTGGTTATTTAGTGTCCGTACTTAGTCTACGCGTACACCGGGTGTACGTCGCCTTAGACTTTATACACTTTGACTTTATCCTTGAACATTGTGTTAGTGTTAGTCCATACGTGCCCTTGCGTACGACGACTTATACATTTGTACACTTTGACATTATTCCTTAGTTAGTGTTTAGTCTGTACGTACTCTCCGTGTACGTTGATATTGACCTTGTACACTTTGAACTTATATATCCCCTCCTACCCTGTCAGTGTTTAGTCTATACGTGCCCCACGTACGTTGGCTCCATACACTTAGACTCACACTCGTATACCATGTTAGTGTTAGTCCATACGTGTACCCCCGTGTACGTTGACTACATAGACATTCAACCTAATCCACTTGTATATATATATATATATATATATATATATATATATATATATATATATATATATATATATATATATATATATATATATATATAATATAACCTTCGGAACGGGGGGTGATTTTGGCATCTAGGAACACCAAAACGAAAAACTGCATTGAAATTTTTCTGAAGTCGCGTCATGCTACTCTCTACAATAGCCCTGTTCGTGAGATGTGTGTCGGAATAAAAGTCGTCAAGTGAAATTAATGAATTGAAACTATATTACAAAAATTAAATAAAACTAAGATTGTACACAGATGAAACGAGTTCTCTTCTCAGCGTCTTATAACATAATGTCGAAAACTGTGCCCTCAAAACAGGTATAAAAAGATACAATAAGGGTGGTTTAACCATTTTACCCCAGATGCTGTCCAGATGGCACAAATATTTATGACTCTGCTGTTTGTAGAATGATTTGATATGATGGCAAATATATAATGAGTGTTAAGTTACTAACAAGTGTGAACAAGCCCTATTTCATTCTGAAATAAGCCTAAAACAGCATTCATGGTTGATAACGGGCACTATGAATTCTTACGAATGCCATTTGGGTTAAAAAACGCACCATCTATATTTCAACGCGTTATGGATGAAGTTTTAAAAGACCTCCAAAATAAAGTCTGTATGGTCTATATGGACGATATCATTATATTTAGCGCAGGACTTCAAGAACATCTTCAAAATTCAAAACTTGTTTTCACAAAATTACGCGAGGCAAGACTAAAAATTCAACTGGATAAATTAGAATTCTTACGAAAGGAAGTAGAGTTTGTAGGGCACATAGTAACACCAGAGGAAATAAAACCCAATCCAAAAAAATTTCAACGATTAAAAAGTTTCCCATGCCAAAAAGACATAAAATAATTTCTAGGATATTATTAGAGTACTATCGTAAATTCATAAAATATTTAGCAAAAATTACAAAACTTATGACTAAATGTTTAAAGAAAAATGAAAAAGTAGTTCACACTAAACATTTCATAGATTGTTTTGAAACATGTAAAAATGTGTTAACATCTGAACAAGTTTTAATGTACCCAGATTTTGACAAAGAATTTGAATTGACAACAGATAGCTCCAATTACGCAATAGGCACAGTTCTATCGCAAAATAAGCACCTTATATGTTATGCATCACGAACCCTAAATTCAGTCGAAATGAACTATTCAACAATTCAGAAAGAACTCTCCATAGTCTGGAGTTGCAAATACTTTCGCCCATATCTTTACGGCCGGAAGTTTACCATATATTCTGACCAAAAACGATTACAATGGCTTTTCTCCACAAAAGACCAAAATTCTATGCTCGTAAGGTGGAGACTAAAATTTGAAGAATTTGATTATGTCATTAAATATGAAAAAGGTTCGTCAAATTTAGCAGCAGACACTCTAAGTAGAAAACCATGTGTAGAACTAAACTCCATCGATAACGAATCTATAATAAATAACGCAGTAGACACGGATGAAATAATAGAAAATTTCCTAAGAAATCCTGATGAAATGCCTCGTCAGTAGTCCTGACCTGGAAGATATACTAGACATTGTAGAGCCGACTAAAAGCAAAACTCAAAAAATCAATGTAATTTCAGATATACAAATAGAATCAGATGAATCTCAAGACTCCGACTTCGATTCTGACATTGAAACTAAACATACATCTGCAGAAAATCCTATTTTTTCCATACCAATTACTGAAAGAATATTAAACATGTATAAAAATCAAATATTCATAGCAATGAGAGATATTGAATCTACCCAAACTAGAATTTAAATTTTTTTGATAATACTAGATTATATCTCAAAAATTTCACACATTGATATAATAAATTTCGTAAAAGAATATATCACCCCAAACAAAAAATATGCAATTTTTTTCCAGCACCTATATTAAAAACTCTGCCTTCAAAATAATTCAAATACCGTATTAGAAGATATTCAGACTAGAGACGTCCAAAAAAAACGTGAATTTTACCACGTAACAGAAACTTGCCACCGTGGTATAAATGGAACGAAAGAAGCACTTACTAAAACATTTTACTGGCCAAAAATGTCGGACGATATCGAAAATTATATAGATAACTGCGAAATTTGTCATAAAAATAAATACGATCGAAATCTCCCTATAGTAAAATTCAATCTTACACCAACTTGTTCACGTCCTTTTCAACACATTCATATTGACTGTTTTCAAATTTCAGGAAACACTTATTATAATAGATAATTTTTCTCGATATGGCCAAGCTTACCCTCTACCAGCTGTATATATATATATATATATATATATATATATATATATATATATATATATATATACATAGAGAGAAACCTGCAACACTCTGTATACTAAAATATGGAATGAAAGACTACACACTGTAAGCAAATACAAAATTTTAGAATTTGAATTTTTTTTAAAAATTGTCTGAAATGAAGACAATCTGTATTATTCAATAGGGAAAGAAGACAAGAGTCAAACTGTAGAATTATGGAGGAAATTTTAAATACACTTTGTAAATACATATGTGAAATATATAACATGATTTTAACATTTGAGAGAGAGAATTTTTGAACGTTGTTTCATATAAGTTATAACAATCTATTTCTCACATTGTAAAAGTAAAAAATATTATGATTTGTCTTAAAAAGTAATAATTAGATATTGAAAGAAGTTTTCTGATAAGATTATGTAATTATTTAATATATGCCAAGGTAAAAAGTCAAATAATAACATTAAGTTTATAAAGCATGACATTTGTGAAATGAATTGTCATTCCGCATAGATATAATTGAAATAAAAAGAACTGTCATTTATTAATATTTTGGAATACAATTTAAAGGGAGTAGTATATGGGTTTTAATCATTTAAAGACTTCAAACACAATGTCCTAAAAGGATAGATGGACAATTTATAACTTGAGGTGAAACTTATAAACAAGAATTTTTATAGCCAATTTTGATTGGTGGAATACATTTGAAATATTTTCATCAGCGACAAGCAGATTAATAATTAAAAAATTGAATAAAGCAATTTGTTGATAATGTACACTATTCACTAGGTAGAATTTCTTTTTGGTAGAAGTGAATGGGTGAGAAGCAAAATTTTGGGAAAAATAATTCAAACTCTTTAAAAAGCAACATTTTTGGAATGATAATTATAAAAAAATGCATTATTCTTAAAAGCAACTCAGCAGTTTGATTAATCAAGTAGATAAACATAATTTTAACAAGAAAATTGGTAAATATAATAGAGTACTGACCGTAAAATTTATCAATATAACCAAGTAAGTAAAATATTGTATTGTGGAAATGGTGTCTCCACAATACATTTCAGAAAGGACTGGATTATGGAATTCCCCAAGCTGGACGGATTGTTTGGTTTTCCAGGAGGTAACCTAAAATAAAATAAAAAACCAATCATTGAAGTGTATTAGAACAGGAACAGTGAACAGGTATTTGAAACTATTTCATTTATATATAAAAAGATCAAATAAACTTACTTGTTTTGTGCAAAGAATTGAACTTTGATATTTCATACATTTTTATCAGCATTGTTGTCGCCATTTTGTGTCATGGACGGTTTGTAACGGAATTCGTTTTCAAATTTGTATATAATGTTGCCTATTTTGTAATCACACATAAAAATAATATTTCATCTGAGTGTATGGTTTGTTGAATGAATGATCATCATAGATAGTTTGTTTTCATAAGTTTTTTTGTAAAAGAACGATGTATTTGTTTTCAAAATATAAAATAACGTTTTTTTACTTAAAAAACTTTTTGAAATTATATTGTTGAGATTTTTCATTTCTTGGTGATTGCTCCATCTATATTCAGCAGTTGGCAGTATTGACCCGACGTCTTTAAATCGTGGAGGGGTTCGAAATCAAGCATACAGGACCGTCTCTAGAATTTATTAATAAATAAAAAGCAAGTATTTTTTTTTGATTAACATTATTTCTTTATTTAAATGTAAGGATTTTATTTAACTTTGGCGCTCATATTTGAAATTAAAATTGTTTCGTTTTTAACATTTGAACCCTACTTTGAGATTGTGGAGTTTTTCATGCAAAGGTATAATTATTTTATAACCTATTTTAAAAATTTATAATATACCGGGCAAACAAAAACTAACAATAAATATCAACTAAACTAAAATAAAAATAATAAAGGTACCACAGGAGTACCAATCCACAATAATATATATATATATATATATATATATATATATATATATATATATATATATATTATTGTGAAAAATAATGCTACACATTGTACAAATATCTAACACAAGTTAATTGCAACTTAGGATATTAACGAGTATAAAATTATTGAAGGAAGGACTATATGGGAGTCAAACTTAAACTAAATTAAACTAAATCGAACTAAAGTAATTTATTTGGACTTTATAATGTACCTTGTACATATGTACATGACACCGATATAAGAATTCAAACTATTAAAGAGAAAAGTTTATAAAAATAACATCACCTGTTACGAAATGAATGAGTCCACTCTTCGGGGTGAAATCGTCAAATGTTTGTGCATATCTTAAATTCCCATTAGATGCCATCGGACTATTTGGAAGCCCTGGAGGTGTTTCTTGTAATATACCCAAAAGTTGAAATTCCAAATAAAAATATTAGGGTTATAAAATTTTTGACATCTGTTTGAAATATGTGTCAGTTGAGTAGAGCAAGGCCAACAGCTAAAAATTTTAAGAATTAATAATATATATGATATAGATATGAATTGTTTGTTTAAAATTGTAAGAAATTATGTTTCATAATTAAAAAGTTAATATCTTAAAACATATAATGAAATCCATGAATACAGTTGTGTTTGTACCTTCACAGTGAACGTATCGATAGTTCAAGCGATCAGGTATTAACAGTACCTAACAAAAACTTTGACTTCTTTCTAAAGATAAGTAACTAGTTTTATTTTTGTTTAAGTATAAAATCGAATTTAATATTTAATTGAATTCACCAACTTATGGATTTAAATTCGGGCGGCGAATCGCCGCCCCTATTAATTGATAAAGGGTCTTCGATAAAAGATTTTCAAAATATTAATTTCGAGAATAAATATCAGCCTTCGGATGTTGGTCCTTATTTAGTTTATATAGAACATAAAGAAAAAAATGTAGGTCGTTTATTTCCCATTAAAATCGGTCACTTTTTAAGAAACATTACAGAATTCAGGCAAAATATATCAGATATAAAACCAGTAGGGGTAAACAGGGTAAAGGTAATTTTTAAAAATTTCAATATTGCTAACTTGTTGGTAAATCATGAAGTTTTATTAAAAAATAATTACATAGCTTATATTCCCCTATTCTTCACGCATAAAAAAGGTATAGTACGTATGGTAGATACTTATTTTAATGCCGAATACCTAAAAGACGCAATTGAATCTGGAATTAAAGTAGTTGATGTTAAGCGATTAAAGCGTAAAATTGTAGACAGTGAAACCAAAGAAACAAAAGAAGTAGATAGACAAATGATCGTGGTTACTTTCTTAGGAAATACGATTCCCCAATCCGTTAAAATAAATATGGTAAACTTTCAGGTAGAACCATACATATATCCGGTGGTTCAGTGCTATAATTGTTTACGTTTCGGACATACTAAACATCAATGTAAAGGTAAACAGAAATGCCAAAACTGCTCTGAAGAAAATTGTAACTCAGTTTCCTGTGAAGAAAATAGAACACATTGTGTACATTGCGACAGTAATGAACATAAATCCACATCCAAAAAATGCCCTGTTTACAATACACAATTGAGTATTAAAAAAGTAATGGCCTCTATGAATGCATCTTTCAAAGAAGCCGAAACTATTGTGAAAAATCCTGCTTACGGAAAAATCACAACTAATAATCGATTTTCATTATTATCAAATCCACAAAATTTCCCTGAGCTAACACATACAGCTTCAACTTCTTCTTACAGCTCAATCTTGAGTGAACCTAAGCCCTCCGTACATTTACCTAAACTTAATACGAGTACATCTGCGTCAAAAAAACGCAGAAAGTCCTCACCTCCAACTTCTCCTCCAGTAAATCATGAGAACAAAAAAACTAACAAACATTCTTCCATACTCCCAAATCCTTATAGGGAAGAGTTCAAATTTTATAAAGAGCAACTAGCATTTCAGGTAGAAAACATTATTAAAGATATAATTCTCAAAAAAAGTAACATTAATGAGATCAATGTTAAACAAGCAATTAACAATATCCTGGATAAATATGAATTAAAAGAAAAAAGTAGTATTAATAGACAAAATGACGAAGACTCAGATACTTTCTAATAAGCACATCAGAAATAATATCACAATTGTACAGTGGAACTGTAGATCTATTATTGCAAATCAAGCGAGTCTTGTAAAATATATTAAAGACACACATGTGGACATTTTAGTTATATCAGAGCACTGGCTAAAACCAAACAATAAATTTCGTATAAAAGGATATAATCTAGTAAGTAAATGTAGAAAAGATGGTTATGGCGGGGTATGCATTTTTGTGATTCAGGGTCTTAACTATAAAGAGGTTTTGCTAAATACTGGAATCAAGGACTTAGAAGTATGCGCCGTATCGCTTGACTCTTTGAATTTGACTATAGCATCAATATATAGACCTCCAAACGTAATGGTAAGTCGAGTCAACTGGATTAATTTTTTCAAACAATTTGATTTATCTGCTACAATTTTTTGCGGTGATTTTAATGCACATCACGATATGTGGGGACCAACTCCTGATGATCGACACGGAAAAATACTGGTAGAAGCTATGGATGACCTAGAACTTATAGCTCTCAACGACGGTTCCCCTACGAGAATTAACCCAAGTGGCAATCACTCAGCAGTCGATTTAACTCTCACCTCCAACACTCTCGCTGCAAAGTCTTCCTGGACTATCTTAGATGACACATTGGGATCTGATCATTACCCTTTAATAATTGAGATTCAGATTATTTCTACAAACCTTGCATTAAATCCTTCCTCGAAATGGAATGATTCCCACGCAGATTGGAATACATTTCAAAACGTTTTGCAAACCGAAATGGTAAAAAATGATTTTGATGAAAATTCAACTGGCCCGGATAAAGTGAAGAGACTTTTTGAAATGATTTCAAGCGCGGCGTGTCAATCCATGCCGGTCAAGACGCCTTTTATAGCGATTACCCCTAGGCCTATATGGTGGGACGAGGAATGTACAATGATATTTAAAAAACGAAAAGAAGCTCTAAAAAAATATAGAACTCTAGCAAGTTTTGAAAACTTTTTGAACTACCAAAATGCTGCCGCTAAAGCTAAACGTATATTTAAAGTTAAACAACGGAACAGCTGGATGACATTTTTAAACAAACTTAATAAAAATACCCCACTAACTGATATATGGAGATATATTAGATCTATGAACGGCAACTGCAATCAAAATCGTAAAAAGCCTATTCCTAAAGAGCTAATTGAAAAAATTTTAAACAAACTAGCACCTCCTTCTGCACCCAATCTCTTAAGTTGCAGATCTTTTGGTTTCCAACCCACGGATTATACATTAAAAGCATTTACAATAGATGAACTAGAATTTGCTACAAAAGATAGTCGTAATACAGCCCCAGGGCTAGATGGTTTTACCTATAAAATTATTCAAATGCTACCCTTATCTGTGAAGATTTTCCTTCTTCAAATTTTTAACGATTGGTGGGTGAAACAAGAATATAGCGACGATTTAAAAAATATTATAATTTGTCTCTTTTTAAAACCAAATAAAGATGCAGAGTCTCCTTCATCATATCGACCTATTTCCCTATTATCTTGTATAACAAAAACGTTTGAAAGACTAATCAAATTTCGACTTGAGTATTTTCTTGAAAGTAATTCTATTCTTCCTAGGACGCAGTTCGGTTTCCGAAGGGGACTGGGCACAGTGGATGCTGTAGGTGCATTAGTTGCAGATATTCAAATATGTTTTTCGAACAATCAGTACACATTATGTTTATTTATCGATTTGACAGGTGCATATGATGTAGTAGATTTAAATATTTTATTTGAAAAAATGGTAGATGCTGGTATTGGGAAAAAGGTTTGTGCTAATGTAATTAATTTATTCACAAATAGAAACATTTTTATCCGCGACCATAATAACGTGTTACATGGTCCACGCACAGTCTTCAACGGTTTACCACAGGGATCCATATTAAGTCCCTTGCTTTTTAACATCTATACTGCAGAGCTGCATAGGTTAGGCGGTGAAACAATTAACCGAATTCAATACGCTGATGATTTATGTTTTTATGTTACTCGTAATTCATATGGAGAATGTGTTAAGGACTTACGAGCATTCCTTCAAGTACTCAAACCGTGGCCGGTAAAATAATAAAAAAAAATAATCTAAAATAATTAATTATAACTTTAGTACCACAAACTAATATTTTTATTAAACTATTTAGATAAATTCATTGAACTAAAACTTCTATTTTTAAAAAAAGTAAATTTAAGGGCAATCAATGTAATATTAATAATAAATATTCTCGAATAAATCCTCTATTAAATATATATAAACCTGAATAATATATACCATGCTGAGAATAAGAATATAAAAATAAAGAATATACTGCTCTAAAAAAAGATATTAAAGATAAAAATAAAATCCTATACAAATTAAATCTTAAAATTCTATTAATTAATATAATTTCTCTTATTAAATTCAAAGAAGGAGGAGCCGCTATATTTGAAGATAGTAATAAAAATCTAACTAAACTTAAGTTAGGTATAATATTTAATAAACCTTTATTTAAATACAAACTTCGTCTATGAACTCGTTCATAAAAAATATTTACTAAGCAAAATAGACCAGATGAACATAAACCATGAGCTAATATCATTAATAATGAACCCCATAATCCTCAATAATTTAAAGTTAAAATACCAGCTAAAGCTAAACTTATATGAGAAACTGAAGAATAAGCAGTTAAAGATTTTATATCCCTCTGACGAATACAAATTAATGAAACAAAAAACCCTCCAATTAAACAAATTATAATAAAAAAAATATTTAAACTAATTAAAAATTGTTGAAATAAAACTATAAATCGTAACAAACCATAACCACCTAACTTTAATATAATACCTGCTAAAATTATTGAACCCGAAATTGGAGCCTCAACATGAGCTTTAGGAAGTCATAAATGTAAAAAAAATGGAAACGTCCAGGGCTCTCTCTCTAGATGAGTTCACATTCCCATTTGTCGACGAATACAAATATCTGGGTATTGTCCTGGACAAAAAATTATTATGGACTAGCCATATCAAGTACACTAAACAAAAATGTGAAAAAGGTATGAATCTTCTCAGAGTAGTTTCCAAACAAAAATGGGGAGCTGACTCAAACATCTCCTTCATTTTTTATAAGTCTTATATCCGTTCAATATTGGATTACGGGTGTACATTTTATGGTTCCTCATCAAAAACCAATTTAATAGCTGTTGACCGAATTCAATACAAATCATTAAAAATATGCCTAGGAGTTATGATGTCATCACCTAATCAAGCTGTCTTAGCAGAAATGCAAGAGCCCCCGTTGCATATTAGAAGGCAATACCTAGCCGAAAAGCTTCTTATTAAATACCGAACATTTAACACGTACATGGTTCAAAAGATTTCAGCAATAAACACTAACAATCTGACTATGCCATACTGGAGAATAAAAACCAGTCCTCCATTAGCTGAGGCTTTTCTTAATACCAACAGCAAAGAAAATCATATCTTAAAGCAAGATACTTTCCCTATTTTTCAATGCAATTATGAATCTTTAGTGACTGCTCCTAACATCATATACCCCTCTTTTTACGAATTTTCTAGTATCAACCAAGTAATTTTGAAAACTGAACTTAACAATATAGGCGACAATGTTACCACAATATACACTGATGGATCGAAATGTGATGAAGGAACTGGGGCAGCATTTCTTGTTTCAAATACTAATTACGTGGAAAGATTTAGAATTCCCAATTATTGTTCTGTTTTTTCTGCAGAAGCCTTCGCCATATCAAAAGCGTTAACTTGGTGTGCTTTAAATCCGATTCAAAGAGCTGTTATTATGTGTGATTCCAAGTCAGTATTTACAGGCTATAGAAAGTTCTCCATTAAAGTGTTACAGACAAAATATAATTTTAGAAATTAAAAAATTAACAAGCGAATTAAAAACCATGAACAAAAGTATTGTATTCATGTGGGTAAAAGGGCACTGCGGTTTAAAAGGAAATGAGTACGTGGACTTGGAAGCCAAGAGAGCCTGCAAAATGACTTCTTATACCAATCTTTATGTCTTCTCAGACCTTTTAAATTATTATAAGAAACATATTAGAACTAATTGGGAGCGGTCTTACGCCGACTTCGCTAAAACATCTAATAGCCAATATTTCCTTTTGCATCCTACTTTACCAACTAAGATCCCTCATATTTTTAATTTTGATTATAGAAAACAATATACCTCCATCATATCACGTTTAAGAATAAATCACGGTCGTTTCCCAGCTCATCTTTTTAAAATAGGTATTGTCAATTCTCCAGCTTGCTCCTGTAACAAGGCATCAGTAGGAGATCTGAACCATATTTTCTTTGAATGCACTGAAAACAAAAAGGCAACTACTGAACTTTACAATTTTCTTATCAATTTCAACGTTCCTCTTCCCACAAATATAACCGCTCTTTTGGCAAATACTGAGAAGTCTGTACTTGATTCCATAGTGGATTTCATAAATAATTCTAAATTGTCTATTTAGATATATGCTTAGATTTATGCCCAGTAATCAGCAATTTTATATCCTTACTCCTTTACAGTCCTTTTAATTTTTCAACCTTTACTCACTTTTAACTTTCTGTGGCTAATAGACTATGTCTGAGGCCATTCTCCCCCCACACACACACACAATCCATGAATAAAGGACTATGAGTAATTTTGATTGGTTACAAATATTTTTATGTTCAATAAACAGAGGGCTAATGAAAAATAAGGTTCCTTGTTTAGAAAAAATTGGTTGCTTAGGGAGATAAGGGAAGGTTGTTGATTTTTGAAATAGGAAAGTAGTAGAGGGTTGGTGCTAAGAAAAGCCAAAAGAAACACATTATTTTTCTTTCATAATAATTATAAGACTTGTAAAATTTATAACCAATATTTAAAAGTGAATAGTGAAACTAATCTTCTAAAACGATTCCTGAACTAAATATTTGATATATACAGTGTAAATATCATTTACATAATCATAGAAGAAAATACTGAAAGACTTTTCAGTAATGAAGTGATAAAAATGAACTGTGAATCCAGCTTCCCAAAAAGACTAGTGAAACTAACCTTATAAAACGATTCCTGAATTAAATATTCCATGTATACAGTGCAAATATCCTTTACACAATCCCAGAAGAAAACACTAAAAGGCTTTTCAGTAACGAGTTGATTCAAAAGAACTGTGTATCCAGCTTCCCAAGAAATTTTCCAGAACTTCCTAAAATGCAAGAAAAATGAATATTCTTCTATAGAACATTAGTGGAAAACATAAGGTATTTCATAATTTTTTTTAAATGAAAACTTACTTGTAGATATAAAGGAACATTAGGTATTGAATTATATCCGATATTCTTATGTACATATCACAATCGTTCATTTAGTATATGTATTTGTTTTTGTTGAGTACAATTACCAACACAACTTAAACGCATAATAAGTTGCATACGTACATGTATAATTTCATTGGTATGAATTTTGTGTGAAAGACCATCATAGATAAGTTTTATTTTTCTTTATATATCGTATGCAAGGAAAAATAATGTATTTTTTGATTTTTTTTACGAGATATAAAATTCTTTTCTCTCAAATAAATAGAATCATATATCTGTGAATCTTGATTCAGTGTTTTCTTTTGTAAGTTGGCAATACTGTTTAGACAGCATTCACCACTGAAGGTTTCCTTGAGATAAAGTATACAGGATTTATAAAAAAAAATATTTAATTTAAAGAATTTTTTTAATATCAAATATTTGGCGCATATAAAATAGTAATAACAAGATTTATTATATATAAAAAAGCCCATGAACCCAGATCCTGAGAAGCTGAGTTCTCATATAGAAATTAATAATAAGAAGAGATAAAGGTAAGTGCACTGTGTGGCATTATTGTTGAACAAAATAATTTCTTAAATATACCGGGCGAATTGAATTAAAATTTTATTGATTTTGAAACACAAATACTATCCACAATAAAATGTCACTGCAACGTGTGGCAAATGAAATAGAATAAGAATAATATATTCACAATAATATATATATATATATATATATATATATATATATATATATATATATATATATATATTATAACGTATAAATAAAGATAGAAACACTGGTGTAAAACAGATTAGTTGGAAACTGATTAGAAATTAAAACATTAGACTATATTTTATTAGAATCATAAATACGAGACATTAAAATTGCTCATATTAACTAAAAAAGTAATACAACTTATGTATATAATTAATAATTTGAGAAGACTCACATAGAATTGACAAAAGAAACATTACCTTGATCATATATCCAAAGCCATAGAGTAAATATCGTCCATCGTATTAAATACCTCATGTCAGAAAAAACGATGAACATATAATCTAGAAAAGAAACATGAATTAATAAATATTCGAAATAAAAAGGATTTTGTCCAATATTATAACGCATTTTTACTAGAAACATATGGGTTAGAATATTTAACGCTGTAATACCAATACGCTTAGCGACATACGCTAGCGACAAAATATAGATGTCAATATGTATCAGCGACAAACGTTGAAAGTAGAGTAATTTCATAGATGAAATGAATAGAAATTAATTAATGTGTTTAATCGAATATAATCAACATAAATAATTAGATTAAGGAATATTAATAAATGTTTTAAAAGAATTTATATTGATGGCTAAACACAATTGCTAATTATAATAAGAAAATTGAACTGAACATTGATATTAAAGACTATTGTATATCGCCTAAGAAAAACTATTCGTCCCATAATAACAAGATGAACTTCAATATTGAATAAACAATTTTTAGTGAGACTAATTTTTGTATGTAGGTAAAGATATTAGAATGTAAAGTGAAATCATAATTTGAGTGCGTTAAAAAAAGAAAACGGTGATTGGTTTATGTGACATGACAGAAGGAACTTTCAAACAACAACAAGTGTAACAAACATTTTTGAATATAGTGAGCTGAATTAAACAAAAGACTGATTGTTGATTGTTGAAAAAAGTGGAAGAAAAAGAGTCGGTGGCTTGGCTTCGTTTCTAGAAGGTTGGGTTTTGAAGTGCTCCAGAAATTTTAAGAAATTATCCTCAAAATGAGGATAAAAACATAGCAAACTATTGATAAAACATGCACATGTACTTACCCAATGATTGTAGCTGATTTTCCAGAGTGAAAATCATATTTTCACATATTTATTCAACTGTAAACTTCGGAAGCTGCTTTCCAGAGTCCCGAGAAGCAGATCCTGGTTCCTGAACACAAGGTCAGTGTATTGTTGTACAACAAGAGTTATAAAAAAACTCATTAACGTCAATCAAATGTTGTCTTTAAAATCTCATGAGTAAAATAAACTTTGAAATAATGATAGATCTGAAAAAGAATTAAAATTAGAGACTCAATATAGCTATATTATTAAATAATTCTAAATGATAAATGGCCAATCTAAAGAAATAAAATTTAATACTTACGCATTTCTCAAATAAGAAACTTAAGAAAGATACATCCAACTCTTTTATGTAACATTTAAACTCTATGTATATAAATTTCATAACTATTTCTTGTACCATATTATTTGTATTCTGTATGTATAAATCTCCCAGCATAAATTCTTTTAACTTGTATATAATTTGAAACAAGTTCTATGACACAGCATAGAAGCTCGCTGTGAAACTGAACAGACCCGACGCGTCTATCAAATGTTTACTCTAGCGCATCGTTACCTCATGTTCTTGAGCATGCGCACAGAACGCCACACATAAGAATAAAATCAATAATTTCATTTGACCCATACATGGGCGTCGCATAAAATTTTTATAAATAAAATTAAAATATTTTTTTCAAGTAAAATGTTTCTTTATTTATTTATCAAGTGAATTTATTCACAACCGTTAGAACCCAGATAACAGAAAGAATCTCATACTCTATACATACATAAAATTAATTACAATAATTTCGTCCCAACGTAGTGGGCTATTCAAATATCCTATTAATTATATCATTATTATAACATAAATAATATTAAATGTTATAATATATATATATATATATATATATATATATATATATATATATATAACTAAATATGGAGCGCTTGCACAAGAGATGAAATTGCTTTGGAACTTGGAGAAGGTAACAATAGTCCCTCTAATTATAAGCGCAAACGGCCTTGAACAAACAAAAACAGTACGACACATAAAAGAACTGAACTTACCTAAAAACACTGTAATGTGGATGCAAAAGGCCGTAATACTTGGAACTGTTGGAATCATCCGGCGGATCATCTCCCCCTATTGACAATGGTAGTGCCCTTGGCTGCGTAGTGGCCCGGACATTATCAAATATATATATATATATATATATATATATATATATATATATATATATATATATATATATAGTTAGTTTACCAAAAGCAAAAGCGGTGTTTCACAAAGCAAAAGCTGGTTAGGTTCTTTCTTTGCATAAAGCATTGGACAAATAGATCTCATCGTAGAATTGAACGACCAACGAATTGGATGCCTCGCGGCTTTTCTTTGTTGGGAATCTCGTTCTTTACGACCTTTTCCTTTGATCTAAATTCCTTTTGAAAATTACAAAACAAAATCTGTCTTGCAGTACTTTCTGCAACTGAAGAGTCGAATTGAAGACGAAACAGAAAACTGAAAATTGTGTACCACGAATTTGTGGCAAGCGTTCTCTTTCCCAGCGAAACTGGGTCTTAAATTTTATCAACTTTGAAAACGAATCGGTTACCCAAAACAATTTTCGTAAAGAACGAGATTCCCAACAAGGAAAAGCCGCTAGGCATCCAATTCGTTGGTCGTTCAATTCTACGATGAGTTCTATTTGTCCAATGCTTTATGCAAAGAAAGAAATACCAGCTAACTAAATATACACCATTCGAAGTAATAAAAGGACACATAAACGAGATAAACCCTTTTTACCTTAATGATCATGTAATAATTTCAGATTCCGTACAAACTCACAAACAAGCAGCCAAACGACTTTACGAAAATATAAAAGAAAGTAACAAAAGAAAAAATTATTAGTAACAGAAACGAAGAACGCACAGAGCCTCTTGACTATGAAAACGAAGAAGTAGCTTACATTCGTACAAAAACCAGAAATAAAAAACTTACAAAATTCTAAAAACTGGTTCAAACAAGAATTAAATTAATAACAGATAAAAATATACATATATCATAAAGCAAGTGCCAGAAAACCAAAAACATATGTTTCAGGAAAATGGGACAGATGAAAATAATATTCCTGATACTTCTGGCAATACCAATAATATACACAAGTAGTACTACAAGAGATATAGACTTGACGACTATAAATACCAATACCAATACAATTAGGAGACGCACGTCTTATTTATAGTAAACATACCTTTATACATCATTTAAATGTAGAACCCATTATTAAGCAATTGTTTAACATTGAAAAACATTTCTTCATTATAAAAAATGATTTAATTATAAAAAACACAACTAATGAAATCTGATACCATGCCTTATCTCAAGGTATGTTATTAAGAACAGAATTTCTCATAAAAATTACAAGAACGAAACTTGATAACTTACAACCTCATATTCATATTCGTAATAAAAGAAGTTTCTTTAACGGGATCAGACAACTACAGAAATGGTTGTTTGGTACACTTGACGCTGTCGACGGTAATAGATATGATAACGCAATAAAAATTCTTGAAACAAACCAACAGAACATGGTTACGGAAATAAATTTACAACGTTCACTTTCAAACAATCCAATAAAAAATTACAACACAACAATTCGCATATTATCAAAAAATCAAGAAAATTTTGCAAATTTGCTAGGAAAACTTCAAATGAGTGTACAAAAATCAGTCACTGCATCCCATGAGTATTTATAACCTTTCAAGGAATTATTTCCCAAATAAATCTGGATTGCCAAAATGTTATCACGTTTTTAGATAATTTAGAAGATTCCATAGCTTTCGCAAAACTCAACACACGTCATCCTTCTATTATTTCTAGTCAAGAGTTACCAAACACTTTAGAACACTTAAGAAAAATTTACCCAGACAACCAAATTATGAAATTTAGGAACATATTAACATACTACCAATTTTTAGGCACACAAGACACATTTGAAAATCAATTAATTTTTGCAATACATATACCCAGTTTTATCACCTCTTTCCTATCATTCAAAACAATCAAATATTCCCTCTAAAGTACCCCTTTTTGGCACAAACCAACTCGGAACATCAATTTAAAGAAGAAAACTGTCCACTACTAGAGGATACATATTTTTGCATGGAAAACCACTTCCCTGAAGATAAGTGCACTCTACAGCTCATAGAAAACCAGACGGTGAAAAGCTGCAGAAACCTAAAGTTAACATTAGAAGAATCTCTCGTTGAACATACAACACAAGACGAAGTAACCATTATACCAATGCCAACAGAAAAAGTTTTCTCCAAATGACACACAGATCAATATATAGAAATCAAAAATCCTACAATAATAAAAATATCAAAATCATGTCAAATAGAAGTCAACACAAAAAAAATTATCAACGACGTCAGAATTCAATAAGGAAAACCATTATTTCCCCCCAAAGCTAACCTGGGAAAAATTAGAAATCATGCCGGAGTACGAAGCCCCCAAAATAGAAAAAATCAATTTGGAAGAAATCCGCAAAACCAGAAAAATGTCAAAACAACTTATACCATTAAGAATTTCAACATCTAACCACTACCCACGAATTTTCGGCGGTTTGTCCTCCGTTATTATCATCTTACTAATACTGGGATGGATCTTCAAGAAAATCGAGACAAAAACGAAATAGGGAAGAAGTCCAAAACACAGAAGAAACCCTAAGAGAAGAGAGTCCAACAGAAAAACCAAAACTCGAACAACACTCCGTTATGTTCTCAACTTAGAGGGGAGGAATTACATAAGAAGAAAGAGCTGACACCATGTAAATAAAACGATGACTCTTTGTAAAATAGGAAGATTATAAAAACTTTGTATTATCTAAAAATTCGTTCTTTGTTTAACCGTTGCATAATAAAGTTCTCATTACAATTGTAAAATTGTTTTTCAAAACCCAAGTTCGAAGTTTTAATATATAATTAGCGTACAATTACATAAAGCTGACATGAACGAATATCTGGACAAATAATCAATATCTTGATTAATGGATTATTCGTCAGCATAAGTGTACTATTTTGAAAAGGGGCTACTTTGAGAGCGATATAATAAATTTGGACGAATAAAGTTTTTTCTGTTTTATTAGCCAGCTTTCAATATCTTTTCAACATTGTAGTACACAATAAATAGCTTTGATATTCGTCTCAATCTTCACCTCATTCGTAAACCAACAAATATTAGCAATTAAATTCCTTTATATTGAGTATCACAAATTAGCCTGGGTCAAATTTGTATGTCAATAACAGAATAACACAATGATACTTTGGTAACTTTTTATTTTTCTAAAGATTTTGATCGAATATATAATATATAATTTTGAAAACAGAATTTTATAATAATTTAGATAGACAATAAATTTGATAAATATAGTGTAAATAAATTTATCAACATGTACATAAACTTTTAAGAATATTACTTATCATTCTCTGCAATACAGTTACATATGGCACACAAAGGTATTTTTAGAATAAACTGCTTACAATTAAGATCTGTACCATTTTTAATATCCATAATTTTTGTATTAATGAAAAACCTGGAAATTATGATCCGATTTAATTGTAACAAATGTTTTATATATGTGATTATTTCAACAGTTACTTTGTGGAATTTTTGCCACCTCGTGATTAGCGGAAACTTGTAGAGCAGCTGTTTTCCAGGGATACGGAAGGGAGGAAATTATTAAATATCTAAGGCTCAACACTCGCATTAACGCACCCTTAAACTATAACATTTAGAAAAGTAATATAAGGGAAAACAAGCTTCCAAATATAGCACTGGTAAAATGCTCATGATATTGTCTTTCTTCGTAACAGTAAAATAATAATGGTTGGAGATAATATTAGTACACGAAATTGTACATTTGAGGTAATTTTACGCAATGGGCCGAAACTATAATCAATATGAAGAAACAGTAAGTATTTACATGGAAAGTAAATTTTGGAATCTGATCCGAAAATGAAATATTTTCCAGTGGCTTACAATTTTTCCTCTGTATTTGCTGTTATGGCTGTGGTAGCAACCGAAAACTTTTCTTCTAGATAATTTAATAATATTTCTCTAAAAATTTGTATTAAGTTAAGCGATATGTGTAGAATTATGCATGGTATAGAAATTAAGAAGTGGATGTTAGAGTTACAGAAAAAAGAACTGAAGGTTACATATTTGTTAAACGCTGATATAACTCATTGAAAAACGGATGATTTTGGTTAACACAATTTTTAGTGAGATAAGAAAATGTTTAATTGAGCCAGTAATAGTTTGGAACCCATATTTTGTACTTTATTATAAGTGAAGAAGCCACAGTGTTTGTCAAACAGTACCTAGTTATTAAGAAATAAATTTATGGAAATTATTCCAAAGATTCCATTTTACATTCTCATCAAGTATCAGCTAAACCCGATGAAGTATATCAATAGGAAATATACAATTGTTGTCGATGTGGCATGACAAAATTCTATTCTACTTCATTTATGACTCCACAATCTACGAGTTGAAGCAATCAATAGGTAGTTTTAAATAAAAATATTGAGTTATATCTATACATTATCACAAAAGGAACTTTTAAATATAATTGCAAATACATCTAATTTCATTACAATATAACAAATACACAAAATAAATTTCATATGGACGTACTATACAGAGTGGAAAGTCTAACTGGAACAAACTCTGTAACTTGATAAATAAAGGTTTATCGCAAAATTCCTGAAGCACGTCAATTTTCATTTTCAATGGGGCATATGACATAGAGATTTGTTTATCTTTTCAATTATCTGGGGGGGGATGCAGACAACCCCAACTTTTTTTTAAATGGAAAGGTAGGTTGATTAATTTTTTATTTGAAAGCTTTTTCAATTGTTAATACAATTCCACTTTTTTTGTTAATTTTTATAAGTAATGTGTCGGAAAAAAATGGAATAAGGAAATATTTACTCAAATTACTTTAATGTATAGGTACATATTTTCTTACTCGATAAGCCCAATAAAAAACCTGCTCGATAGTTTTTTGGTCAATTTGAACTGAATGTGATTGATTTGTTAGTACTTGTTTGTATTTCAACGTGTAAATAACAAACGAGAAATAAGAAAATGCCCTATTTAACCGAGACGCATCGTATCGAAATTTTAATGATGATCGGATATGGGGACAGAAGTCGAACACAGGCTGATGTCGCTCGATTGTTTACTGAAGTTCATCCAGAAATACCTTCAATTAATCGAAGTACGATAAGCAAAATTGACACTCGATATCGGGAGTTGGGCCGCGTAAGAGAGGCTCCTCGACAAAAGGTTTTAAAAATTTACGAAGAAGCTCAGTTCAACATATTGTTGGAAGTTGAAGAAAATCCTGTTACTCCTGCTAGGCAAATAGCTCGCGTTCATGTTGTCAGTCACACAAGCGTTTTAAAAATTCTTAAAGAAGCCAAAAAGCACCCATATAAGATGCAAAACCTGCAGGAGCTTAACGAAGATGATCTTGATCGTAGACTCGAATTTAGCGAATGAATTATGACTTCTATCGATGGTGGACAAATTGCTTTGGAATGGGTCAAAGGCCACTTTCAAATCTCTGGAAACGAAAAACTTGATCAACTAGCGAAAGCCGCAGTTCTTTCCGGATCGGAAGATCTTTGTTTATCATGGAGTGACGTCATTTGCTCAAGAAAGGAGAGTATGAGACACAATTGGGAAATAGAATGGTCACAATTCTGCAACAGAAGCAATAACTCGTACTGCAAAATACACCCCACTCTTCCATTCACAAGACTTGAGGAGCATAGTCATCCTATAAGAAAGATTAACGCTATGTACTTCAGATGTCTCGTTAGTCATGCAACAATACGCGCATACCTTTATAAAATTAAAATGAGCGACTCCGAATTGTGTAATTGTAATCAAAGTTATGATGATATTAATCATTGGATGTTTAGCTGTCAACATAATAGTCAAGCTACAAGATATCTGATGGAAACTCTGTCTAAAGAAAAGGTTCCTCTCCCACAAAGTCAAGTTTCTCTGTTATTTCTCAGTCGGCGACATACTATGGTGCGCACTATATTATGGGAATTTGTTAAACGTACCAAAAGAAAAATATAGTAATCAGTACAACTGTATTTTGGATGTAGAATGGTACAGGTTAGCTGTAGTATACCTATTGTCTTTCCTTTGTAACAATGATATACCCCCTTACCGTTGCCTTTATTGTGTGTTGTAAATAAAGTCGCTATGACGGGCACCTTAGCGTGAAACGAGTGTCCATGTCTATTATCCTTTCTTTTTCGTTTTCTACGAATTCTGTTGTATAGGGCAATGAATGATGTGTGACTTGGATATGAGTAAATATGTTTGCTGCGACATGTCCTTTGTTTCCCTTTTTATGTCATATTACTTATTTCATGGCTGAATGGGATCCAACTCCCAAAGCCAATAAACGAGAAAAAAAAATTACCTTAAGCACAGCCCTTAAGGTAGAGCAAGAATGATTTCTGCTAATGCAGATCGCCTCCGTTGCCCGCTTTGTCTAACATTATCGTCAACTTCATCTTGTATCGGGTACGGAACCGGAATATCTTGTATTAGGGGCTGCATTGGATCGAGCTCATCATTTAAATATTTTGCTACATTATGTAACATAAAACAGCATATAACAAGTTTTGGAACTTTTTCTATCGACACCCGAATTTTATATTGAAGCATCGAAAATCGTTGTTTTAGTTGCCCAAAACATCTTTCAATTATTACACGCTCCTTTGTAAATAAATTGTTATAAGCATGTTCTGTCGGGGTATTAGAATTTCTAAAGGGTACCATTAACCACGGTGCTATGCCATAACCTTCATCTCCTAAAAGTAATGCATTTGACCTCTTAAACTCATTTCTTGCAATGTCGTAAATTTGTGAGTTGTTCCATATCCGTGAATCATGGACAGATCCTGGCCATGATGCGTCTACGCTTGTAAACCACTCATCTGCATTGCAATTGGCTTGAACATTGATGCTGTGATATCCCTTGCGATTAATATATTCATCACCATGAAGAGGTGGTATTTTTATTCTTATGTGGGTGCAATCAATTACACCCACTGCACATGGAAAATTGTACTTAGTTGCCATCTTTCTTTAGCTTTTATTACATCCGCCGCAGTGCGAGGGAATTTTATCCACTGTTCGCATTTTTCTAGCATCTGGTCAGCAACATGCGTCACAACTTTACAGACAGAAGTTTGGTAAACACCAATATCTTCTCCTACTTCTGTCTGAAACCCCGGATCACCCACATACCTCAAAAATATTTTCATTTTATCAGTGTTACATATAGCACCACCTCTTGTTTCTTCTGATTCTACACCCAAAAAGTTAGTAGATAGCCACTCGACATTTTCTTTACTAAATCGATATAATGATTTAAAATCACGATCACACGTACTTCTTCTAGGTTTATAATATTTTTTTAAACGTAAATTAAGCATGAACTCGGCTATAGCTCTGCCGCGATCAAACTAAAGTCTGGTTACTATTAGACTCCAACATTATGGAGTAGATTCTCATCCTAAAGAGCATAAACACAATTTTATTCATATGAAAAATGAGAATATTCTCACAACAAATTGTACATAAGAGTACCTACTCAAGTGGAGTATCTGCTTCAAGTTTTTATTCATACCACGTAGAGTATTTACTCCAAATTTTTAAGTATAAACTAAATGCCCATTTTTATTCATATGACCCATTGACTCGTTATGTAGTCCGGGGGATATCACGAGTACTACAGAAAGTCATTGTGACACAAAAGTTTTACACAATATTTTTTATAATTCGCATTTTTTCAATTTATTAAATAAAATTGAATTACATAATCCCTGTTTTTAAACTAGGAGGAGTGGTTTAAATTTAAGTTGGCAATTCTGTAGATTCCTGATTGGTCATATCTCAGATGGTTTTATTCAGCACTTTTGACATATTATGATCGAATAATTGTGTGAATTGTAAACAAACTTTCATTTAAGAAAATAGAGGATGATTATTTGTTTAAAAAAGAGCTTCTTCGGATATGCTTGCGATCTATTTATATTATATCATGAACAGAATTATTTCTATAATATATCTTCACATAGATATCTGGTAATTTATCTCAAAAATCGGACGTAATGTGTACCTATATATTGATCCTATACAATACAAAAATAAACAATTGACAAATTATTGATGAATAATCGTTAGCTTACTTTATTTATTAATATTCTTGTGTCTCTTGTGTGTAACTACATGAGCCAAGTGAAGTTGTCGGAGGGCGGTATCTTCAGTTCGGATTAAAGATTCTGAACTGGAAGGCATTACGGCACTCTTGAAGAGACCCAAGAAGGTCGAAACGCGTCAGTGTACTATGCCATTCCGCTATCAGTTGCGAATCACCACAGATGTCCGTATCGGCAAAATGGCTTATCGACGTCACGGTTTTCGAAGGGGATGTAATTGAATATTCTGCGTGGTATTTGCCAGGAATGTAGTTGATTTTTCCTTGGAAGAACGGTCAGGCCAATACGTCGAAATGATTGAAATTTCGACTGAAGGCAGAAAATCGAAATTTATGTTTCATATAGACACCTCGTATTTTATGAAATTATATTCATTTTATATATATATATATATATATATATATATAACAACAAAGAGATTCATGGGTAATTCACGCAAAGTAAAGGGCTACTGAAATAGAGTGGTAACCGTGGACATGCATGTTTCTGGCTCATTTTGCCTCATCAGCACGGCATAACCAAATAATGATGTGAAATTTGGGAGCAAAGATGTTAATCGAAACATGGGAAAACACAAAATAACGGATTTCAGCAGGGAAACCAAACGCTCATTTGTGTCTTCAATTGGAAGATCCCGAGTTTTCAGGACATCAACCAACATCGACACGGAGGCGCATATAGCCCCCCCGCCATGAACCTTCCGACCCATAGTAAATAACAAAGAAGATGTAGGAATATCGCGTGATATGTTAACAACAACAAAGAGATTCATGGGTAATTCACGCAAAGTAAAGGGCTACTGAAATAGAGTGGTAACCGTGGACATGCATGTTTCTGGCTCATTTTGCCTCATCAGCACGGCATAACCAAATAATGATGTGAAATTTGGGAGCAAAGATGTTAATCGAAACATGGGAAAACACAAAATAACGGATTTCAGCAGGGAAACCAAACGCTCATTTGTGTCTTCAATTGGAAGATCCCGAGTTTTCAGGACATCAACCAACATCGACACGGAGGCGCATATAGCCCCCCCGCCATGAACCTTCCGACCCATAGTAAATAACAAAGAAGATGTAGGAATATCGCGTGATATGTTAACAACAACAAAGAGATTCATGGGTAATTCACGCAAAGTAAAGGGCTACTGAAATAGAGTGGTAACCGTGGACATGCATGTTTCTGGCTCATTTTGCCTCATCAGCACGGCATAACCAAATAATGATGTGAAATTTGGGAGCAAAGATGTTAATCGAAACATGGGAAAACACAAAATAACGGATTTCAGCAGGGAAACCAAACGCTCATTTGTGTCTTCAATTGGAAGATCCCGAGTTTTCAGGACATCAACCAACATCGACACGGAGGCGCATATAGCCCCCCCGCCATGAACCTCATGTCCACGGTTACCACTCTATTTCAGTAGCCCTTTACTTTGCGTGAATTACCCATGAATCTCTTTGTTGTTGTTAACATATCACGCGATATTCCTACATCTTCTTTGTTATTTACTATGGGTCGGAAGGTTCATGGCGGGGGGGCTATATGCGCCTCCGTGTCGATGTTGGTTGATGTCCTGAAAACTCGGGATCTTCCAATTGAAGACACAAATGAGCGTTTGGTTTCCCTGCTGAAATCCGTTATTTTGTGTTTTCCCATGTTTCGATTAACATCTTTGCTCCCAAATTTCACATCATTATTTGGTTATGCCGTGCTGATGAGGCAAAATGAGCCAGAAACATGCATGTCCACGGTTACCACTCTATTTCAGTAGCCCTTTACTTTGCGTGAATTACCCATGAATCTCTTTGTTGTTGTTAACATATCACGCGATATTCCTACATCTTCTTTGTTATTTACTATGGGTCGGAAGGTTCATGGCGGGGGGGCTATATGCGCCTCCGTGTCGATGTTGGTTGATGTCCTGAAAACTCGGGATCTTCCAATTGAAGACACAAATGAGCGTTTGGTTTCCCTGCTGAAATCCGTTATTTTGTGTTTTCCCATGTTTCGATTAACATCTTTGCTCCCAAATTTCACATCATTATTTGGTTATGCCGTGCTGATGAGGCAAAATGAGCCAGAAACATGCATGTCCACGGTTACCACTCTATTTCAGTAGCCCTTTACTTTGCGTGAATTACCCATGAATCTCTTTGTTGTTGTTAACATATCACGCGATATTCCTACATCTTCTTTATATATATATATATATATATATATATATATATATATATATATATATATATTTTTCACACCTTTTCGGTGGTATTTGATAATGTCCGGGCCACTACGCAGCCAAGGGCACTACCATTGTCAATAGGGGGAGATGATCCGCCGGATGATTCCAACAGTTCCAAGTATTACGGCCTTTTGCATCCACATTACAGTGTTTTTAGGTAAGTCCAGTTCTTTTATGTGTCGTACTGTTTTTGTATGTACAAGGCCGTTTGCGCTTATAATTAAAGGGACTATTGCTACCTTCTCCAAGTTCCAAAGCAATTTCATCTCTTGTTCAAGCGCTCCATATTTAGTTATTTTTTCGACATATGCTCTAGATATATTGTAGTCCTGCGGAAGTCAATTATGATGGCTGTGTTATCACTTTCATCCCAAATCACCATGTCCGGCCGGTTGTGCTCCACAGGTCTATCTGTAACAACTGTGAAATCCCAGTAAATTGTTGTTTTGAAGTACGGGTTGCGGCACATATTTGTGGTGTGCGGTAAAATGATTCAACAGACCTCTTTGCAGGCATATTAATTGGTCTTTGCCCATATTGTTGTGTCGTTCCAGGTATCTGGTAGCAGCAATTGTTGTG